>OX463301.1:22675000-23275000 GCA_949820665.1 Scrobipalpa costella
TAACATCGAAGGTTTCTCGCAGGACAAGTCAGAAATTCTTTCTGAACTCTGCCGAACCACACGCTGCCACGTTCTGTGTGTTCAAGAAACCCATCGGGACGAAACACAAGGTCGACCATACATACCTGGACTAACGCTTATCGCCGAGACTTGCGACCCGAAGCACGGTAACGCAGTGTTTGTTACTCCCGGCGTAAGCATAATATCATCTAAGTGTTCGACCCAGAACGGTATCGAAATTATCACCATTGACCTCGGCCACTGCACTGTCACATCAGTTTACAAACCTCCTGGGACACCTTTTCAGTTCGTACCTCCCGACAACTTTGATGACCAGCCCGTAAAAGTTGTAGTAGGTGACTTTAACAGCCATAGTGCTTCCTGGGGCTATAACAACACAGATACAAACGGTCAGGCTGTGGAGACATGGGCTGAGACAAATGATCTGGTTCTGATCCATGACCCGCAACAACCGGCTTCTTTTAATAGCGGCCGATGGAAGCGCGGGTATAATCCGGATCTGATATTTGTCAGCTCTACAGTCTGTTGTCAGTGCAAAAAGAGCGTATGCCCTCCAATCCCTCGTACACAGCACAGACCTATTATCTGTAAAATACAGCCTGTCGTCCAACCCATAAAGGTGCCTTTGAAGCGTCGATTCAACTATAATAAAGCTGACTGGACGCAGTTCTCGCAGCTGATCGATGATGCGGTTTTAAATATCCCTCCTCTACCGCGAAATTACGACATGTTCATTGATGTAGTTGCGAAAACATCCTTCAAATGTATCCCAAGAGGTTGCCGAACATCTTATATCCCGGGCCTTACAAACGATTGCACAGAGCTGTTAAAAAGGTACGAGGTCATGTACAATAATGACCCTTTTTCTGAGGAAACCACATTGGCTGGTGAGGAACTGTTATCGCAAATAAGCGGAAACCGTCGCGAAGCGTTTATCAGCACTGTCACCAACATCGACATGACTCACAACAGTAAAAAAGCCTGGTCTACGATTCGCAGGCTCACTAATGATCCACCTCCACCCTTATCCCCCAGCCAGGTTACCGCCAACCAGATAGCACACCAACTCCTATTAAATGGCAAATTGGGCCGGTCTGCAAAATTCCCAACCCTAAACAACTCTACGGGCACGTCCAACCAAATTAGTACGCCCTTTAGCCTAATTGATGTTGTTGTAGCTATTAAACATCTTAAATGCGGTAAAGCCTCGGGAATAGACAACATCTCTGTTGAGCAAATAAAACGTCTAGGGCCAGTTGCTGTATCCTGGCTTTTGCAGCTGTTCAACAACTGTCTGGAATCTGCTCAAATACCACGCATCTGGAGAAAGTCAAAGGTCATAGCGATACTGAAGCCAGGGAAACCAGCAGACAATCCCAAAAGCTTTCGGCCAATATCCTTATTGTGCCATACATATAAGCTATTCGAGCGATTGCTGCTGTCCCGACTCACAGGCTTTATCGACCCTAAACTAATCCCAGAGCAAGCAGGTTTCAGACCAGTCAAATCATGCTGCAACCAGGTCCTCAAGCTCACGCAACATATTGAAGATGGTTTTGAGTCAGGGATGATAACAGGCGCCGTATTTGTAGACCTTTCTGCAGCTTACGATACGGTGAACCTCAACCGATTATTGTGGAAGGTGGACACCATGACTGGTGATCGTAAGTTCGTCATGGTTCTCCGAGAACTCCTCCATAACCGTCGGTTTCAGGTGCATCTTCTCTCTGACAAAAGTCGTTGGAGGTCACAAAGGAACGGCCTTCCTCAGGGCAGTGTTCTGGCGCCGCTCCTATTTAACATCTACACCAACGACCAACCGTCGAGCATAAATACGTCCCGCTTCTTATACGCAGACGATCTGGCGTTAACGTCCCAAGGCTCCAAGTTTGAGGAAGTCGAGGCTAATCTCACCTCAGCTCTCAACGACTTGAGCAGCTACTACGAGGTGAACTCACTGAAGCCAAACCCTAGTAAAACGGAGTCTTGCGCATTCCACCTACGCAACAGAGAAGCACAACGTAAGCTCAACATTGTGTGGCAGGGGGTACCTATATCGCACGGTGACTTCCCAAAGTATCTTGGCGTTTCCCTTGATAGATCCCTTACTTACAGTAAAAACTGCGAAAACGTCAAGAAAAAAGTGCACACAAGGAACAACTTACTTCGACGCCTTATTACCACCAAATGGGGAGCTACGCCGCGCGTGCTGCGGACGACAGGGCTAGCGCTTGCTTTCTCAGCTGGCGAATACGCCTCCCCTGTATGGGGCCGCTCTGCTCATGCCAAGTCAGTGGATATAGCTTTAAATGACACCTGCCGGATTATTACTGGTTGTCTCAAACCGACCCCGGTTTCAATGCTGTACCCACTGGCTGGAATAGCACCGCCAGATGTCCGCAGGGCTGTGGCTAGTTCCACTGAAATGGCCAACGCAGACCGTGACCTACGACACCCCTTGCACGGCTACAATCCTGTGCCTCAAAGGTTGAAGAGCCGCCGTAACTTTTTCAAGTGCGTCACTCCGCTTACCATCGAACCCGCACAAGCCAGGTGCAACCTTTGGCGTGAACAAGTTTTTTTACCTGCCCAATTTGTTCCGCTTTCCGAGAATCTGCCTCCTGGGCATGAACTGCCGTGGCCGATCTGGAAGTCTTTAAATAGACTTCGGTCTCAGGTCGGCAGAAGCAAAGATAACATGGTCAGGTGGGGATTCTCGGGAAACTCCGAGGTCGACTGTGTTTGCGGTGCAATTCAAACAATGGCACATCTGACATCGTGTCCTGCGTGCCCTAATACCTGCACGCAAGCGGATCTAATGAACGCCAGCCGATCCGCAATTCAAGTGGCAACGTTCTGGGCCGCCACATTGTGATAGTTGCGTGTTCCATCGACACGATAAGAAGAAGAAGAAGATTAGGGATAAAGGCGTGATTATATGTATGTGTTTAAAATATCATCGGGCGAATTGTGGAGCTAAAACTAGATATAAAAGAGGGATTCAAAAACTAGCTTTAGGACACCCACTGAGGATAGGACCTTGGCTTAGGGCGTTTTCTTGAGAGAGGGTATTTTATCTTGAGAATATACTCGGCACGTGTCGGTATCTACCTATGTGACATATATACATACTTATAAGCACGCCTTTATCCTTAATGGGGTAGGCAGAGCTTAAATAATATAAACAAAGGTAATTCACGTCTGACAATTAAGATAGATTTGTAGGTATATTGTTTTAGTGAGAGATCGTCAACCCATCTGAAACCCTCGGATCCCTTAGCTGGTTTTTAGAGCATGCCCGGGAAGAAATTGGTTTTCTATACAAATTGTCTGATTAAGGTGGTCATTTTGTATAGAGAGGTATATATTTTCAATCTCATGAAAGAATTTCCTGGCGAAAGTTGTTCAGTTTCGGTGACTGAGCAACCCCTATCAGTTTGCGTTACGCTGTACCCTTACACCTGGTATATCCTACCTGGAGTCTTAGCTGTTAACAAAACGCACTTCTTGATTCAGACAATATTGCACGCCCATTCACCCTTATTTGTTCCTAAGAATCACTTGGTAGAGCTATTATAGATTTTTTCTAACTTTTGTTGGATAGTTACGTAATACAATTAGAAAGTTGGAAAGCTATAACTACCTGCCAGTGTATTTCTGTACTGAGAAACTGCCGCCACCAAAGTTGTGAACTAATTTGTCAAGAAGCTTGATTTTTATCCTCAGCTTTTACCTACAAACCAACATGATATGCGTGTGTGTGTGTGTGAGTGCATGTTTTTATTTGTTAAAGCGGCTCGCTTAAAGAAAGTAAATACTTGTAAATATATATAGACGTTTAGTAACGGATTGAGACTGGATAATCGTATTGTCCTTCTTATTTTAAATCTACCTCATCATCTCCCTAGCCTTATCCCGTATCTCACGGGGTAGGTTTACCTGATCTAGGTGATTGAACGAGGGAGCTTTATTCCCAGAAAACAGTGAAAGTTTACAAAAATACACATTGCAAAAGTAATGTGCTTTATTGTGTATTATTATGACATTAGCTATTGCTACATTTCGGTTTATTCTATTTCTTTGTTTGACATGTTTAAATTACTTTTATTATATAGCTTTATATTTTTGACAATCATATTATCCCTGGACATTTTTATTATTTTTACAAAGTAATGATGAAATTGTTAATATGAAATAAATAAATCTAATCTAATCTAATCTAATAATTAAATGAATTTAAACCATACTGCTGCAAAGGGAAAAGGGACTAACTAAGTATTAAGTTGCGCAGAGTACATGTACTCTCTTAGCAACAAAGTCTGTATCGTATCTATTCATATAAATAAAATTATAATTATCAAATATACTAACAAGTTTAAATAAGTGTATAAATAATTGGACGAAGTGTGTATCATAAATAAATATTATGGAATAGGGAGGGGTGTATAATGTAAGAATAAAACAATAAATAAAATATAATAAGACTACAGATTTCAGTTATCAGGGTATTTTTGATTATTCAGTAGGCATCCTCTATACATTTTCTTAAAATTAAATGTTGATGTGATGTCCCTTGTATATCGTACATACATACATACATACATAACGTCACGCCTCTTTCCTGGAGGGGTAGGCAGAGATCACATCCTTCCATTTGCTACGATCCTTGCAAACTTCTTTCGCTTCATCTACATTCATCAATCTTTTCATGCACGCTCGTCGGTTTAGGGTACTCCTGACCTGACCTTTCCCTAGAACGTCCCCGATTTGATCGCGGTACATTCGTCGAGGTCTTCCCCTTCCAACATTCCCACTCACACTCGCCATGTATATCTTTTTGGTTAATCTCTTTTCATCCATCCTCTAAACATGACCAAACCACCTCAGCATTCCTTTTTCTATACCTGTCACTATATCCTCTTTCACACCACAACGTTCCCTTATCACGCTATTTCTTATTCTGTCACTCAGTTTCACACCAATCATACTTCTTAATGCTCTCATTTCTACCGCATTTATTCTACTTTCATGTCTTTTCTGCCATACCCAACTTTCACTGCCATACATAAGTGTTGGGACTAACACTCCTCTATGCACAGCCAGACGAGCCTTTTTGGACACCCTCTGGCTGTTCATAAAGGTGTGCAACGCCCCATTCACCATGTTACCAGCATTCACTCTTCTTTCAATATCACTATCACACTTTCCATCTGCTGTAAACAATGAACCCAAATAAACAAACTCTTTCACTTGCTCCACCTTTTCATCTCCTATCAGAATGTTACACTCTGTCATTCTATCCTCTTTCTCAAAAACCAGTGATTTGGTTTTACTAACATTCACTTTCATTCCTTTCTTTTTCAAAGCTTCATGCATACAATTTACCATCTCCTGTAACTCCTCAGCCGTGGACGCAAGTATAACTTGGTCGTCAGCGTAGAGAAGACATTTGACGAGTAACTCGTTCATTCTTAGACCACATTCATTATCTTTCAAATCTGTCAAACAGCTATCCATGAATAAGTTAAACAGCAATGGAGACGCTACACATCCTTGTCTTACACCTTTCTCGATGTTAAACAATTCAGTGTACGCCCCGTTGATCCTGACACAAGCACTGGAATCCTTATATAAGGATTTCAGTGCTCGTATCAAAATACCGCTCACCCCATGCATGGACAGCGCCGACCACAATTCATTCCTCACAACTCTATCATAGGCCTTTTCTAAGTCCACGAACGCGCAATAAACTTTTTGGCTTTTAGCCAAATATTTTTCGGTTATGCACCGCAACGAAAAGACCTGATCCGTACATCCCATCCCCTTACGAAAACCTGCCTGAGCATCCCATATTTTCTCATCAGTTTCTTTCATCACTCTTTCAATCAATACCTTTGCATACAGTTTGCCGACGACGCTGAGAAGGCTTATACCGCAGTAATTTTTGCAGTCAAGCTGTGACCCTTTACCCTTGTATAGTGGTACGATAACAGCCTTACACCAATCTTTTGGCACTTGGCCGCTTCTCCAACACAGGTTGAAAAGGCAGTACAGCTGACTAGCAACAACTCCTTCGCCAGCCTTCAGCATTTCGACAGACACTCTATCATACCCTGCAGCCTTACCCAACTTCATTCTTTTCAGTGCTTTCACAATCTCGTCCATTTCAATTTCACTTTCATTCTCACTTTCATTTACCTCTGGAATGGTAAAACCTTGTGCTTCTTCCTCTTTTTCAAATAAACTTTCAAAATATTCCTTCCATCTATTTAGCACGTGTTCTTCACCTTTTACAATACTACCATCCTGGCTTCGAATCCTACTCAGCTCGGATGTTGCAGTTTTACCGCGAGCTGTCCTTATGGATTTCCAGAAAACTTTTAAGTTGGACCGAAAGTTTTCTGAAAGCCTCCTGTCAAATTCGTCTTTATATTCGTCTTTCTTTTTATTCACTGCTTTCTTTACTTCATCTTTCAATAGTTTATATTCCGTTCGTGCTTCGTCTACATCCTCATCTGTCGCTTTTTGCATTCTTTGATTAGCTTTGGTAGCTAACCAATCCAACCATGCTTTCTTCTTTCTTTGTACCACTTCTTGCACATCTTTACTCATCCATGCACTCCTCAGTTTATTCCCTTTCGAACGTCTAGAAACTCCACATACTTCTATAGCAACTTTCAGCACTCTTTCCTTAAATTCCTTCCAACCTTCTTCACTATCAGACATTTCATTCACACCACTAAATTCATCCTTCAATCTTCTAACATATTCCTTTCTTACATCATTTTCTTGCAAATTTTCTACTTTCACTCTTTCCAGATCACTAGTTGGCTGATTCACCCTGTGCCTCCATCGATTAAAGAGACCACTTATACGTGATATCACCAGAAAGTGGTCTGAGTCGATTCCGGCACCCCGATATGCCCGAGTGTCCAGAACTTTCATTTTCAATCGTTCATCCACAATCACAAAATCTATCATGCTTCTTAAAGATCTTTCTGCTCTAGTATAAGTATGGATCTTTTTGTGTTGAAACATGGTATTCGACACAAAAAGATCCCACTCCAAGCAGATCCCTAACAAACTCCTTCCATTCTCATTTATCCTTTCATCACCAAACGCTCCAAGGATCTTATCATACCCATCACGCTTAATACCCACCCATCCATTAAAATCGCCTAACATTATAATCTTTTCATTTGCCTTGCAGTTTTTCAAAACATCTCTAACACTCTCCCAGAACTCCTCATTTTCCTTTCTAGCTTTTGTGGACCCACTCCTACCTACATCCGTCGGTGCATAAACACCTAGGATGAAGATACGAGTGATTCCGACCTTCAGCCTAAGCCAGAGAAGTCGAGGGCTCACACATTCATACTCAGTCACACATTCGGCCATTCGTGCGGAGAGGAATACACCGACTCCCTTAGAGCCTCTGTCGGTACTGGGAACCCCAGACCAATACGCTACGTAGGGTCCATGTTGCGTCTGGTCGCATCCCTTCCGCTTAGTCTCATTCACACACAGTGCATCTATACGCCTATCATCCATCAACTGGCATACCTCGTCTATTTTCTCAGCCATACTTCCTCTAACATTCATCGTAGCAAAGCGGCTCTCTGTGGTCCGCGTTCCGCACCCGGTAGAAACGTGACGTGATGAGTTGCGAAATCCTACATCGCCGCCATTTTTATAAGTTTGCATATTTGAAACCATTGCGTTCCCACGAGCAGCGAGGGCACTCATATGTCGATCCTGGCAGAGCCCCGCTTACCAGGACAAGGTTAGCCTTGATCTGGGGTCACCCGGTCCCAGGGCCATCGGCACGCTCAAAACTAGGCTCGCCCCTAGCCATGCATCCATCGGCGCGGCAGACCTTAGATTGGCGGATGAGGGAGGAAACAGGAAGGTGAACGGAAAGGGTGGGTGGAAGAGGAAAAATATGAGTTGGGATAGGAAACTAGGTGTAAGGATACTACTGCCTTGGAGGACTGGGTTTGTGGCTGTAGTAGCTCGGGAAGCCGGGGTCGAATACCCGTATACAAAACCACTACTGCCGGACAGGCAGCTTGGTTGTGTATCCCCTGACAGAATGTATCCCCTGACAGAAATATCGTTCCAGCATTTATTTGCGCGGTAGCTGAAACCCCCACAAAAGCAGCTGTTCTATGTTGCGGCACATGCATCAAATCCGAACAAGACCTCACTATATATCTAACATGTCCTGAAAATCGCCAAAATTGTTTTTAGGTATAACAAATTTTGTCAAGCCATATAACACGCACACAAACGCAAGCCAAGTGCAACATGCCGTCTGTCAATGTGTGACCAAAATGACATGATAGTTAGGAGTGTCCGAGCTGTGGTGTCGTTAAACATTAGAACGGTCAAACGTTAACCTGGAACTTGGTTTGTGCGCTGCTGTAGTGCTGTCTCTCTTGCGCAAATACATTTGTACATAGTGTTGTTTCACGTGAACAGCTGTGAAACGTCAAGTTAACGACAATTCAATTTAAATTGATAACAAGGTAAAGACCTAACTTAAAATGAACCTAGATGGAAAATTAACGTGTGATAGGTGCCGTACTGCTATTGAGGGCAGATTCTACAGCTAAGTCGGAAAGCTCTCAAGCAACTGTTAATGCCATAGCCACTGCATTGCATGATTTTAGAGATGAATTTGCTAGAGAGATGCGGGCTTCACCCATGCAATTAGAGAAGCTCAATGATTCTTTTTTCAAATTGGCATCTAGGGTGGAGGCATGTGAAAACAGGCTTGATAATATTACCTGTCGTATTGAGAACATTGAGTGCCGTATGGATGACAGGGATGTGCCGAAGCCAGATAACGCATCATTTCTACAGACAGTGGGGAAGGTAAAAGGTGAACTCAACCAACGCGACCAGGAGCTGTTATTGAACGATGTAGAGATTAGTTGCATACCTGAGCAAAGCAATGAAAATTTGCAGCATATCACCATAACGCTTGCTAAAAAGATAGGTGTTTATCCGTCCGAAAATGATATCGTACATGCGTCGCGCGTCGGTTGCCCGGAGCCAATGGAAGCAGAGTCAGCACGGCGGCCACGTCCTATTGTTGTGAGTTTGGCCCGCCGCACCCTTCGTGACCAGCTACCAAAGGTGGCCAGGGTACGCCGTGGCGCCACTTCTGAGGGCACCGATCTACCGGGACTTCCGCGTAGCTTCTACTTAAATGAAGCTTTATTTATTTTTTAATTTTTAGCTTATTGAATGAATGCTTGTAGACTTTCTATACCTAAAGGTTGCCTGGTAGAAATTGCTGCTTTAGCAATAAGGCCGCCTATATTGTACTGTCACGTTTGTTCCTTTTTATTTCTGTTGTATTTGTTTCTTTGTGCAATAAAGAATTTTGTATTGTATTGTAAATGAAAGGCTCACGCGGGCCAACCGCCAGTTGTTCCATCGAGCGCGTGACCTTGGAGACCAGCACCGGTGGCGCTTCATCTGGCCTAGGGACGGCAGGATCAACGCACGCCAACACGCCGGTCAAGACGCCCCGCGCCACCGTATTCGCATGGAGGCTGAGGGTTTTTGGATCAAACCCAGTTTGAGCCCCTGAAACAAAAGACAATTAAAAAATATATTTTATTATTTTAAATTCCATTCCTTTGCCAACAACGATATATGATACTTTTTTAATCTCACCTTCTAACAGCCCATGATTTCATATTTTTGGTGCATATGCTTATTTGCTTACTATGGTGCTATTAAGAATAATTCACTATTTTAGCAAGTATTATTATATTCTTTATTGTTTAAAATATTAAAAATACAGTTCAACTTAAAATTTAATCAACAGGCGAGCTTATCTCTATAAGAGATCTCTTCCAGCCAACCTAATGGGGATAAAAGATGGGAAATTCACGGGAACAGATACAGTTAGTATAATTTAATTACAAACTGATATATAATAATACTAATACAAATATTAACATACTATATTAAACTAATACATATAAATATATTTATATGATATATAAATGATAAAATAAAATATAATTATATACGTCAAAGAAAGGTCATAAAATTCTCTTTCAGTCTCTTCTTAAAAGTGAAGCTCGAGGGACTGTCTTGTATAGTTTTCGGCAGTTTATTCCACAGTTGAATGGCTCGAACGAGTTAAAAAATAATTTGGTGTTCGATCCAGGAACCTCCAACACCTTTGTGATGCATGCGCGCCTGGGTCGAGGATCAGGGGGTGAAAAACGAAATCGGGAGCGGAGATATTCAGGAGAGGATGGGTCATTAAGGATTTTGAAGAGGACAGTTAGGATGTGCACATCACGACGAAGTAGGATAGGGAGCCATTTTAGTTGAGCGCGAAATTCAGTGATGTGATCAAATTTACGAAGTCCGAAAATGAATCTAATAGCTAGGTTTTGTAAGCGCTCAAGTTTGTTTAGCAGCTCCTCAGTCGCATCTACATAACAGACATCAGCATAATCGAGGATGGGAAGGAGAAATGATTGTGCAAGCATGATTTTAGTGTGAAAAGGAAGGTAATTCTGGAGTCGTTTGAGAGAATGGAATGAATAATGCATACGTCTGCTAACTTCATTCACCAGTGCCGACCATGACAAGTCACAGTCCAATATCAATCCAAGATTCTTGGCTTTTTCAGTATAAGGAATACTATTCGTGCATTTTAAATTTTTGCTGAGCTTGTTTCATTTGCTGCATTCTTATAATTGCACTTCAAGCGATAATTTTGAGAAAACTTAGAAACGAAATAAATGTAACTGTTTTCAATATGATAAATCACATACTATCACAATGAATCTAAACAATTCCGGCTTATATAACATAGTTATTGCTTCATATGGTTATACACATCGTTCTAGTGGGAGCGAAATATGTAATTTGGTTTTCTGTGTCGTAATATCAAGTTTTTGCAATGACTCCACAAAGTAAATACCTCAAGTTAGGACTTTTCAACGCAAGCTCACTGAACACAGGCCACGACCACTTTATTATAGCAACTAGCAGCCCGTCTCGGCTTCGCACGGGGTAGACAATTATTTATTTTTGGAAATTTGGATATAAAACACTTTTTTTCACAAATATTTTTATTTATTAAAAAAATATATGAAAAAGTTGTTGTAGTGACATAACTACAATAGTTGGACATATGCTACCGGGGAGTTTTTTGTAGACATTATGATGTTCTTCAATATTGTTGTACATTATTTTGTTCTATCGCTAATAGTTTCGGCAGCGCATTCGACGAAAGACATTTTAAGACAAATTTTTCTACACCTTCGGTTACATTGTTCAAATTTTACCAAGGATCCCTAATTTTTTTCAAAATGAAATGTTGCCTATGTCAAATTGGAAGAATGTAGCATTCTATTGGTGAAAGATTTTTTTAAATCGGCCAATTACTTTTTGAGCCTATTCATTACAAACATACAAAATAGGTACAAATCTTTCCTCTTTATAATATTAGTGTAGATGAAACGCTTCAAGCCGGATATCGTTGCAATCAACGAGATATGGTTGCCCGACGGCCAAAACCCGTGGTGCCTCAGTATAGACTGAAAGGAATTTTAGACCCTTGAGTATGCGCAACGGGCGGGTCGGGGGGCTTGCGTTTTACATAAAGCGTTCGATATGAAACTTGTCACGTAACACAGGTAGAACAGATGTGGATCTCCACTAATTTAAATGGAAAACGGGTTATAATAGGTACGGCGTACAAACCACAATGGATTAGTTGAACTGCGTGATCCTCAGCATATCGCTCAGGCTTTTAATGATTATTTTATAGAACAGGTCAAACCAAATACAATTAAATCTGTTAATATTAATTTTTGTGCATTTGATAGACATACATCAATGTTTATGAAACCAACTGGACCCACAGATATCTTTAATATAATCAAAAATCTTAAAAATACTTACAGTACTGGACATGATAATATTTGTACAAAGGGTATTAAATATGTCTCACATTTGATTGCTCCTATTCTAAGCCATGTAATAAATATGTGTATTTTACAGGGTACGTTTCCAGACACACTTAAGATTACAATCATTAAACCTCTATACAAGAAAGATAGTAAGGATGAAATGAAATCGTACAGACCGATAGCACTTATACCTATATTTTCCAAAATATTTGAAAAGGTCATATTTAACGCACTTCATTCATACTTAGGACATAATAGTATACTTATTGACGAACAAAAGGGATTTAGAAAAGGTAAAAGTATTGACATGGCAATTTATGAATTTCTTTATAGTATACATATGAGAGTTGACAAAAGACTACCAGTGCTTGCTCTTTATATGGACATGACAAAGGCTTTTGATTATGTCGATCATAACTTGTTGCTAAGGAAACTATACACATATGGAATAAGAGGTAACATATATGAATTGTTAAAATCATATCTTTCTGAACGAACACAAATAACACAAATTAATAGAATATGTACAAAAACTAAAAATGAAATTGTGTATCGCTCTACTGAAAGGTGTATTCAATTTGGTGTTCCACAAGGAAGTGTCCTGGGCCCTCTGTTATTCCTTATATACATTAATGACATAGTTAAATGCACAAATGAAAAAATGGTGTTGTTCGCTGATGACTGTACAGTTATATATAATAATGAAAATGTTATACAGCAAAGCCTATCACAGATTATTAATTGGCTGATGTATAACAATTTACAAATTAATTTTGATAAAACTAAAATAATGAAATTTAAACAGAAAAATAATTCTATTGTCAGCACAGTTATTGAATACAATGGAAAGCAAATTGGTGAGACGACGAGTACAAAATTCTTAGGTTTACATATTGATAATAACTTAAAGTGGAAAACTCAAATTGAAAATGTATGCAACAAACTAAGTCAATTTTCTTATGGACTGTACATGCTTAGTAAACTAGTGAATAAACAAGCAGTTTTGATGGCATATCACGGATTTGTAGCTGCTATATTCTGGGGAAACGCAACGGGTAAAGACAAAGTTCTTAGAGCGCATAAAAGGTGTATTCGAGCCATATGCGGGTTAAAACGTATCGATAGCTGCAAGCCATTTTTCAAAAAAATTAAACTTCTTACTGTGCCGTCTATGTATATTTATGAAACGTCAATATTCGTTCGCAAAAATCCTCACCTATTTCCACATGTACGAAGTGCACGTCGAAAAGATCAGATCTGCCACCTTCCCTGCAAGACTGCCCTTCTACAAAAAAGTGTATTCGCAATGGCACCAAAGATCTACAATCAGCTACCGAAACATATCAGAGATATCAGTGAAATATCCGAGTTTAAGGTATCGCTTCATAATTATTTAATTGAGGCGGTATTTTATAAAATCGATGATTTTTTTTTAAAGTCGCTGTTTAACTCATAATGATAATATTTTATTTTTTTACATTTTATGGATATGAGTTTTGATATAAGTAGAATTTGTTGATTGACATGATAGGTATATTTTAATTGACTGATATATTGTAATGAAATTTATTAGTTGAAGTATTTTGAATTGAATTTTATTTATTGAATTGATGAATTATTTACTTTAACTTTAAAATTATTTATGTTTCTAAATCCTTATATAGCAATTTGTATGCCAAATGGTGGATCACGGAGTGCTTCTTATATTGTCAACACCTCATTTATACCTGTGTATCACAAATAAAGATTTTGACTTTGACTTTGACTTTGACTTTAGTGTTGATAAATTTATTGATGCAATCACTGAATCAGTTACTTATTTTTCTGGCTTTGATCACATGATTCTACTCGGTGATTTTAATATAAATATGTTGCATACTTGGAAGTGGGATGCAATCAAGTTTCAGCAATTTCTAACATAATATATGGATCTTGACCAGGTAGTGACAGATCCCACTCATTTCTCAAGTGATTCGGCAACTTTAATAGACCTAGTCTGTACGAATGCTCTATTTTTTTTTTTTTTTGTTGGACCTGTTTGCAAAATACTACGAAGTGTATGTAACCCTTTACAACCGAAGTAAATATTTTACTCCGATATTTTTGTAATCTACATGATTTTTACGTGAGTGCCTATGTGTTCATACATACATACATAAAATCACGCCTTTATCCCTTACGGGGTAGGCAGAGCGTTAAACGCCTCGTAAAAGGCGCTTTCGCCACGTCTGACAAAAATTTAGGGCAATTTTAGATTGTAATTTGTATTGCTATAGTGACAGGTTGTCAGCCCATCGCCTAAACTACAATACACTGTAACCCTTGAGTCCCTTTTGCAGACTTTTACAGCATGCCCGGGAGGAAGGGCAGCTGGAACATTCTATGTTTTTCTATCTCTCCCAGTCCAGCATGGAAGTGAATGTAAAAAATATTTAAAAAAATCCTGATATCTCTGGTTTCCTGAAAACGTACCCTCACGACCGTGGGGCTTAGGAGATAGCTCGAGATTTGAATTTTGTCTAGTTTGGGGATATTTTTTGTAAGAAATGAAAATTAACGTAATCTTTCTTTATAATCAGTCTTTATAATTATCAGTCATCTACTTTGGATAACAATCATAGATAAATTAAACTTTAAGTATTATTTTTATGACAATAGAATCAACAGTCTCATTAGAAAACTAAAACATTTCTTCTTCAATTTTTTTTTTTTTTTTTTTTTTTATTCAAAAATGGGTTTGCTCATGACTCCAGTCTAGGTCGGAAACGACTGAGACGGAGTCGACGATGGTGCGAGCTCACCCAGAAGATGCCTGTTCACTCTAACTTTGAAATGTTGGGGGTTGAAGGCGTTCGGAAACACAGACGCAGGTAGTGAGTTCCACACTTTTGCCGTGCGCATTACAAAAGAGTTTTGGAAGCGCTTAGTACGTATTGGTGGAATATCAACCAGGTATGGATGGTATCCTACGGTGCGTCTAGATGTCCGATGGTAGAAGGGAGCTGGCGGGATAAGGTCGTGGAGCTCTTGAGCACACGCACCGAAGTACAGCCTGTAGAAGACCGACAAGCAGGCAACCTTACGGCGATGTTCCAGGCTATAAAACTTGGCTTCTAGCAGTTTTTCGTCACCAATAAGCCTCTTGGCTCTGCGTTCCACCGAATCGAGTGCGGCAAGTTGGTATTTGGCTGAGCCATCCCAGAGGTGACTGCAATACTCCATGCAGGATCGTACTTGTGCTTTGTACAGGGTTAAAAGCTGTCCAGGCGTGAAGTATCGCTTCACTCTATTCAGGATACCCAGTTTCTTGGCCGCTGTTTGTGCTTTGTATTCGATGGAAGCGCCGAAGTTTAGACTAGATGACAAATCCATGCCCAGAAGCTCAAGTTTGCCTGCTATAGGTACAGATGTACTTCGGAAAGTAGGAGTCTGGTTGAAAGGACTCCTTTTGGCGGTAAAAAGACACGCTTGCGTTTTGTTGGCATTAAAAGAGACCAAATTGTCATCACCCCACTGGGAAACATGACTTAGGGTCAGATCTAATTGCTCAACCATGGCCCTTCTCAAGGAAAGTATTTCTTCCCCGCTGGTGTTTGCGCTGGATAAGTATCTCACCAAAACCGTACTATCATCTGCGTACCCAACAATACCTGGCCGAAGAAGGTCATTGATGTGCAGCAGAAACAGAGTTGCAGAGAGAACAGACCCCTGAGGAACTCCGGCATCAATAGCCATCAAGTCAGAGGAGCAGCCGTCAACGACTACTCTGATTGACCGTTCACTCAGGAAGTCAGAAATCCAGCTACAAAATTCAGCTGGGATGCCATACGCAGGAAGCTTGTTTAGCAGACTTGTGTGCCAGACTCTGTCAAAGGCCTTCGAGATGTCAAGTGAGACGGCGAGAGCTTCGCCGTGCTTCTCAATGGCCTCACCCCAGCAGTGCGTAACATACACAAGAAGATCCCCAGTTGACCGTCCCCGGCGAAAGCCATATTGACAGTCACTGAGGAGATCATTGTCTTCGAGGTACGTCAGCAACTTACTGTTCAGTACCTTCTCCATGACTTTGCATAAGATGGAGGTAATGGCAATCGGTCTGTAATTGACAGGGTCTGAACGGTCGCCTTTTTTGGGGACCGGCTGAACATTCGCAAGCTTCCAAGACTTTGGCACAGTTCCTTTTATGAGAGAAAGGCGGAACAAGCGTGTCAACACAGGAGACAGTTCGGGCGCACAATGCCTCATGACTCTTGCTGGGATGCCATCAGGACCACTAGCTTTATTCACGTCCAGACTGCACAATACTCTTCGGATCTCTTTAGTATGAACTGCGATCTTCGGCATCGAAGAATCGCAACGAGGTACAGTAGGTGGTAGCTTAGAGCCAGCATCCAGACGTGAATTGTTTGCAAATAGCGACGCAAATAAATTTGCTTTGTCAGATGCAGAGTGAGCCAGCGACCCATCAGGTTTCAGCATTGGAGGCAATGATGGACGACAGAAGTTTGCTTCGACCGCTTTAGATAGGGACCAAAATTGTTTACTACCCGGCGGGTGTGATGCTAATTTTGTCCCTATACGTCCGACATGGTCGAAACGTGCCTTACGCAGGACCCGCTTGCAAGACCTAGCAGCGGAATTAAAGGCTCTCTTCTTCGCGCGAACCCTACTCCACTCCATTCCCTGCCGTATCACGTCCGTGACCGCATCAGCACAACACGAGGGGTCACCCGAAGAGAAGCAC
Source organism: Scrobipalpa costella (assembly GCA_949820665.1). Lineage (NCBI taxonomy): Eukaryota > Metazoa > Arthropoda > Insecta > Lepidoptera > Gelechiidae > Scrobipalpa > Scrobipalpa costella. The sequence continues at coordinate 22,691,717 of OX463301.1, forward strand.
AGCTGCCGCCACGGGTAGGATGCAAAAAAGTGCCGCATCTCATCCCAGTCTGCCAACTTATATTTCCAAACTCGTCTCGTGCCCCTAGGGCTTGTATCCGGAGACGAGCATATCAATATGGATTTCACCAGACAGTGGTCGGAAGTTCCCAATGGGGCAGAGACCGAAATTGAGTGACTGTCTGGATCAGTAGTTAGCAGCAGGTCTAAGCAGTTGGGTGTGTGGTCGTGAACATCCGGCACCCGCGTTGCTACATTCACCAGCTGGGTAAGATCTAGCGATAGTGCAAATTTGCGCGCCTCTATCCCAGCATGGTCGGTTTTCCGGTACGGGAACAACCATTCTTTGTGATGGGCATTAAAGTCCCCCAGAAAAACTAGCTTCGCTGTTGGGTACCGCCGTTGGGCTACGTCTGTCGTCTCAGCGAGGTAATTGAAGAGCGCTGTCGTCTCCTGGTCACCACGGTGCGATCGGTAAACACCGATATAAAGGAGTTTTTCCATGCCTGTATCCACCAGTATCCATATGGCAGAAAACCCCGATTTTTCAAAGCAACGGAGACGCCGACAACAAATGTCATCGCGGACATACACACAGACCCCAGATTGCTTCTTAAACTTGTGCTCAAGAGAGTAACCCGGGTAGTTGAGGTACGCCACGTCCGACGGGGTTGTTATCTTCGTCTCCGTTAGGAAGAACAGGTGCGGCTTCTCGGTCTCGAGGTGATGATGGACCGGATCGAGATTTGAGTGCAGTCCCCTGATATTGGTGAGGTGCACTTTAAGTGGGAGGAAGTGCAGCCGTTGTTTTACCCTATTCTTCTTTTTAACTTCTTTCATGGTTCGGAGTGTTGGTGGGGAACAGGTCGAGTTGTCGAGGCGCTGGTCAGTCAACCTATTGGGTCACTGGAGGCAAAAACCAACCGATGGGGAACTCATTTGGAGACTGCGGGGACGCCCGAACCCCCCCAGATATGGCCACCGGGTCCTCCCATCCAGTCGCCGGCTGGCACGGTGGAGCATACTGGGATTTTTCGCAAGTTGGCGGGGCAGCCTTTGGCACGTGGCTGGCGTGCTACTTGGGCCCCCTACTGACTGCGTTCGGCCAACGGCTGGCACCGTGCTTCGGATCCCGCTACCCTCCATAATGAGTTACCCTGAAAAGTTATTTCCCAGAGCCCATGACCGGTTCAGATCTGCGCAACTGACATCCTTCCCCTCCCCCAGTGGCACTGGTACTCTCACGCACCGACGGAACGCAGCAAGCTGTTTGGCGCCGGACTCCGGTGAGAGGGTGGTCGCGAGCCAGGCGACCCCTTGCGGAGCCTACCACCGCTTGTTGGGATCATTCAGCCGGTCTTATCCACAGGCAAGCCTGTTTTGCCGTTGCCCGGGTTGGACCGCTAGGAGGTAGATCCCATCCCAACCCACTTCAATTAACAAAAGTAATTTAAATATTCTTTGGAATCACATGAGATCTTATCATTTAGTAATAGTTAGTATGTCTTACATAATTGACATATAAAAAGATAAAACTAAAGCTTGTGAAAATTTTTGAAACAAATTTTGTCCCGAGACAAACAGAGATATACATAGCATTTCTCGCATTTTATTTTTGATCTACTGCCTCAATTTTCCACACGACAGGTTCTCGGTGCTTTGATATCATCGAAGACAGCCATCACACAGTGATCGTAACCATCATGTGTTTTTGCTGTTGATGGCATGTCTACAGGTTTGTAGATCTTCAAAGGCCTTGCTGCGGTTCAGGCTCATCTTCTCTGCGTTCTGTTTCTGGTAGACACTTCAAGCATTCTGCTACTTCCAAACGAAAGTCTAATAAAGACAGCGTATCCTTTCGGCGGTAACCATTAGCTGTGCAGTCATTTTTATAAAGCCTCCACGCGTTTGCACAAGCGAGATCTATAAAATGTACCTCTTGCACTGCTTGATCTGCATCTGGTGGATCCCCTGCTTCTGCTTGTTGTAGGGATACCTCTTGCACTGCTTGATCTGCCTCTGCTGGATCCCCTGCTTCTGCTTGTTGTAGGGATAGGTGGTGGTGCCTCATCCACATCCGGGTACTCGTCATCAGAACTAGATCCAATCTCATCTACATGATCTAAGACTCGCGGCATAAAATCATCATCATCTTTGGCAAATTCCTCGATTTCCGAGTTATTTCCATCTGCTAATAATAGTGCAACTTCGTCGTCTTTCAAGGGTTGTCCTAAAAATTAAGTAAAAGCCTTGTTAAACAATCATACGTACAGGAAAATTATGTTTAGGTTCAAAAATTGAATAAATATTCATTTAGGACGTATCACCTAACCTACACGATCGTGCGTCCTTGATTTTGAGTCACGATATACGCCTAAGTAGGGATGCTAGATGCAAATTACATACACACAGGTTAAAAATAACATTTATTTAAGTAAATCACGTAAAAAAGTAATGAAAACTGCATTAATTTAATGAAAAACAAATTACTTACCCGAGTGAGTTTGCGCGCCAAAAAACGCAGCCATCCTTCACTGTGTTTAGGGGCGGCTGACGGGTTCAAACTTGATCGCAAGCGGCCCGCGTCGATTTTTTCCAAGAAAAGGATAGTCTCACGATCGATCGAGGCCGGTTGCGTCTCGTAAAGTCGATTTGCGTATGCGCTAGAATTTTTGAAACTCAAGTCTCACTATCGTATCAAGTCGGTTGCAAAGGGATAATGCGTCACCGGGCTAAGGCGGGGAGTTGCTACACGCAATATACACCCTTAATGAAATAGCAACTGCCTAAGGGCGCCCACTAGGGCTCGAACCTCGGCTTATGGACTCCTTATCGGAGAGAATCTGCCCGGTGCTTATCGGAGAGAATCTGCCCGGTAAACGAATGCTCTAGTTCACGATGTTACTGTTACGAATATCACAGGTTATAATGAAAATTCTAGGGTCAACGTAGTGTTGCAATTAAAAAAGCCAAGTTCCACCCAAAGTGTATAACTTATCGACCAATAAAAGGTATGAATTTGAATGATTTCAACTGTAACCTAAATAATTTAGACTGGGAATCCATTTTGTCATTGCCTACTGTCTATGAAAAGGTATCAAGATTGAACTTACTATTATTATCCTTGTTTGACAGACACGCGCCAGTAAAAACCGGTAAACTAACGTACGAACGTACGTTACCATGGATTACTGGCAATATAAGATATATTTCCGATTTGCGTGATATAGCCGACTTTTTATCAAAAGTACCGTGTTACAATAGCAGATATTGATAAGAAGTCATTGAAAGATCTAAGAAAATTGTTACATACAAGTATTTTTAATGAAAAACGTGCCTCTTTTAATCATTTCATAAATTATCTGACCTATAAGGGAGCAACTTTCTGAAAAAAAAATTAAAGTAAAATCTTTTAGATCCCAGTAAAAATAAAAATAAAAACACAATGTTTTAACGATCCAAATAAAATAAATGAATGTTTTCTTTCCATTCCTGGTAGCAGCGACATACCTGCCTCAGAGCTGTCCTATTTTAACTCGCAACGTTTTGGAGATTCCAGTTTCACATTAAAACCAATTTACTGAACCTTAGACCTATAAGTATTCTGCCATTTCTGTCTAAAATCTTAGAAAAATCGGTTTACAATCAAATAAGTAAATTCGTAGAGGACAATAATATTTTCGAAAGGGTTGGGGTACAAATACGGCTCTGTTGGATGTGGTCGATGAATTGCTAGCGGAACAGGATGTAGGTCTGGGAACTATTTTAGTGTTGCTTGACTACTCTCGTGCTTTCGATAGCATTAGTATTCCACTTCTTATATCAAATCTTAGATATTACGGGTGTGATGCGTTGTCTAGTAAATGGTTTGAAAGTTATCTCAGTCTTCGTTCACAATCAGTCAAGCTCCCAAGTAATGACAGCAAAAGTCCTATACTATCAAACTCCATGCCAATAATGCGCGGTGTGCCCCAATTTTTGGGCGACTGTTATTTATAATTTATTGCATCAATCTTGTCAAAGACATTACATACTGTCACTGTAAATATCAGTGCTACGCCGACGATATTCACTTGTACATATCTGAAGACCCCGAAAAAATAACCCAACCTCTTGCCAAACTGAATAAAGATCTGGGAATTATAACTGCTGGTCGTGTAGAAATGCCTTGCTTTTAAACCCAGCAAAATCAAAGTACATGTTCACTGGTACAAAAATGCAAGTGTCTAGAATGAAAAATTTCGATCTAGTTTTGAATATTTAAGTTCAGACTGTGGAACGTGTGGAAATGGCTAGAAATTTGGGTATCTTATTTGACAGTCGTCTCAAATTTGAATCACATGTTTAAAATCTAGTAAAAGGGTACGTGTATCGACTAAAGTTATTGTACAGAATTCGTAATCTGCTAAGCAAAAAAGTTAGAATTTATGTGAGTCTCTAATTCTATCAAGGCTTAATTACGCAGACATAGTATTTGGTCCACGACTTTTGTCCAAAACTTAGCGTTTATTACAACGAGTTCAAAATGCGTGAAGCCGAATTTGTTAGTTAATACCACCACGTAGCCACATTTCACCTTATCTAAATCAGGCTGCTATGATTAATATGAAGTGGCGTAGAAAGCTTCACTTAGCGAGTCTCATGTTTAATATCATGAAATTCAATAGACCCGAATACTTGCGCCGGGAACTCAAGGTATAACCCTTCCATTAAAGATACCGTAGCAGGAGCATACAACCTCCTCTTGCTAGTAACATCCATCGTACTGTTGATTTCAGGGGGAGTTTTCGGTTCCAGGCAACAAAACGCTGGAATGGCATACCGCCCCCAATAAGAAATATCTCTTTTAAATTGTCATTTAAAAAGCATTTAAAGTCTCACTTTTTAAACACTGCCAAGTATTCCAGGGGGTTGTCTGGAATAGCGGGAACTGTCAACACATTACCTCAATCAAGCAGACACTTTGCACGAGCACTCGCTCCAACAAGAACACTATACACATTTTACATGAGCACAAGTCACTGCTGTTCAAGTGAATGTACATTATGATACTTCTAACGATTTGTTTTCACATGTGGGTAGTACCTAATATTTTGAATAATACGTTTTACTTGCACGTTTTTTAACCGCATGTGACTTATTACGGGTGACGGCTGAAAATCAGTGTTGCCTTTTGGGATAAACTCTTAGGGTGAAATTCACTGAGCCTAGGCCCTTTCACATCACTGCAGCACACATGTGCATATTGTGTAAACTACTTTGATTTATCTGTTTGTTTTATAGTATGAGTCTCTTTAAATTTGTGAAATGTACATGTGTAGTATAGTAAGAACCTATGTAACCATCATGTATCCTATTCTATATAAACGCTTGCCTTATCCAAATATAATCAGTTATTAATCAGCATTCAACTTGTTTAATTGTCTCTCCCTGCTCCCGTCTATACATGGCGATCCTGCCTTGTATGGATGGTGTAGCGCGCGCGCGAGTGTCGGATAGATTTCATTGATTGATCTAAATACTAAGTCGATGAATCGTTTTGCTATTTTGTTCGTTTCGTGGTAAGTAACTACGACAAGCTGCTAAAACCATGGGGAATCCGACGAGCAAACCGACGACACCGGCACCTGCAGCAGCGCAGCACCAGGATGTACTGACGCAGATTGGCCAAAACAATAAAGTTGAACAGACGAACTTTATCATCGCGCAGGAGATTTCGCAGATCAGCTGGTATTTATACCTTTTTGCCATTTTCATCCTGATATGTGCAGTTCTGTTGGGAAGCCGATACCTGAACATCTGTTTAAACAAGAAGATAGACAGGAGAGCAGAGAGCAGCGCGATGCGTATGAAGAGAATAGAGCCGAATCTCGAAGTTTAAGAAGGGTTCTTGTGAGCAGATACCTAGAGCAGCTGTATATTTCGGCATGCAGGATATTTAAGGAGCGAATACATACACTAAGGATACGTAATGTAAAATAAGATCAGTAACTATTTGCTTTGTGCGTCGTCTTTGACTTAGATTACAAGCAAGTACCTACGTGCCTACGTTTTGAGCACATTTACGGCAGCGGCACCGGCAAGGATCGTTTCTTTGTTTTTCTTCGTCTTCGTGTAGTTACAAGCATTTTGTTTTTCGTCAGATGCGTGAATGGACACTCGAAAAAGACTTTTGGACACTAGAAGAAGGTGATATGTTGCGTTTGGACACTTGAAAAAGACTTAGTTGCAGTACCAAGTGATTGACGTTTTACGTGTACGGTCAAAGTGAAGTGTGCGACGTTCGTAATGCGTATTCTCGTAATTTGAGTGTGGTATGGTACCTAAATGCGTTACATGGATATAATGGGTAAGATTTATAATATTATAAATAGATTATTTGATAGTTAAAGTGATAAAATCTCGCATTTTTTATTATTTTATTGCTTTATTTTACTGGTAAATGGCCCATAACATACAAAATTATTGTACACAAATAAAAGAAGTACGTAAGTATTTAGTTAAAATCGGTCCAAAGCGACGAAAGGGTCCGATTTTTGAGCAAAAGTTAAATGTTGCTAATATTATATTAAGTAAGTATAATAATTGTACATACATACATATAATCACGCCTTTATCCCTAATGGGGTAGGCAGAGCGTAAACAACCTAAACAAAGGTCGTTCCGCCACGTCTGACAAAGTTTTAAGGGTTATTTAAGATAGATTTGTAAGTATATTGCTGTAGTGACAGGTTGTCAGCCCATCGCCTAAATTACAATATACTGAAACCCTCGGATCCCTTAGCTGGTTTTTACAGCATGCCCGGGAGGATATGCAGCTGGCACATTCTATGTTTTTCTCTCGCTCCCAGGCCAGCATGGAAGTAATAAAATAGTAGAATAATAATTGTATTGAACTATTAAGGAACGAAATAGAGTTAGGTAAGTTAAAGAAAGAGGAGATAAAAGAAGTAAATAAGCAATGCGATATTTTTAAAATACTCTATAATGATGTGTTAGAATTTTGCTCGCCTAAGGCAGAACAATCTGATAGTGAACAGAGTACAGATATCGAATTAAAAATGGAGACATTCAGTTTAAAGATTGCTTTAACTATCTTGCCTTTAATGACCGATGACGAATCAAATACCAAACAATTGATTGAGTCAATAGAGTACTATGGTAGCTTATTAGAGGATAAAAAGTGTAAGGACAACTTAATTCAGTTTGTGTTAAGGAATCGTTTGTCACAATCAGCCAAGCTTGAACTAAATTCAAATTATGGCTCTGTTGATGACTTGGTGCAGGATATGCGACGGCAGTTGTTACCACGAAAATCTGCCACCGCCATCCAAAGTCGTCTGCAAAATGTCCGACAAAATGACAAAACTGTCACTGACTTCGGTAAAGAAATAACCGAACTTTTTGTAGACTTGACGATTTCCCAAGCCGACGGCAAATCCACGAGTTATGATGTTTTAAAACCACTTAACGAAAAGTTCGCAATCAAAAAATTTGCCGACGGGCTGAGAAATCGCCGACTAAGCACAATCATAGCCGCACGGGATTTTACAAGTCTTAAGGACGCTATCCAAGCAGCGCAGGACAAGGAGGTGATGTCATCAACGTCAGGACCATCAGGTGACGTAATGAGTATGCGCAGGGGTAGTAACTATCGCCCACCTGAAGGTAGGTATAATTATTCCAGGGGTCATCGAGGTTACAGTACGAGAGGTTTTGGTTACAACCAGAACTATAGGCGTAATCCAAGCTTTAGACCTACGAGCTACGCACCACCCCCGCAGTCGTCAAATCGTAGAGGTGGTCGAGTTTCGGTACCAGCACAGCGACGTGGAAACAGAAGTAGAAGTTTCCATAACTCCAGATTCCAGTCAAGAAACATACGTGCCATGGAACCCGAGAATGAGGTAAGTACCGAGGAAAATGACTCATTATCATTAGCTCAGTTTTTTCGTGCCTAACTTAATTTGTGCTAGCAACGGATCGAGTATAGTTTATTTTAATATCGGTTTACATAAACATAGTTGGCTCATTGACACTGGTGCAACGATCTCTGCTATTAGTCACTACATCATACAGAAACATAATATTCCATTCCGAAAAAGGCGTGAGCCGATCAGAGGTTTAGGAGGTACTGTTTATGCAGAAGGGTTCATTAACTTACAGCTGACCTATTGTGGACAGATATTGCATCAGACTTTTTACGTGTTCAAAACTTTACCTACAGATGCAGATGGAATATTATTATTATATTATATTATTTAATCAGGCAGGCAGTTGTAGCAACTGATAGTGCCTGTATCCCATTGTTCACGATTTGCTTGTCTTATTGAAGTTTTGTAGGTATTTGTCCAATTTGTTCTTAAAGACATTTGTATTCTGGGCTGTCACTACATCTTGAGGTAGCTTGTTCCAACTAGCAACCACTCTATTTGAAAGAAAGTGCTTGTGTGGGTTGTTGTGTGAGAAACAAGTTGTCAATTTCATGCTATGACCTCGCAAACGGCTATTTTGGTCTCTATTGAATAGGGCATCAAAGTTAGATAGGTCATAGTGGCCGTTTAAAATTTTGAAAGTTTCTATCAAATCCCCACGTTCTCTTCTTGCTTGCAAGGTAGTAATCTTCATTACCTCTAGGCGTTGGTTATAAGTTAGCTTTTTTAATTGTCTGGGTATTTTGGTGAAACTACGCTGAACCTTTTCAAGTAGATCCATGTCTTTGACAAAGTATGGACTCCAGACTTGGAATGCATACTCAAGTATAGGTCTGATGTAGGTCTTCAAAATTTTTAGTATAATTTCTGGTGTCAATGTACCAAATGCTTTTCTGATCAAATAAATGAAACTTTTAGCCTTTTTGGTTATGGTAGAAATGTGTTCTTCCCACTTTAGGTTTTCTGCGATGGTGACACCCAAATCCACTTGTGTTTTCATTGCTTCGAGTTGCACACTGTTCAATTCATATGACAGACGAGGATTTTTTGTTCCTATGTGAAGCACAGTACATTTTTCTGCGTTGAGATTGATGAGCCACTTTTTAGACCAGTGAGCAATTTTATCTAAATCAGATTGTAGTTGTGCGTAGTCCACTAGAGGGTTCGCAAATATTTTTGTGTCATCTGCAAAGATGCTAACATTGCAACTGAGGTGGCATGGCAAGTCAAAGGTATAGATTATATACAATACGGGGCCAAGAACGGAACCCTGTGGCACTCCACTGTCAATTATCCGTTGCCCGGACAAAGTGTCTCCGACTCTCACACGAAATGTTCTTTCTCACAAAAATGCCTCAATCCATTGTAGTAATTGTCCCCGTATACCAACATGCTCTAGTTTTTGAAGCAGTCTTGTTGTTGGAACCTTGTCAAACGCTTTTTCATAATCAAGGTAGATTACGTCTACAGGCTCTCTCATATTGAAATTAGTTGTCCAAGACTGTAAGCAAGACAGGAGGTTAGAGACCGTGGAGCGGTGGGGACAGAAACCATGCTGGTGATCCCCAATAATTCTGTGTTCAGCAAGAAACGGTCTGATGTGACTGACTATAATTTTTTCCATAGCCTTACATATGACACTAGTTAGACTTATCGGTCTGTAATTCGATGGCTCTAGCTTGTTGCCCTTTTTAAAAATAGGTGTTACGATTGCCGTTTTCCACAGCACTGGTAGTATTCCCGTGTCATAAGATTTCTGCATAATTGTGGCTAAACAGTCTGCAAGGTCACATTTCTGCAACAATTGCACAGGTATTTCGTCAGGCCCCGGAGCAGCATCAGACTTCATGTCTTTAATTACTCTTTGAACTTTTTCCTTAGTAAAGTTGATGTCTGCAATACTGTCTTCAACTCTTGAACTTAAATCCAAAACAGGCAGCTGTCCAAATGGCTCTTTTTGAAAGACACTCGCAAATTGTTCTGCAAAAGCTTCAGATACATGAAAGGGTTCATTTACTGTTTGACCTTGCTGGTTTCGCAACACTGATGGTATGCTGACTTTTGATGTTATCTGTTGTCTTATATAAGAATGGAATCTTTTCGGTCCAGCCTGGAGTAAATCAATCTCATATTTTAAACGAAGGGCTCTTCGCTGGTTTGTAAGTTTATTATTGATCCTTCTATATTTCTTATATATTTCGTCGATTCCTGTTAATAAATATCTATTCCAAAGAGCAAGCTTTTGATTAATAAGGCTCTGGGTCTCCATTGATATCCACGGTTTATTTATAGGTTTCCCAGTTATTTTTAATTGTGGTACATGTAGCATGATTGCATCTTTAAGTTTTGCTAGGAGAATTTCAAATTGACTTGTGACGCAGCTCATATTCTCTATGTTTCCAGGCAGGGTGTTCTTTAGCATTAAATTGATTTTATCGTAATCTGCTTTGTGAAAGTTACGTATAATTTTGGTTTTATTGTTATTTTCAATTTCGAATTGCATAGTAGAAATAAGGCATATGTGGTCGCTCTTTCCTATTGCAGCTTCATAGCTTACTTCGGCTATCAGAGACTCGTCGTTAGTGAAAATCAAATCAAGGAAGGAGGGTTGATTTCCTTCGCGAAACCTTGTTTCTTTGTCAACTAATTGTTCCAAGTTATTTTCTCTATACCAATCAACAAAGTTGGTTTCATATATTAGGTGAAGATTTCATGAAATTTTATAAAGCCAAGATTGATTATGAGTTTAATACCTTGCGTTTAAAAACGAATACATCCAGTTTTACCATGCCAATTAGCCAACAATCTAGAGACCAAAATTCTAGTTATTTGACAATTCCAAGCCGATCCGAATCGATACATTTTATTGATGTAAACATAAATGAGGAATGCGTGGTTAGTTCTAAAGAATTGTGCAATGGAGTGTATGTTGCGAGCACGTTAGTAAAACCGACAAATGGAAAAATACCTATTCGAATTTTAAACACTAGAGAATCGGATGTAAATTTAAATAAATTCATGTTGAATATTTCTAGATCGAGTGATTATGACATTTGCAATTTTGAACAACCAAAAATGAATGCCCAAAGGGTAAAAACATTGTTCAGACACTTAAATTTTGAAGGACTTAATATAGAGGAGCAAGTGTCTATTGAAAATATTTGTGCAAAATTTCCGGATATTTTCCATTTGCCGGGAGATCGCATGACAGTAACAAATCTCTATCAGCAAAAAATAACTTTAAAACCAGGTAGTGTTCCAGTTTATGTAAAACCCTATAGGCTGCCACATTCTCAAAAGGAAGAGTTAGATAAACAGGTCGAAATACTTTTACAGGACGGAATAATTGAAAAAGCTACGAGCGAGTGGTCCAGTCCTTTACTTATAGTTCCAAAAAAGGAAGACAATTCAGGACAAAAGAAATGGCGTGTTGTTATCGATTACAGAAAATTAAATAATTTGGTACAAGATGATAAATTCCCTCTCCCTAACATCGTCGACATTTTGGAATCATTATCAGGCGCAGTTTATTTTTCGAATTTGTATCTTTATCAAGGGTATTACCAAATTGAACTCGAGAAGGAAAGTCGCAAGTTTACTGCTTTTACCACAAATAAAGCCCAATTTCAGCTAACGAAATTACCAATGGGTTATAAGGGAGCCCCAGCAGCTTTTAGCAGAATGATGACTGTGGCTATGTCAGGCTTAAACTACGAAAAATGCCTTGTCTATTTAGATGATCTATGTGTTTTTGGCAGAAATTTGGATCAACACAACAAAAATTTACTAGATGTTTTCGGAAGTGTAACGATCGTTTATCATTACATATAGAATAATTAGTTTATAAAATCGACCCAACACTTAAACAAATAGCATTTAGATTTTTCGTTCAAAAATTGAGACATCTTTACCTGACATGACCCAGCATTTAAACAAGAGTATCAAATGCATAAAGACCCATACTTGTTTCTTGGAAATAGAGTTAAATTTTGAATGTTACAAAAGATATTTTACTTTGTCTTAATATATCATAGAACTTGGAAGATTAAAAAAAACAGAGGAACAGCGGGCATGCAGTGGGGGTTGGGAGTTGCTGACGGGCCGGGACGATGTTCGAACGCGGAAATTGGCGATGCCGAGCATCATGTGTTGTTTATTTTCGGCGTTGTGTTTTAATTCGAAGTCCATCGTTGTGATTATTACTGTAAATGTTTCTTAACCTTACAGATAGACGATTTCGTAACAAAGTGATAGTTTCAGCTTTCTGTACCTGCAGCGTTGCGAGTTTTCAAACATCATTCAATGATAATCGTAGGGAAATGTGTTTTTAGAATAGGAAATAGTAGGTGTGTGCTATGTGTAAAATATCAGTGTGCGAGAGTGTGAGGATGAATAAATGCAATAAAAACTAATAGGAATATTTTGATATGTCTTTAAGATACAGTGTTACACGTTAAAACAAAACACGGTGTTTTAAAGATATTAGTGGTTAAAATCAATTACTTGTATTTTGAAATATTTAATTACTTTTATATTCAGGATAACACTTTACATACATTAAATACACATCGACAAGGCTTATGGGCTCCGAGAGTAGCTGGCCCATAATCCCTCTCGAGAATTCATTCGAATAGGTATTCATACAAACCTCTAATGGTCTATTTCTCAGCTGACGTAGCGAGCTATAAAGGTGATAATTTCTTGACACAGTCTCTATCATTTGAACTGACTTCTTAGCGCATATCATGTGATTTTGGTACAGCAGTCCTTGAAAATTATACCATATTGCAAACTGAACAGAGAAATTGATTATTAAAAGGTTTGAACATTAGTACACCGTCACAGGTGACCAAAACTGCAGTTAATAGGTAACTTGTATGACTTTGATGAATGATTGGTAGTATGAAAGAAGTTTGTGAATGAATTAAGATGATCGGAATATTTGATGGAAGGTTTGCAAGTTAGATAAGACTAGGGTTTGGTGTTAGTCTGTGCAAGGTTTTCGCGCGTTGGCATGGTCTGTAGGTTGGAAGGGAGGGCCATTTCATTTGTCTAGGTATCCTAATTCTAAGATCTTTAAGATCTTTATTCAAATTCCCTTTCCTGGTTATCGAGTCTAATTTTTTACAGCAGACAAATAATTATTTAAGTTTTCCAGCGCGTAATATAAATCCAATTAATTCGTATAAAGTGAAAGTGAATATAAAATCCAAATAAAATAAATTACAAAAAATGCGGTAAAGTTTGATCTCTACGGTTCGATCTGTCTTTATGACGGATTAAAACGAAAAGGACAAAATCTGGCTCAAGGACTGAGCTAGATATTAGCTGCTAAGCTGAAGTTCGAGCCTTGGAGTTTTCCTGAGATTCATCAATCTAACAGCTAAGTGAAGTGTTAATTAAATCTAAAGGAATTAATGTTTCAGTTTTTGACTATTTGTTGAATTTTAGTAAATTTTGATTTTCTTAATACTATATTTTTACGTACATGATTCGATTACCGCATTCAGACTTTATTCAATTCTTTATAAACTTTATCTCTGATTATTAGAATTACACAACGTATGGGTCTTTAGTTTTATATTAATTAAATTAGTAGACGATCACATATTTATCTTTGGCCATATTAATTTTATAAGATTATTATTTATTTGGGGATAGGGTGCTACATTGCTGCTCGTGACGTCTGGATGCTTCGTCATTAAAGGACGAATGATTGTTTAATTATTTTCATTCGTACACGAAGTATAAATTATTTGGGTTACTGTTATTATTACGATAGGGCTTTATTTATTTGTAGGTTACATTAGTTCATTAAATAGGTGAGTAGTGTATTTTATAATACAAAGTAAGTCAGACTGATAGTTCGTTTTTAATATTTCATTATCTTAATTGTAGCGATATTTTAAAATAATTTTTATTTCAAAGTAAACGCTTTGACAAGTTTGAAACAAACAGAAAAAAAGGGACGGCTTTGCACAATAGCGACGCTACTTTAAAAGAGGGCTTGAATAGAAATGTGTCAAAGATACGGTTTAACGTTCGAAGACATTTGTGCAATATACTTTTACTGGTGTTGATTGCAGTCAAAAAGTTTAAATTTCGAGACAAAGAAAACTGATGGATTTATTAACGTAGGGGCGAGAAAATTATAGATTTATGAACGTTTCGTAAAAACTACTGAACGGATTTTAATTTAAGGATGATTTAGAATAGCATGTCTATATTACTTATTTACTTAAAGAGTTAAGTACTTTATTCCCACTTAACGGTTAACACTTATAATTAATTAAGAGTTTTAGGGGCGGATCGCTAGTTATTTATAAAATTGTAACATTAATTAGAGATTTCAAACCACATGACTATCCACATGATTCAAACATTTTATTGAATTTTAACAATACATTATTTCTATAAGTTATCCTTCAGGATTAGTTAAAATTTTAAAGCTAAAGTTGATTATGCATTTTTTTTATGAACCCATGATACCCTGTTTACTCTGACAGGAAAACAGGCGTGATTTTTTATGTATGTTTGTCTTATTTACAAACAAATTGGATGGATTCAAAATATTTACTTAAGTATGCATTGTCAGCCCTTGAAGTAGGTAGGATAATAAAACAATGCAGTTAGGTTACAAACAAAGAAAAAGCCAGAGAATTTGTTTTATTATGCTTGTACACGTGTTTGGGACAAAGTGGTTCATTTATCGCTTATGAATAGAGATAAGTTTTTGTTAACTATTTCTTGCAAAAATAGACGAAGTTGAGAATACAGCTTTGGTACATATCGGTCACAGATACTTCAAGTGGGTACGCCTTGAGTTCTGAGAACGATATTGGTTCTATGAAATTTGAGTCCTGTTTTTTGTTTAAGGGTGATAAATTTTGAAACTTTGACTGGCTCAAGAGTAGTTTTCCTATGAAATGTTAACGATAAAAAAGAGCCATTATAATCGTAGTTTATGGGTTTTCGTTTTGAGAAGTTTTGTTTCTCACACCAATTAAGTTAGTCACTTTTGACACTTTAGTTATTTAAACCATTTAAGTTGAGATAAGGATTTGGGAAAGAACTACTTAAATTGAAATATGACATTTCAAATCTTAAGTGGTTTCGTTAGTCAGAAACATAAATAAACTCTGAAACCTTTTTGCTATGTAAAATCATTATTTGATTTTAATGGATTCATGAGTAACTTTACCATAGTGCTATGGTAAATAAAGAGTACGATGAAATCAAAAACTATTGAATAGATTTTGAAACAAGGATATTTTATTGTAACTTTAGAGATTAAAACGTAGGGGCGTAGAAATAATTACATACATACATATAATAAAGCTTTTATCCCTGATGGGGTGGGCAGAGTTTGAACGATCTAGACAAGGGTCGTTCCGCTACGTCTGACAAAGTTTTGTGGGTTGTTTGGGATAGACTTGTAGGTATATTGCTGTGGTCATAGGTTGCCTACCCATCGCCTTACTTACAATATTTCAGTATATTGTAATCATAAACCCTCGCATTACTTAGTTGGATTTTACAGTTTCCCGGGAGGATGTGCAGCTGGCACGTTCTATGTTTTTCTCTTCGCTACCAGCCCAGTATGGAAGTAATAGTTAATAATGATAATTATGAAACATTAGATGATAATGATAATAATATATGATAATATTATTAAACGTTTTAGGGGCGAATTTTAGCATCAGTTATGGTTTAAGTTTGAAGCGAGTATTGACTGATAACTATTTATAGAAAGGGAAGATTATAATAAAGGTGAATAGCATGATCAACAAATGGGTTTTATGTTCAGCAGTGATAATGATAAGCAAGTGGTTAGTTTAGTTTAATAAACCGATAGTTATTAGATGAGGAGCGTAAATTAATACTTCTTAAAGTGTTAATTAAATTAAAATAAGTTAGAATGATAATTGAGATAATAGACAGATGAGAAAATAAAAGATGTTGATACTTTTAAGATTTTAGTTATTTATTTGTGACTAGTTTTTAGATATGAGAGAGACCGGAGGAAGAAATTTGCCCAGCAGTGGGACACTAACGCTAGATAAGATAAGATAAGATATTAAAATTGGACAATTTAAAAAAAATGGCTTGTCTCAATAGTACAGACAAATTAAGTACAGTTACAAAAAAAAGTCAGTTTAGACCTATGATTGTTTATTTGCAATTTTATCTATTTTGACAAATATCAAAATGGCTCACAAACAAAGGGGCGTCTGTAACGATCGTTTATCATTACATATAGAATAATTAGTTTATAAAATCGACCCAACACTTAAACAAATAGCATTTAGATTTTTCGTTCAAAAATTGAGACATCTTTACCTGACATGACCCAGCATTTAAACAAGAGTATCAAATGCATAAAGACCCATACTTGTTTCTTGGAAATAGAGTTAAATTTTGAATGTTACAAAAGATATTTTACTTTGTCTTAATATATCATAGAACTTGGAAGATTAAAAAAAACAGAGGAACAGCGGGCATGCAGTGGGGGTTGGGAGTTGCTGACGGGCCGGGACGATGTTCGAACGCGGAAATTGGCGATGCCGAGCATCATGTGTTGTTTATTTTCGGCGTTGTGTTTTAATTCGAAGTCCATCGTTGTGATTATTACTGTAAATGTTTCTTAACCTTACAGATAGACGATTTCGTAACAAAGTGATAGTTTCAGCTTTCTGTACCTGCAGCGTTGCGAGTTTTCAAACATCATTCAATGATAATCGTAGGGAAATGTGTTTTTAGAATAGGAAATAGTAGGTGTGTGCTATGTGTAAAATATCAGTGTGCGAGAGTGTGAGGATGAATAAATGCAATAAAAACTAATAGGAATATTTTGATATGTCTTTAAGATACAGTGTTACACGTTAAAACAAAACACGGTGTTTTAAAGATATTAGTGGTTAAAATCAATTACTTGTATTTTGAAATATTTAATTACTTTTATATTCAGGATAACACTTTACATACATTAAATACACATCGACAAGGCTTATGGGCTCCGAGAGTAGCTGGCCCATAATCCCTCTCGAGAATTCATTCGAATAGGTATTCATACAAACCTCTAATGGTCTATTTCTCAGCTGACGTAGCGAGCTATAAAGGTGATAATTTCTTGACACAGTCTCTATCATTTGAACTGACTTCTTAGCGCATATCATGTGATTTTGGTACAGCAGTCCTTGAAAATTATACCATATTGCAAACTGAACAGAGAAATTGATTATTAAAAGGTTTGAACATTAGTACACCGTCACAGGTGACCAAAACTGCAGTTAATAGGTAACTTGTATGACTTTGATGAATGATTGGTAGTATGAAAGAAGTTTGTGAATGAATTAAGATGATCGGAATATTTGATGGAAGGTTTGCAAGTTAGATAAGACTAGGGTTTGGTGTTAGTCTGTGCAAGGTTTTCGCGCGTTGGCATGGTCTGTAGGTTGGAAGGGAGGGCCATTTCATTTGTCTAGGTATCCTAATTCTAAGATCTTTAAGATCTTTATTCAAATTCCCTTTCCTGGTTATCGAGTCTAATTTTTTACAGCAGACAAATAATTATTTAAGTTTTCCAGCGCGTAATATAAATCCAATTAATTCGTATAAAGTGAAAGTGAATATAAAATCCAAATAAAATAAATTACAAAAAATGCGGTAAAGTTTGATCTCTACGGTTCGATCTGTCTTTATGACGGATTAAAACGAAAAGGACAAAATCTGGCTCAAGGACTGAGCTAGATATTAGCTGCTAAGCTGAAGTTCGAGCCTTGGAGTTTTCCTGAGATTCATCAATCTAACAGCTAAGTGAAGTGTTAATTAAATCTAAAGGAATTAATGTTTCAGTTTTTGACTATTTGTTGAATTTTAGTAAATTTTGATTTTCTTAATACTATATTTTTACGTACATGATTCGATTACCGCATTCAGACTTTATTCAATTCTTTATAAACTTTATCTCTGATTATTAGAATTACACAACGTATGGGTCTTTAGTTTTATATTAATTAAATTAGTAGACGATCACATATTTATCTTTGGCCATATTAATTTTATAAGATTATTATTTATTTGGGGATAGGGTGCTACAGAAGGTTAAGAAAGGTAAATCTAAAATTGAACCCATGTAAATGCAAATTCCTTAGAAAAGAGATTTTATATTTAGGTCATGTAGTTTCAGAAAAAGGAATACAGCCAGATCCTGAAAAAACCAGAGTTCTAGAAAATTACCCAAAGCCCACAAATGCCGACGAAGTTAAGAGATTTGTAGCGTTTGCCAATTATTATAGGCGATTCATAAAAAACTTTTCGCAAATATCCTATCCACTTAATTTACTGTGTCGTAAAAATGTACCATTTCTTTGGTCAAATGATTGCAACAACGCATTTGAGACACTAAAGTCATCCTTAGCAAAACCCCCTGTATTACAATATCCTGATTTTTCACATACGAATGAGTTTTTGCTACAGACCGACGCGTCAGGAACAGCTATAGGCGCAGTGCTATGTAACGGCGACGGCCGTCCAATTGCATATACCAGCCGTACTTTAAATAAGGCGGAAAGAAACTATCCTACTATAGAAAAGGAACTCTTAGCTATAGTATGGAGTGTAAAGTATTTCCGTCCATATTTATACGGTAGGAAATTCAAAATTCAGACAGACCATCGACCTCTTGTTTATTTATTTAACATGCGCGACCCTTCAAGTCGTTTACTTAAATTCAGATTGTTATTAGAAGAATATAACTATACAGTAGAATATATCAAAGGTACACAAAACTCGGTAGCCGATGCTTTGTCTCGTATTACGATAACATCTGATCAATTAAAGGAGATGAGTGAAAACGTTTTGAACGTTATGACCAGGGCACAAAGACGTAATATGGATGCAGGTATAGGACAGAAGGATGCAAATTTTTCGGTTGATAGTAATTCCCTAGATTCGAGGACTGATCACCCAAGAATCGTGGAGATTATTAAAAAACCTAGAAATTTGACAGAGTTACGGTTAGTGCCATATGAGAAGTTTAGAGAGTTACTGAATAAAGGGGAGTGCACACCTTTTGTTCAGAATATTATTTACAATGAAATTAAGTCAATTATTTACATTTGCGCAGATACTCGATCATTAAATACGCGAGACGTTTTAGTGAGAGATCTGGGTAGTTTATGTAAGAAATATAAGATAGAAGAAATGTATTTAATTAAAAGAAGTTGTACTAAAGAAAAAGTTATTGAGAATTTTATAAAGAGAATTAAGGAATCAAAACAATGGCCAAATACGAGATTATATATTATAAAAGGAATTCAAAGAATAGACAACCCCGATGATAGGAAAGTAATAATTAACGATTTCCACTTATTACCTACTAGTGGCCACGCAGGTATTAAGCGGATGACTAACAACATCAAGCGATTTTATTTCTGGCCTTCGCTGGAAAAAGATGTGATAGATTTTGTTTCGCGATGCGAAAAATGTCAAAAGCAAAAATATAGTTTAAAGACGAAACAGCCTATGGAAATTACATCAACTGCGAACTCATCTTTCGAAAAAGAATTTTTAGATATTGTAGGACCTCTTCCGAGAGACTTGAACGGATTTGTTTATGTTCTCACCTTACAGTGCGAATTGAGCAAATTCGTTGAAGCTTATCCTTTAACATCTAAAGACGCTATTTCCGTAGCCAGATCGTTTGTTGAGAACTTCATATTGCGGTACTCAATACCCAAAGAAATTGCCACGGACAGAGGCAGCGAGTTCATAGCGTCTACAATGCAAGAGGTATGTAAGTTGCTGAATATCCATCATATTACTTCTACGGCCTACCACCACGAGAGCATAGGAGCGTTGGAGAATACTCACAAGACCATGGGTGCGTATCTTAGAATAAACTGCAATAACCAACCTCAGTCATGGAGTAGCTGGCTTCCGTATTGGTGTTTCGCATATAACAACACAGTGCACTCGGAAACAACCTACACACCACATGAGCTCGTGTTCGGTAAGGTACCTAATTTACCTAGCAACTTGTCATCTGATACTATTCAGCCGTTATACAATCATGAAAATTACGCACTTGAGCTTAAATATCGACTCCAGGTGGCTCAGAGAGATGCAAAAAATAATCTTTTGGGCAAAAAAGCTAAAAGAAAAGTTGATTTTGACAAACGAATAAACCCTATAATATATAATAAGGATGATTTGTTATTAGTAAAAAATCCATCAGATAATAAGATGGACAGCATTTATATTGGACCATATATAGTTTTAGAGGATTTAGGTGTAAATGTTAAGATAGATAAAGGTGGAAAAACAGATATTGTTCATAAAAATAGAACAAAGCCTTTTATAAAATAACTCTTTTTCCATCTATTGGTTACTATTTAGTTGTTACAATGAAATATTTAAGTAAATAGTCTTAAGTTAAAACATTTAAATCTTATTTTAACTAATAGTCTAAGTTAATAAAGTACATAGATA
The DNA here is from genome assembly GCA_949820665.1 of Scrobipalpa costella. Lineage (NCBI taxonomy): Eukaryota > Metazoa > Arthropoda > Insecta > Lepidoptera > Gelechiidae > Scrobipalpa > Scrobipalpa costella. The sequence continues at coordinate 22,712,142 of OX463301.1, forward strand.
TTACATATTTAATTAAGTTACTATGATAAGAATTTGTATTCAAAATTTACTCTTAAACATACCTATAATTATATAAAAAGTATAAAGTGTTATATTATTTTAATTTGTAAAAAAAAAACTGTATTTGTTTTTTTTTTCTTTGCGATGGGAGGTGTAGTATAGTAAGAACCTATGTAACCATCATGTATCCTATTCTATATAAACGCTTGCCTTATCCAAATATAATCAGTTATTAATCAGCATTCAACTTGTTTAATTGTCTCTCCCTGCTCCCGTCTATACACATGTGTAATTTCTGCCAACCTGAGTCCGAACCCTATTTAAGGAATTTTAGATCGGCCACGGTATGTTATGTTCAGGAGGGAGATTCTCTGCAAGTGAGACAAAGATAGTACGCAGAGAAACTTTCTCGCCAAAGTTTGCATCTGGCCTAGTAAGTAAGTAAAAATACTTTATTTTACAAAAATAAACATATAATTTCTCAAACTGATGAAAGTACTCCAAATGTTCCTAAACATGTCGTGAAGTACGCGACTTATTTTCCAAAGTGAGTGTCCGTTATTAAAAACTTTATTTAGTTTGTTGTTAAAATCTTTAAAATTATTGTCTTCAAAATAAGACATAGTACCCGTACAAGTGTTCCATGATTTTACTATATCCTAACTGCCTCCGTGGTCTAGTGGTCTGAGCCATGGGCTCCTGATCCGGAGGTCTTGGGTTGGATTCCAAGGGGGGGAACATAAAGTTAATATTTGTCAATTAATCACTTTGATAAGTTTTTCCCAGTTTGGTTAGGACAATGCAGAGAAAAACAATTCCGTGCTTCGAAGTTTACGTTAAGTCCTCGGTCCCGGTCGCTGTTTTTGAAAGTGGTCTTTACACAAAACCATGTCAAAGGCCGATTATTAGCAGTGTTATTACGCGGTTTAAAAATCTCTGATACCAGGGTCCATCGGGTAGATCGACATGAAACCCACATGCCAAAACAAGAACCAGAAGAGCTTGACTCACGACCACCCTCTAACCGGAGTCCGGCGCAAAACAGCTTGCAGCGTTTCGTCGGTGCGTGAGAACCATCCTCTGGATGAGTTCGCTCCATCGTCGACTCTGTCATAGTCATCCCTGACCTTAGTGCCTAGTGTCAAGAGGAAACCCATTTAAAGTAAAAAAAAGAAGACTACTTCCTAGTACATACATACATACATATAATCACGTTTTTATCCCTAATGGGGTAGGCAGAGCGTAAACGACCTAAACAAAGGTCGTTCCGCCACGTCTGACAAAGTATTGAGGGTGATTTAAGATAGATTTGTAGGTATATTGACGTAGTGACAGGTTGTCAGCCCATCGCCTAAATTGCAATATACTAAAACCCTCGGATCCCTTAGCTGGTTTTTACAGCATGCCCGGGAGGAAATGCTGCTGGCACGTTATACGTTTTTCTCAAGCTGCTCGTTCAGCATAGAAGATTTCCTAGTAAGATTGATATTTTTTAGCCAAAGATCTTCCTTAGGAAAAAATTGGGTAAATCCTATTTTTAGCATCGGAATAGCAATTTATCTTTAAGATACATTTTGTTCTATTGAAACTTTTTCCTTCCCCATGGATTACCGATTATCCGTAAATGCCCAGGACGATAGAACTTATTGGCAATGTATTCGGATTAAAGAAGTTTCAAGTTATACATGAAATACTTATTACGACACTTTCAAAGTACTTACAAAAATCAGCAAACTTATTCAATATTCAGTTATTTGTTGACATCTTAACAAGTATGTCGTTAACTATAAAACACATCAAATAATTAATATCTATTATGCTGGACTGGGAGCAAAATTCTTTCATGTTGGACTGGAAGCACAATAAAAACATAGATTCTTCCATGCTGGACTGGGAGTGAAAGTAAAACATGAAATGTGCCAGCTGCATTTCCTCCCAGGCATGCTGTAAAAGATATGAGAGTTTCAGTATATTGCAATTAAGGCGAAGGGCTGACAACCTGTCACTACAGTCATATACCTACAAATCTATTTTAAGTAACCCTCAAAACTTTGTCAGACATGGTGAAACGGCCCTTGTTTAGGTCGTTTACGGTCTGTCTACCCAATTTGGGTTGAGGGCAAGATTATTATGTATGTATAAATATTTTTTGAATACAAAACAAAGATGCGATATTCGTGTTTTCTGAATTCACATTTATAGAACGTTTTGTCGATTGGCAAAACATCTTACATTATTATTTATCTAAACAGCACATTAATGTCCCAGTAAATAAAAGAACGTAACTATCTTCTACTTAGCGAGTGGGTTCTCGACTCCCTCGACCCGATAAACCCTGGTGTCAGAGTGTTCAAACCGCCTCGCAGCACAGCTATTAGGCCTCTGACTTGGTTTCAGTAACGACCAGTATCAAAGACAGTGACCGGGACCGACGGCCTAACGTGCCCTCCGGAACACGGAATGCTTTTGCTTTTCCGGACAATCAGGTGATTCAGCCTACAATGTCCTAACCAAACTGGGGAAAACCTCACAAAGTGATAAATTGGCAAAATATCAACTTTGTGTTCTCGCCAGGGAATCGAACCCATGACCTCCGGCTCGTAAACCCATGGCTCTGACCACTAGACCACGAAGGAAGTTAAAAGAACGTTACTATAAAAATAACAAACAAACTAATAAAATTAACTCTGGAATGAACAAACACAGTACTCATTTCAAAACCTGCTGATCATGCTGGAAATTTTCGTTTACTAAAGCATTTTTATTAATTCAGTCTGCTAAATTATGAATTCTCTAAACCTGAAGTTTGTGTTGACTGAGTAACCCTTATCAGTTTGCGAAAATTTCACTTTTAGAATGTGAAAAAAATGGCTTTTCCATACAATATGTCCACCTCATTTTTCTTTCTCTTTATAAAAGAGATTCCAGATGAAAGTTGTTCTGTATCGTTGACTGAGTAACGTCTGTGAGTTTCTAGGATGCCGTCTCTTACAACCCGTATAGTTATTACAGATTACAATTATATAAGATAATTGGGTATTTTATTGAATTAAAATAATTAATTATTTGCAACAAATACAGAAACCCTCTGATCCCATAGCTGGTTTCTACAGCATGCCCGGGAGAAAATTCAGGTGTCACATTCTATGTTTTTCTCTCGCTCCCGGGCCGGCATGGAAGTAAATACCTTACAATTAAGAAGTTCACAGGTGAACCTTGTTATTTTATAATATTTACTTAAAATGATTTGCCTTTTGTGTTTTTTACGACATACTAAAACAGTATTAAATTTAAGTACGATAGTTTCTATAATTGATTATAACATAGCTAATTTACAGTAGACTCCAGCCCAAGTCTAACATTTCATGCTGAAAGTTTAAAGAAGTTAAATGGCGGGAATGAAATTGTTTAGTTTACTATATTTTTGTAGAATTTCCACAACTTTCCTCGCAATCGCAGTGAAAAGTAGAGTTTATAATTCGTGCACAAAACTATTTTTGTCCCCTTGCGGGCTCGGGCAGCTAAAAATCTCGGCCAAAAATGACTCGTCATAAAATCTACTATTCCAACATAAATTGTGTTGGTATTCGATTCATAAAAAAAAAAATATTGCATAGTGGCACGCACTAGTACAAGTGTTCTGACCCCACATATTAACCAAAACTATTCGGTGAAAAAGTATTATTTTTCGTCAGATGTACTGATATATAACATTATATAATCCGTTTTTCTGGTTTATAATCAAATATATCTGCCATGCATCCTGGGCGGGAAGGTCGTGATTCGAATCCCACCACGGACCAATGCGTTTTTCGGTTTTCATATGTACGTTTATTCGGCGCTTTTTCCGTGCTTCGGAAGGCACGTTAAGCCGTTGGTCCCGGTTAATATCGTTTAATACTGTAGATATTATTCGTAAAACCATGTCAGAAGCCAGTGCTAAGCATTGGCGGCTTGAAAACTCTGACCTAATCTAGGTTGGGTCTGATTTCTCTTCTGAGTTGTGGAGGTTAGATGGCAGTCGCTATGTGTAAAAACCAGTACCATCGTTCAATACCCTAGATAAGGTAGCCGACCCCGTGAAATAAGGGATAAGGCCTGGGAGACGATGAGTCAAACATACCTATACAACATTTAGTTTTAATACTACAACTTTGATGACTGGTTTTTCAACTATAGAAATTAGTTGCCTACTAAAGTGTACACAACGCATTTAAAAGTTTACCCTATTATTATAACTAAGGAGTGTCAGTCACTGTCTATTGAATATAACGACGTCAAAAAAAGAGGCCATTGCCATTAAAACTTTGTAGGGTTATACTGATATTGAAAATAATAAGAAAATCTAGGTGTTTCAATGAGCTTAGTAGCGCATCAAAGATACACATTTTTATGAATATTTTACGTTTTTCGGAAATCGGAAGTAATTCTTCATTTTGTAGTTAATCAGGCTTTCGCATTTTGTAATCCAGCAAGCTTTGAATGCCAATCTTGTTAAATGTGGAAACTTTTGTCAAGATTCACATTCAAAGGTAAGATAGACTATATGTTTACCTTATGCATTAAAACACGATGATTTTATTTCTTCCGATTTCATTACTTCCGATTTTAGCAAAACATTCATGAATATGATTGTATTTGAGACACAATAAATTTATGACTTGTGAGGGCAGCACTGTGCTTCAGATATACCTTAATAAACCTTTTATGTTCGGAAAGTTATGAAATGATCAAATTAACGTTAATGGTATTAAGTTTTCTTTCTGTCTGGAAAAGAATTTTAGTCTATGATCACAGAAAATATTTTATTAAAGGACTTGATTAGTAAGGGGCAAGTCTGAAAATGTTCATAGCATTGTATTACAGTACAGTGTTGTAATCTTCGAATTTCACAGCATGCCCGAGAGGAGAAACTGCTGGCAAATTAAATGTTTTTCTTTCCCTCTCAGGCTAACATGGAAGTAATTCAAAATTATTTCAAGGGAATATGCGTGGCGAAACGACCTTTGTTTAGGTTGTTTTCGCTCTGCCCAACACATTAGGGGGAAAAGCGTGATTTTATGTATGTATGTATGCAATATGCGTGTTTTTCTCAAAAGTTCTTTGCAAGAGTCACACTTGAGGGACTTTAAATTGTCAACGGCTTTGTTCGATGCGATAATGAGAGTAATACCGAAGCACTTTGTTATTTTTGAACACCTTTAAACTTTCTAATTAAATAGAAATCTCTTACGATTTGTTACATAAAGTTGCACCTTAACAAAAGAACACAAACAAACAAGACAAAACAAGCAAGCAAGGAAGTCCTTTATATAAATTAAAATTATTTCAAAGTATTGAAAAGTTTTGACATAGCCGTAAGGTTGCCTATTTGGCTCTCAAATCTTGACTTCCAACTTTTCCAGCCTTTTTTGTTATATTGGAACAATTTTATTAATATAATAACAGGAAAATTATTTGCTACGCCAAGGATGGTGTTTCATTAAGTTCCAGTAATAATCTACTACGAAATGAAACTACTTAGAACAATACGGATTTTGTACGGAAAGTAAATTCCGTACATAATCTTTTATTTTGTACGGATTTACTTTCCTCCGAAACCTGAATCGGAAAGCAAAAGAAACTAAATTAATGATAGACCGGACTAGGACGTAGCTGCAGTAGAGCGGCGCGGCGCATCACAGCGCGGCAATGTCAGTTCATACATTTTGACAGAATTTGTCGCACAGTGTAGCGCCGCTGCAGTGCCGTGCCGCGCCGCGCCGCTGAAGCTACGTCATAGTGCGGTCTAATCTTTACTTCAATATAAAATTAAGTTCTAGGAACCGTAGATACTGTCGATTTAATATCGTACAAATGTTAAATATAAATTATGAAACTTAAACACACCCCATTTACTTAGCCGAATATGGGTAGAGTTATGTTAATCTGTATGAATCTTAAGGCTTTATTACCCGTAGCAATAAAAACTTTTTTATTTTTCTTTAACTATTTGTAATACGTGGGTATTGTTATATTCAAGTAAGAGCTATGCTAGTGGACAACTCCACAAATTATACTTATACTAACACTGATAATTATCACTTATTTAGAACTATTTGACTTCTTTTTTTTATTTGAAAATATTTTGAAAGCGCCTTTCAGGAGGCGTTTAACGGTCTGCCTACCCCGTAAGGGATAAAATCGTGATTTTATGTATGTATGTATTTCGGAAGTAATATATTATATTACTTCCGAAATACATACATACATAAAATCGGGATAAAATCGTGATTTTATGTATGTATGTATTTCGGAAGTAATATATTATATTACTTCCGAAATACATACATACATAAAATCACGATTTTATCCCTAATGGGTTTACATATTATGTAAATACAGTTTTTTCACTTTCCCTTCGTATCGTAGCAGGAAAGTGAAGATTTGTGTGCTTAATAAGCTTGCTTCGGTTTATATTTATATTATTGATGTTCCGAAAATAAGGGCTTTTCAGAATGACATAAATTGTAAGATTCTCTATATGCCGATAGGTGGCTTTTCAAAAGATGAGCTGTCAATGTTAAGCTTATTTCTATTTGATTAAGGCTGCGTTTAGACGGCTCAGTATAAAATTTATAACGTATGATTATTAAAATGTTTTGGGAAAAATCGTAAAACAAGATATTAAGTTGTCCTTTTCTTTGTTAGCCAGAGCTAGTTCTGCATAAAAATCTTAATTTCACTTAAAAAATACAGGGCGTCCCACGGCGATGCCACACGGAGGGAAAGTACCGTGAATATTAATGATAGGATATTTTACTGAAAGAAGACATCGTTTAATTTTTAATAATAAGTAGAACTGCATTCACAGATTTTTTAAAAATCGCATATCTCAACCGGGAATCGAACCCGCCAAATGTGACAGTAAAATTACATGTATTTTATAATAGCGTCTGAAAGGGCTACTCATAAGCATTATTTTTTCCTTAATAACCTAGCATATTAAATGAAACTAAAAACATAAAATTTTACATTTTATTTAAAATTTTGTTCAGTGAAATTTCCTCTGACTTGGCCATGCTTCCAACAATTTACATTATCATTTCAAAGATCTACCCACTTGAGATACGATATTTCCGTGGTATAAGTACATGATAATAATAAAGCGATACATAAAGTGTAGTAGGTACTTCTTCATGAGCTCACAATTACCATGCAACTGGCTGATATTAGTAAAAATAAATAATTCGAAAATGGAACACTCAAATTTTCAAGCGTCATGCAACTGGCTGATATTAGTAAAAATAAATAATTCGAAAATGGAACACTTAAATTTTCAAGCGTCTGTCCTTTTGTTTATTGTGAGTTTAATTTTCGTTTATTATCAATTTTTGTGTTAATTTACTTACCATGGCGTACCAAAATAATTTGGATTTAATAGAAGCATACTTTTTAAATCACAAAGACATTTCATAAGCTTTGCGGTGGTACCGCGAAAGATATCCCGATAGACACACACCATCTCGATTTGTGTTAAAAAGATTGGTGGATAATTTAAAAAAATTAGGACGTTTTGATCATCGCTTACAGCAACCACAGCAGCAGATAATAAACGTCAGCGATGATGAACTCAAAATTCTGATTTACTTTGAAGCGTACCCGAAGAGTTCAGTGAGGGAAGGTGAAGAAGAAATTGGAATTTCAAAGAGTAGAATCGCGTGCTGAAAAAATACAAGTTTAAAAGTTATGTTTAAAGTTTCATTTAATATGCTAGGTTATTAAGGAAAAAATAATGCTTATGAGTAGCCCTTTCAGACGCTATTATAAAATACATGTAATTTTACTGTCACATTTGGCGGGTTCGATTCCCGGTTGAGGTAGGCGATTTTTAAAAAATCTGTGAATGCAGTTCTACTTATTATTTAAAATTAAACGATGTCTTCTTTCAGTAAAATATCCTATCATTAATATTTAAGGTACTTTCCCTCTGTGTGGCATCGCCGTGGGACGCCCTGTATATATAATGGATGGCGATCAAGTGAACATATCCAAAACTTTGACATGTACAGCTAAGAGTAGAGCCATCTGATTGACCTTTTGAAACTATTGAGGTCACCTTGAAAAGACCTAATTGAAACAAGTGCTTCATATGTCTGAAAAAAATCACGGGTCAATTCAATGGATATCGTTTAAAGACTATTCATACTGATTTTCTTAACTCTACCTCCCTATGCGGCTAAGTTGTGAATGTTGGTGTGAGACGCCGCCACCGCTATTCGCTATTCTAACCTCGACATGTTCTAACCTAGTTTCTAAACTCGCAAGGCATTTCAACAATATAAAAGTTTCTACCCGTGCTCCAATATTATGACTAACTATACACACACACACACACACACACACACACACACACACACACACACACACACACACACACACACACACACACACACACACACACACACATAAATCACGCGTTTATCCCCTACGGGGTAGGCAGAGCGTTTAACGCCTCTTAAAAGACGCTTTCGCCACGTCTGACAAAAACTGAGGGCAATTTTAGATTGTAATATGTATTGCTATAGTGACAGGTTGTCAGCCCAACGCCTAAATTACAATACACTGTAACCCTCGAGTCCCTTTTGCTGACTTCAACAGCATGCCCGGGAGGAAGGGCAGCTGGAACATACATGTTTTTCTATCTCTCCCAGTCCAGCATGGAAGTAATGCAGCATGGACTAACTTTAACTAAAAGAAAAAAAAGGCTGCTGCTGCATGCTGGCCTGGGAGCGAGAGAAAAACATAGCATGTGCCAGCTGCATTTCCCAGCCATGCTGTAAAAAACAGCTAAGGGTTTTTGGTTCTTGCAATTTAGGCGATGGGCTGACACTACAGCAATTATACCTACAAAACTATCTTAAATAATCCTCAAAACTTTGTCAGCTTTGTCATTTGTGGCGGAACGACTTTGTTTAGGTCGATTACGCTCTGCCTATCCCATAAGAGAAAAAAGCGTGATTATATGTATGTATGTTAAATGAAAGTGGCAAAAAAAAACTAAAGCCGCCATCTTGCTATTTGACATTGGTTTGGCAGTTTGTAGCGACGATAAACACATCCGGCTCGCGTACTCGTTGGCGCGGGGGAGACATGGTGAAGTAACATTTCAAATCGGGGGTGGGAGTGTCTTATTTTTAGCGTTAGCTAATATTATATTTTATTTGCCTTTAGTAACAACAACTGACCAACCGGGTCGCTACCCTTTTCCCATCCGTCATCACTCGGCCAACTGGCAACATGATAAGTTCTAAAAGTTCTCCTTATATTGTAACCCCTCATCACTCATACGGATAAATCAATGACTACTCACTTGTTTGTTTAACGGAAGTGTTAGAACTCTACGTTTCGACTCTTTACGAGAGTCTTCATGCTCTCATATGGGTGACGGCTAAAAACCTATTTCGCCCTATGGGTAAACTTCAGAGCCTTGGCCCTTTCACATCACTACTTTTTTGAACTATTTTTATTTGTTCTTACTGTTTGTTGTGCATTTAATTATTTGAAAATTTACATGTGTTTTGTACAATCATGAATAAAGCGTTTTATCTATCTATCTACCCTTTTGCCATCCGTAATCACTCGGCCAACTGGCCTCAACAAAAGGTTTTTTCCATGCTGGCCTGGGAGCGAGAGAAAAACATAGAATGTACCACCTGCATTTCCTCCAGGGTGTAATGTAAAAACCAGCTAAGGGTTTCAGTATATTGTAGTTTGGGTGATGGGCTGACAACCTGTCACTACGGCAATATACCTACAAATCTAGCTTAAACAACCCTCAAAACTTTGTCAGACGTGGCAAAACGACCTTTGTTTAGGTCCTTTAAAGCGTAATTATTTATTTGGATGTAAAACTTTAATGCTCAAATATTAATTAAAACAACTATTAAAAAGTAAATAGATACACCTTTCATTTTGATGTCATATTAATGACTAAATAATAGTGGCATTATATTCTGTTGTGGACTTTCAATTTCCAAAACATAAATAAATTTTACTTGTTCGTGTATTCCATGCGGTGCTCGGATGTTTCTATTAGTACAATTATTTAACGTGTGGTTTTATAACGAGGTAAGTAAATAATTATATTATCATTTACATCCGGTGTACTTGGAAGATCGAAACATCTATAATTGAAAAAAAAGCATCCATCTAAACATTCCTTTACAAAAAAAATACGCCATAGGAGTTATTTTTTTAATTAAAAACCATTTGATACCTCTCGTCCCTTTTAAAATATTGTGGAATAAAAACACAAAAAGGTTTTTAGATAAAAAAGGGAAATGGTAAGTACCTACGTTTTTCATCTGTAAAAAGAATTCATATTTTAAATCGGTTACCTCCGTTTCCTTGAACAGTAGTCGACTTCAACTAAGCTATAAAGTCCAGAAATACAAATTTAAACAACTAGGCTAGAAATACAAAATAAAATAAAATTTATTGTGCAATTGACAGGAAATTTATCATCATCACAATAATATGACTTAAACTTATTATTTATCGTTTTTTTACTGACTAGCTCAAGGTATTAAATACCCTAAATACCCTAAAAACCCTACACGTGAGGGGATTTGAAACAGTGACCGAACAGTGCAGCAGTCGAATTTTGACGTCCCCCCCGGTGCCATACGATAAATAAATAATATGACAAACAAAAAATAAAAACTTGAATAGTTTCAAAAGTTAGTAAAAGAATTTGTTCTTAAAACTACAAAACCTGGTATGGTTTTCACAAGTACAAACTTTCTGTTATTAAACAAGCTGTTACATGAACTAACAAATTCATGTCATTTCGTTGCAGTGACAATGCGACAGAGGAAACGCTTTATGCAGAACACGGCCAGCGCGAAATTCCGTTCATTTTGCAAGCACAGCACGATGCATGGCCTTTATTACTTTAGTGAGAAGCGCTATTGGATAGTAAGTATGGAAGAAAGTAATTAATTTAAACAAGCGGGAGTCAAAGATTACGAAATATTAAAAAAAAAACAATAATTCTCTTAGATAAAGTAGCCGACCCAGTGACGTGAGATACGGGATGAGACTAAAGAGAATAATCATTAAAATAATTCAATGTAAAAATTACTATAGCTTATCATCGAGTCATGAAAAAGTACTGATAAGGGAATTTGTGCATTCATCGATATAAGATTCATCCAAAATTCCATCTAATGATAATATTATATGGGGTGTAAGGGACAGCGTCCCGCAAACTGATAGAGGTTGCTCACTCAACGACACTCAACCCAATTTTAGAAATGAATAAAAAATGGCTTTTCCATACAAAATGTCCACTTCGAGCAGATTATTTGTATGGATAGCCAATATATTTTTATTACTTTCTGAAAGAATTTCCTGGTGGAAGTTGTTCAGTGTCGTTGACTGAGCAACACCTATCAGTTTGCGGGACGCTGTCCCTTACACCCAGTATGGAAGAGTGCACGTCAAGCTGTCATACAATAACTAGGAAGGCCAAATCGGATATGAATTGGACACGAATCTATTATGGGTGAGTGCACAAAGGCCCTAACACTCTTTACTATATTATTACACATGCATCATTTATTCTATAATCTTCCATGCTGGAATGGGAGCGAGAGAAAAACGTAGAAAGTGCCAGCTACATATCCTCCCGGGCATGCTGCAAAAACTAGCAAAGGGATCCGAGGGTTTTAGTTTATTCTAATTAAGGCAATGGACTGACAACCTGTCACTACATCAATATACCTACAAGTCTACCATAAATAATCCTCAAAAACTAACTTTGTCAGACGTGGCGAAACGACCTTTATTTAGGTCGTTTACACTCTGCCTACCCCGTTGGGGATAAAGGCGTGATTATGTGTATGTATGTATCACTTTATTATTCCGCAGGTGTATGCAGTATGGGCGGCCATCATTTTCCATAGCTTATTATTGTGCTTATTTCTGAGTCGAATGATTTGGACAAAGTTTGTCCAGGATCCTACATTTACTGTGGTTAGTCAAATTTTTCTTATTTTTCTTCCCTTACGGGGAAGTTGGAGAAAAAAACCCCTAGTTAATGGCTGTTCATACTATTATGGGGTGTAAGGTAAAGGACAGCGTCCCACAAACTGATAGAGGTTGCTCAGCCAACGACACTGAACAACTATCAGCAGGTTTCTTTTTTCAGGAAATGAAAAAGAAATTTGATTTTCCATACTAAATGTCTGATTGAGGTGGTCACTTTGTATGAGAAAGTAATTTTTTCTCATCACCTGACAGAGTTTCTTGTCCCTTACATCCGGTACATAAACGTTTGACAAGTAACTGTGTTACAGTCGCTTCATGACGTTTGTCTTTTGTTAGAAACTTGCAATTTTTTTATAAAATTAATATTTAGGTTTAGTTTCTCGATTTTAATTAAATTTAAATCACTAGATTATTCAAAAGAAATTCAAATTAAGTATGAACTTTTCCTTTTTTCTTTCTTCAAGTTTCATTGAGAATAGAGATTTTTTTTAACTGTAAGTGCAGTAACACACAGGCCAATGCTTTTTACATTGCCTTCAACACACATGCGTCACTGTACGCACTACGAGCGCGTAGCGAGGAACTCTACGTCGTCACGTCCCTCTGCCAGTACGCGCTCGTAGTGCGTAAGTGACGCATTTGTGTCGTAGGCAATGCATAGACCATTGACAGCGTGTTGAACGCAACCTTGCGCGCATTAAGTGATGCCTGCATGTTGCTGCACTTTGATTAGTTTTCTTTAGTGAATAAATCAATTAGATACCTATTTACTTGCTTAAATCTTTTTATTCATTCAGGTCGAGACAACCCATTACTCTACGACTCAAATCCCGTTCCCAGCGGTGGCCGTGTGTGATTCTGAGATTTACACACCCAATACTATGAATGTCACTAATATCTTGTAAGTGTTTTCATGTTTACGACGACCCGCATAGCTTAGTTGGCAGTGTATCTGCCTGCTACGCAGAGGCTCCTGGGTTCGATTCCCGGCCGGGCAAATATTTGAATGATGAATTTAAATGTCTGTTTCTGGGTCTGGGTGTTCATTGTGGTTGTTTCTGTGAGTATGTCCATGGCACCCCGATACAGGGAATCTTAGTAGGGGTTATGAGTGTGATCGTGTCTAGATAATACTAGCTTTTAGGTGGATGGTACGGTATCACGGGATGTAAGGGACCAGAAACAGATAGTACGTATAGTTTCGCGGATTATATCCTGAAATAATTTCTTGGTAAAAGTTGTTCAGTTTCGTTGACTGAGCAATCCTTATCTGTTTCTGGTACGCTGTCCCTTACAAACGATATAGTCGGTGGAATAGGTAAAGCAACCTGACACTTAATTTTAATTAATGGCAGTGAAATCTAAATTTTACATAGTTATTAAGATTTAATTTTTATCTTATAAGAAACTAATCATTTGCTCTCCAAAAGCACGGACAGGATAAAGTACTTTTTAGACTGAAATGAAGGCGGAAACTAAAAGCTACCCCCAAAAATATCTAAGCGCCAACTATACTTGGGCTAAAACCTCGGCTCATAGCGTTGTGTTGAGAAAGTCTCGTTTACAATGTTGCCGTACTAAGTTAAAGGTGGTATTACTAAGCAAATATTTTCTATGCTAAAAAACCGTATATGAAGTGTACTAAGCTGAAAATACGTATGTGCGCACATGCGGCTTTTTAAATACTGATGATCTTTTAAAAATACTTATCCATCATATTATACGGTCTTTTAGCTTAGTATTAATCGCTTACACTTTTTATGAATTATTAGACCTACGTTTGAATACATGATACTAGCCTAATAAATGGTAACGCAGTGATTTTTGTCTTAAAAACGTGGCCCTATACATCCCATGTATCTAAATTTAATTTAAATACATAAATACATTTAATCACGCCTTTATCCCTGATGGGGTAGGCAGAGCGTAAACGCCCTAAATAAAGGTCGTTCCGCCACGTCTGACAAAGTTTTGAGGGTTGTTTAAGATAGATTTGTAGGTATGTTGCTATTGTGACAGGTTGTCAGCCTGTCGCCTAAATTGCAATATATAGAGACCCTCGGATCCCTAAGCTGGTTTTTACAGCATGCCCGGGAGGAAATGCAGCTGGCACATTCTATGTTTTTCTCTCGCTCCCAGTCCAGCATAGAAGTAATTAATTTAAATAAGATAACGCTTATCAATTTCACCAGACAAAAAAATTCAGTTATTCCCACAAAATTACGTTTTGTCCAAAAACCACCTTTTAGCTTAGGACGGCAGAATGATAAATTATTCTGTTCACACCAACCCATCATCATAACAGAATAATGTAGAACCAAGATAAGGTACAGGTAGAAGATTTGTTAACACTTTGCTTAGGCCTTGCTTTGTATTAGGCCTCTGACATAGTTTGAGTAACAACTAATATCAAAGACCGGGACCGATTGCTTAGCGTGCCCTTCGAACCACGGAACCTTTTTTCTTTTCGAACAATCAAGTGATCCAGCCTAAAATGTATAACACAAACTGGCAAAACCTTACAAAGTGATAAATTGAAAAATATCAACTTTGTGTTCCCCCTGGGAATCGGTCCCAGGACTTCCGGATCGTAAGCCCATGGCTCTGACCATTAGACCACGGAGGCAGTTAGTTATAGTACCTTTTTTATTATTATATCCTTCGCGATATTTCCATAAAACGTTAAAACAAACAGCTTTTGACAGCGTTTGGTCAAGTACAGCAGTTGAATTATTAACAAACTTCAATTAATTGTCCGTTCAGTTTAAATAAAAAAAGCATTTTTTTTATTCACTCAAATTTTCTGCTTTTGAATAATTCGGAATATTGTTTCCAAAATTTTACATATTATTAAAATATAATACTTGAATACACTGTTGTGAAAAAGACGATTTCCCTATAGCGCCCATTAAAATATAATTTGTAAAGCCGAATATAGATAACAATGCCCAGCGGGAGGAAAAAGCCGTTCATAGTATTTTTTCATGAATTTTGAATAACATTCTTTTCACGAAAAAATACTCAGAACGGCATTTTTTTTCCAAAATAAAATAACAATCCTCGCAAACGATTTTCGGTGATGGCGGCCAATCTCCTAGAGGTCAGCCAACTGCCTTGTTTTTAAGTGCCCAAGTGTTTGCGCTACACACAGGTGCAGTCTCTATTCCTTCAATCTCTTATAAGAATAGTTAAAGGCGTGATTATAAGTATGTATGAGTAAAAAATATAGGAAAAGGAAGTGGAATATACCTACTTACAAAACAAGAACTATATAATATTCATAAAAAAATATTTTTGTACCAGATATAAGGGACAGCGTACCACACATGGCTACCTAGTGGTTGTTCAGTCAATAAAACTGAACATCATTCACCAGTAAATAATTTTACGAGACTAGAATAATTTTTGACATTGCGCACAGGAGCTGACGCGATTTTCTTTTGTTTATATGCTTTAACTTTACATGCCAAAGTACTTTGTTTTAGAAACATCTGCCATATTATTAGAGATAATATCTAAGCTATGGAATATCAGCCCATGTTATCTTATAATATCAATGAACTTTGACTAATTTGGTGAATCTAATGTATGACTGGTATTATGGTTGATTTCGGCACGTGTTAGTAATTAGCTCATACTGTAACATTCATGAGGGATATAATTTATTGTAATACCCATTAATTATGCACAAACAGGAATTATACTGGGTGTAAAAAAAGGACTACGTTCCGCTAAACCACGTAAAGTTTTAGTGATATACAACACAAACTGCATATTAAATAAAATCAATAATTAAAATATTGGTTACAATTTAATGTAACTATAAATCTACCTTAAATAAAAATTTAGTTCAAAAACTAAAACCCGACTACTTCTTCTTGTTCTGTCGAGTAGGTATCGAGTCTATCGACCCGACTACTGAAAAGTATGAAACAAGAAAATATTGTTATCTGAATTGATAGCTTATACATTATAGTTATGTTCAGAGGATAGCCGAGGTCGTATGCCACCTATGGTCTAAACGTAAAGTAATATGACCGCTTACCGCTGTTAAAATCAATATTGTGTTTAGAATTCATTGTTTACTTTAGATAGGTGGCATACGACCACGGCTATCCTCTGAACATAACTATAATGAATTAACTATTAATTCAGAGAGCAATATTTTCTTGTTTCATACTTATCAGTAGTCGGGCTTTAGTTTTTGAACTTAATTTTTCATTAAATCATTTTGGGGTTAATAATATACATGTGGGTGTTTGTAAGCTTAGTGCACAGCCTGAAAGGTGAACTATCACCAGTTGACCCCAAGATTCCACCTACCGGTCTCAATGTCTGAATGCGTTCGCTACTTTCAAACCAGGTTGCTACTTTTATTTTTCTGTAAGTAGAAATGCCCCCTTTACGTCCCAATCTCGATGTATGAATGCGGTCGCTACTTTCAAACCGGGCTACTTTTCTGTGAGGGGGGCAAGCTCCCTTCAACCCCCCAATCTCAATGTCTGATTCCGTGTGTTACTCCCGAACTGGATTGTTACGTTTGTTTTTTTTAATGAATTATAGAATCTAGAAATATGATTATAGCTCCAATAAACATGATCATAATTTCAAGAAATATGACCATAGCTCCAAAAAGCCTGCCGGTGTCGATGTCTGCATGCAGGCTCTACTTCAAAACCGGTCGTTTCATTTCATTTTCTGTGAGGGGGGCAAGCTCCCATCAACCCCCCGGTATCGATGTCTAATTGCAGTCGCTAATTTCGAACCGGGCTTCTGCTTTTCTTTTTCTGTGAGAGATGCAAGCCCCCTTCAACTCCTCGGTCTTGATGTCAAATGCGTGTGTTACTCCCGAACTGGACTGTTAACTGTTAACTTTAACCGGGCTTCTGCTTTTCTTTTTCTGTCAAAGGGGCCACCCCCCAATCTCGATGTCTGAATGCCATCGCTACTTTCAAACCGGACCGCTACTTTTTTTTCTGTGAGAGGGGCAAGCCCCGATCTCAATAATAATAATAAATCATTTATTTTTATCCACAACAGTAGTTTTACTTACTGTAATGTAGGAACATTTTAAAAGTAATTGATATTTAAAACTTGAGTTATGGGAGACTGATTCCTGATTCCGTGTGTTACTTCCGAACTGGATACTTTATACTTTTCCTTTTCTATGATTCATACTTCCTAGAAATATGATCGTAGCTCCAAGAAACATGGTCATAGCTCAAGAAGTATGATCATAGTTTCAAGCGTTTTTGAACCCTTGGTAGAATAAAGAAATTCGAAAACGAATCGCGAGCGAAGCGAGCGCGAAACAAAAAAAAAATGTAGGCATACATACGAAGTAAATAATTGCTAAGTGTATCTTAAATACATACATATAAATCACGCTTTTATCTCTACTGGAGTAGGCAGAGCGTAAACGACCTAAACATAGGTCGTCCCGCCACATCTAAATTTTTTTTGAGGGTTATTTAAGATAGATTTGTAGGTATGCTGTAGTGAAAGGTTGTTAGCCCATCGCCTAAATTGCAATATACAGAAACCCTCGGATCCCTTAGCTGGTTTTTACAACATGCCCGGGAGGAAATGCTACAGTCTGTTTTTTAAAATCGTTTATTGCAATCCATATGGTACATTAAAGACGTTCACAAGAAAAATAAGAAACACATATGTGCCCGGCAGGGCACAGCAACAATATTACAATAAATGCATTTTAAAGATAAATTAACTAAAAATATAGTAAAAAGTTGAATACATCAAGGATTCAATTTAAATTAGATTAGATTACAAATTATCATAATTCGAATAGCATGCAGAATCTATTAAAAAGTCACATATAAAGCTTCGCTAGTTTCCATTTAAGTTATCTATTTGTTCGTTTATTTTTCATCAAAAATCTCTTGCAATGTGTAGAAATTTTGTCAAAAAGGTATTCCCTTACCATTTTTTTTAACTTGATAATATCTTTTTCTCCTTGTATATATTTGGGCAGGTTATTATAAACTTTGGCTGCCATCACAAGTGGTCCGTCACTTACCAATTTTATTTTAGTTTGGGGAAGGGCTAATCTAGTTTGCGGTCTTAAATTAGCTGGGCGTGAGTATGCGTAGTTTTTTCTAACAAAAAGGCTAACTTCTTGTGTATATAGTGAAGTTAAAGTTAAAATCTTATATAATTTAAAGTATGGTTTCACGTTTTCATTGTGTCTATGCTAGCTATTATTCTTATACACCTTTTTTGCAATCGAAATATTTTAAAATGTTAGTGCTATTTCCCCATAGTATGATTTTTGTTGCTCCCAGGCCAGCATTTAAGTTTGTAGGCGATATCTTGAAATGGGCATTGAGAGCGAAAAGAGCGCAAAATTGTATATTTCAGAACGATAAATTAAGCGCGAATTGCGAGCGAAGCGAGTTTGATATTTCACCATGGATACACGCAGACAATATACCAGCAAATCTATCTTAAATAACCCTCAAAGCTTTGTCAGACTTGGCGGAACGATCGTTTTGTTTAAATCGTTTACGCTCTGCCTACCCCATTAGGGATAAAATCGTGATTATATGTATGTATTTATGATATACTTAGGCTAATTATTTACTTCCGGCACACTCCCGGCGGGCCCCGCTACATGACTGACGTCCTAAGGTAGGACTTGCGTGCCCCCCCTGTCTCATCTTCAACATGGTTTAGAGCCCGTAGGGGGCTCGCGCAAGTTTCGGCTGGCAAAATCCACTATGTATGGCCATTAGCCAGTCCGACCTGTGGAGTGATTTTAGAAAATATTCTCCTTTATCGAGTAAACGCAAAGAAAGCCGCGGGCAAAAGCTAGCAATATAATAAATTTTTAGAATGTACAAATTAAGCCCTTTCATTTGAAGCCCGGCGTTTTTCGGCGTTATATAAGAAGATTTTTATTTTACTTCATTACTTAATGTCCTCTAGAAGGCACGACATACAATTTAAAGTCATGTCACCTAGCCTATAACCAGCGGACAATTAAGATGCTTCTTACGATATCTCATTTGTCAATTTTTGATGAGTTATTTAGAAGTTATGAGGGAACAGATGAACATACATACCCACATACATACCTACCGGTCAAAATCATAACCCTCCTTTTTGCTTTGCCGTAGTCGGGTAAATAGCATGAAATAGAATAGAAACCCTTTATCAGTACCAATATACAGACAACGATCTTAAATTTTAGTTACAACTTAAACAATACTCTCGATACCGAAAAGGTGTCAGGCTCAGCATATGCTCCAGTCTATGACTGAAGCGATGACTTTCAGCCGGAACCTTACTACAAAGTCACTTAAACTAAGCGTGAGGCGATATATAACCTTATTTTATTCTTAAGGCATAGAATATAAAATAGTACTACATACAGAATGGACATTCACCTCCCTTCCCCAGTCCGATATACATCACACTCCGCGCCGGATTGTGGGCCATATTGAGCGTACGCTTAGCGGGCATGGCGCGCGCATGTTTCCCAGTGTAACGGAAATAATAAAGATTTGTATTCCAATAATGGTTAGATACTGTTCAGTGTACGGATGTCCTTCTGCTACAAGATATGACTCCAACAGGAACTTTTTTAGATTCCACAGTGATGAGAGACGGTAAGTAAATTCATACAAAATATACAACCTAATGTATTCGAACTATTCAGTTACAGTGAACTACTTTAAAACGTTGGTTTAATCAAGAACCAGATTAATCAAGTGATGATTATGACCAGTATAACAAATTTTGTCAACCCTTATAACACGCACACTAACACATGCCAAGTGCAACATGCCCTCTGTCGATGTGTGACCAAAATGACATGATAGTTAGGAGTGTCCGAGCTGTGCTTGAGGGGCAGACTGACTGACACGACCAGAGAGAAATCAGGCGCAGAACTGACAATTTACATGCCCAAGCCGACGGATGCAGCTTGGATCATCTCATTTTTTGGATAATCAGGTGATCAACTTGCAATATCCTAACCAACCTAGAAACATCAACACAAAGGCATTGTCCCCCGCCGGGAATCGAAGCTGGGACCTCCGGATCGTGAGCCCATAGCTCAAACCGCTAGACCATGGAAGCAATTCCAAGAAAATGGAAGTATGGTGAATGTAGGAAAGCTATGAATTGAAATGCTGCAAGGTATTTTAATCAACAGGTACAAGCCCAATTATTGATAATAAACTCTTCTCCACTCATTTATTCCACGGCTTATTTTTTTTTCGTAGGATTGTGTTATTTAGCCTGTCTCATCTCCCTAGCCTTATCCCTTATTTTACGAGGGCGGCTACCTAATCTAGGGGATTGAACGACGGTACTGGTTTTTACACAGAGCGACTGCCATCTGACCTCCGTAACCCAGAAGGAAAACCAGACCCAATCCTATATTAGGTCAGAGTTTTCAAGCCGCCAATGCTAAGCACTGGCCTCTGACTTGGCTTAACGACTAATATCTACGGTATTAAACGATATAACCGGGACCACCGACTCACCGTGCCTTCCGAAGCACGGAAAAAGCGCCGAATAAACGTATATATGAAATTCGTAAACCGAAAAACACATTGACACGTGGTGGGATTCAAACCACGACCTTCCGCTCAGGAGGCAGCGGCTCTTTCTACTACACCATCGGGCTCTCTCACTTATTTAGCTCGTAAAAAGTATTATAACCTACATTATACCTAGGTCTGTCCAGGAGGAAGCCTTGAGAAAGCTTAATCTGCAAATCTGACATTAGTATTTTCTAATCTGACGATTATTTTACCTTCAACATTTTTGTTAATATTGTAATGTAATCATGAAATTGATAAAATAATATTTAAAAAATATATATTAGAATTGCGGATTCGTTTTTGTACCCTACCAACTAAACTTAATGTTTACGATCTTAAAAATTATTTATAACTCATAATAATATATTTTTATTTAAAATTCTTTAGCTTCATAACATAGATTTAATCATAGTAAATTACTAACGAATTAATTAATATTCTGCTTAAGGCGATGTTTAAGAAGAGGTAAGTATTAATTATGCGTGAAGGATCTTTCTAAGAAGACACCGGCCTTAAGAGCCTATTGAATTTGAGTGTCTTTGAATAACGTCCGTTTAAATATTGTTTGATAAATTTGTCGTTTCTTTGATCATTCATCCTAGAGATCATTTTAGAAGTCTATATTTTTATATACGAGCTTTTACCCGCGACTTTTTCTGAAAAAGAAGTGCACGTGTATAAAATTTCACAGAATATTGTTTGCGACACAGGTTGTAAATTCAATTGCTGTCAAACATTTGAACAACACAGTGTAGTGCACTTCATAACACTCCAATCTTTACCTGCGCCTCCTCCAATTTCAGAAGCGTGATGAAATTGTTCCTATGTAATAAATGACCCTATGTAAATCGGTTAAAAATACGAACTCAATTCCAATACCTGCCAACTGCCTACCCCTAAGCACAGTGCCGATAAAAAAAAAACGTTTATTTGCCAAAAAAGGATTTACCTGATTATATTTATCCTTAGTTTGTGTCTAGGTAAAATTCAGTTAAATAAAAAAACATCATAATCGATTCAAAATACTGACCAAACTCAGTTCCTTGCCTACCCCCTAAGTATGGTTGCGTGATTATTTAAATCTTTAATTTGTTTCTTGGTAGCACACAGTTGAATAAAAAAAGGCCCATCGAAATCGATTAAAAACACGAACAAAATTCAGATCCCTGCCTACTGCCTACTTCCTAAGTACGGGGGCGTGATTATTTCTACCTATTCTTAGTTTTTATCTAGGTTAAAAAATACTAACTAAATGAAGTTTTCTGCCTTCTACCTACCCCCTAAGTACGGGTACGCTACAGCGTGGCGTGACTATTTATAGTTTATATCCGTCTCCAAGTTACCAGCTATCACCATACCAAATTTCATAAAAAATCGTTAAGCCATATAGGCGTGAAAGAGCAACAAACAAACATACAGACAGAGTTACTTTCGCATCACTACATAGTATAAAACAAAGTCACTTTCTCTGTCCCTATATCGCATGCATAAATCTTTCTAAAACCGGATTTTGAAGCGGTTTATTTGAATAGATAGAGTGATACAAGAGGAAGGTTTATATGTATAATAAATGCATAATATAGTAGAGAAACACTGATTATGCCCGTGCGAAGCCAGGGCGGGTCGCTAGTTTATAATATTAGGATATCCGCACAATCTCCGAAATCGGTCATGGTATTTCCTGTCTATTATAACTCAGTCAACTATACAAAAATATCAGAAGTCTATGTGATTCGATTGACTAACGTTGGTCGTTTACGCTCCAACCTTGGGTTCTTTTTGCTTTGCCTTCCCCATTAGGGATAAAGGTGTGATTATATGTATGTATTTATGTAACTAACACGCAACCACGCCTAATAAAGTCCAGTGGAAATATAGCCGTAAGTCAGGCAGCAATTCGCGAAGTCTAACATGTTTTATAAGAAATTTCATTTTCAACTGCTTCCGTGGTGTAGTGGCTAGAGCCGCGGGCTTACGATCCGTAGGTTCTGGGTTCGATTTCTAGCGGGAAACAGAACGTTGACATTTGACAATTAATCACTTTTCGAAGTTTTCCCCAGTTTGTTTAGGACATTGCAGGCTTAATCACCTGATTGTCCGAAAAGAAAAAGGATTCCATGTTTCGGAGGGCACGTTAAGCCGTCGGTCTCGGTCGCTGTCTTTGATAGAAGTCGTTACTTAAACCATCTCAGAGGCCTAATAGTTGTGCCACTAGGCGGTTTAAAAACTCTGACACCAGGGTTCATCGGGTCCATAGACTCGATATCCACTCGACAGAAGAAGAAGAAGCTAGTGCTGTTACTTTCTTAACTCTGACATAAGAACAGGATAGCAAATTAACACATGACTTTAAAATTCCTAATCTGACATAAGACTGCTTATTTGACGTAAAATAAGGAAGCATGCTCTATGCTCAGTTCTTATTTTAAGCATCTTACGTCAGATTAAAAGGGTCAAAGTCATGTGTTTATTTGCTATCCTGTTCTTAAGTCAAAGTTAAGAAAGTGACAGCGCTAGCTAAGAATTACTTCAGGAATAGTGCGTGCAGAATTGCCGCCATTGTAAAGCCTAACTTATAGGTACATGTATTTCTTCCAGACAGTACCGAAATTTCAACGACGAGCAGATATCGGATTTCTACGACAGTTTCACCAAAGTAAAGAATACAGAATACAACCCTCCAGAATATGTGAAGAAGATGCACAAGGTACTACATGACTTGGGTTACACCTACAAGGAACTTTTGGAAACGGTAAGTGGGTTGTATATATATTTTTTTACAAATACAAAATACAAAAACAAATACAAATCACTTTATTTTTACAAAACACATTACAAAAAATACGAAAACACAATCAAGAATAACAAAATAAAAAGGACAGGTAGGCATAGAGATATTTAACAGAAGTGGAAAAAGGTGTGGACACAGCTTGACTGTTTATAAGTCCACCCTACGTCAGGTGTACAGAAGAGGATAGAAATGAAATAGCACAGAACAACTTGAACTACAATTTGACAAATCTTTGTTTTACTTGTTTTCTACTAGGTAAACTTGTGACTACCTACACACATACATATAATAACGCCTTTATCCCTAATGGGGTAGGAGGAGCGTAATCGACATAAACAAAGATCGTTCCGCCACGTCTAAAAAGTTTAGAGGGTTAACTAAGATATATTTGTAGGTATATTGCTGTAATGACAGGTTTTTTGTTATGCGATCCCTTAGCTGGTTTTTACGGCATGCCCGGAAGGAAATGCAGCTGGCACATTCTATGTTTTCATGGAAGATAGCGATTACAGATTATATAACTCCATTCTAAAATACACGTCTTTATTTTCCTTCACATTACAGACGTTTATTTCAGTCAAGGTGTTTTTGTATAATATTAGTTATTATAATGTTATGTATAATAATATTAGGTTTAATAATGTTATGTATAATATTAGGTATAATAATGTCATGTTGCCACAAAAGATGCCCTTTCACCTCTTTCACCTTTACAATTTCATATTTAGCAATAATATTTTCGTCTGGAGATTTTCCCTAGACTTACTTCTTATATTACCTAACAGTAGATTTGAACCACAAAAGAAAATTGGTCCATTAATGATAAGAGCAATGATATTCCAGTAATAAAGTATGTGATACGGATATGACGTATTTCATGACATTATTTTATGTTACAAAAATAAGAAATAACTTATGAAAAAAATGAACTAAGGCAAATAATGGGCTCAACTCTAGATTTTCCGGCTAAAACTAAAATTAAAATCTAATTTCTAACTACAAAAGAAAACATTCATAAAATCACGACTTTATCCCTAATGGGGAAGGTAGAGCGAAAACGACCCAAACAAAGGTCGTTTCGCCACGTCTGACAAGTTTTGAGGGTTATTATTACAGATGATTATGATGTATATTGCTATAGTGACAGGTTGTCAGCCCATCGCCTAAAATTGCAATACACTATAACCATCGAATTCCTTAGCTGATTATTACAGCATGCCCGGGAGCAGATGCACCTGGCATATTCTATGTTTTTCTATCACTCCCAGTCCAGCATGGAAAAAGAAAATTGGTCCATTAATAATAAGAGCAATGATATTCCGGTAATAAAGTATGTGATACCGATATGACGTATTTCATAACATTCTTTTATGTTACAAAATCAAGAAATAACTTTTAAAGAAAGTGAACTAAGGCACATAATGAGCTCAAATTAAAATCTTATTTCTTACATTCAGTCTATAAACATTGGAAATGAACAAAAGATTAATTTTCTCCGGATTTTGATTTACAGTCTGTGATATGCTATGGTGCATATGATATGGCGGATAAAATTGACAGAAATACTGGGGAAACGTGCAAAAGCGCGTGAAAATCTAGCGGACAAAGTGTAAAACCATAGAGTATAAATCGCCTGTCCTTTTTAATTATTTTTTTTTCAAAAGATTTTAGTTTAGTTTTAGCAAGTGGTATCTAGTTTCGAGCCCAACTTAATCTCTCTTAACTCACTTAGTCGGAGGCGAAACCATAATGTTTTCTTTGATTTTAAAATAATCTGTTTGTGTTGAATCAAAACAGTACCATACCATACTATATTATGTAGGTCATAATGTTTTAGCTTTTTGATCTTATTTTAATGATGAAAATGTGACGCAATTAGTCTTCTCCTTAGCGAGTGGATTCTCGAGTCAAACGACCCGATGAACCCTGTTGTCAGAGTTTTCAAACCCCCTAGTAGCACAGCTATTGGGACTCTGACATGGTTTGAGTAACATCCACTATCAAATACAGCGACCGGGACCGACGGCTTAACGTATCCTCCGAAGCACGAAACTCTTTTTTCTTTTCAGATAATCAGGTGATTCAGCATGCAATGACCTTACCAAACTAAGAAAATCCTCACAAAGTGTTAAATTTACAAACATTATTTCCTCCCCCCCTGGGAATCCAACCCAGGACCTCTGGATCGTAAGCCATGACTCTGACCACCAGACCATGGAGGCAGTTATTAAATAAATCCTTTCGGCACAGGACATCCGTTTCCCATAACATCAAATTCCAAAACCTCCACAAATAGATACCTACCTACTAAAAACGTTACAAATTTTAAATACATAGAATAACAACTTGTTATAGTAAAATATTTTCATTATCTAGATAGACAAGTCTATCCAGTGATACCTCGAGACTCAGGCTCGTATTTATACAGCGATATCAAACTTGAGAGCAATATTAAGTATGGATTAAACAGGCCAGTTTGTACTGAAATGACATTTCTGATACGAACTCAAACTCGCTGTCACTTATGAGAGCTGATTACAAATACGGCCCTTAGCTACTCAAACAAATATCACCTTATATTAAAAATTCAATTACAATTCGAAAATATCCTGTGCCCCACAAAGAATAGTTTATTAGTGTATTTTTTCTGTACACCAATGTGCTATAAAAATGTTTCTATGGGTGTTAATTGTCATACTATTTTATTTTATACATACATGCATACATATAATCACGCCTTTAGACCTTTGTAAACGACCTAAACAAAGGTCGTTCCGCCACGTCTGACAAAGTTTTGAGGGATATTTTATGATAGATTTGTAGGTATATTGCTATAGTGACAGGTTGTCAGCCCATCGCCTAATTTACAATATACTGAAACCCTCAGATCCCATAGCTGGTTTTAACAGCATGCCCGGGAGGAAATGCAGCTTTTTTCACTTCGACATTCGATGTTTTTCTCTCGCTCCCAGGCTGGCATGGAAGAAATTTTAGAAATTTTATTTTTATTTATAATTAAAAATGTATGTTGATATGTTCATACCTTTAAAAATACTAACGAAATGAAACATTTTGATAAACTTTTTAAGTTTTTCTATAAATAGAACACTGATTGTATAATTTATTAATTCACAATTTTATTTTTATACTTTTTTTATAGATATCTGACGCTAGGAGAGTTTAAAATCAGCCATGCTGTGCCCTCACTTTTTTCCGGGGGATACCAAATTAATGTTTTGTTATTCATTAATTTAACCGCATAAAAAAAATGCTTTTAAGTTTTATGTCAATATTTATAATGATTGTTTTGTATTCATGTTATTTGTGTTAATGTAAAAATAAATGTGTTTTAGCTTTATATTTTACCTCTGACAGCTGATGAAACCCTGTGATATCCTGATGGTTCAGTGCACTTGGAGGTCTAAAGTGCACAACTGCAGTGATATGTTCCAGAAGGTGTACACAGTTGCTGGATACTGCTGCCAGTTTGACATGCAGTTCTTCAGGTTAGTACGTATACCGGGTGTCAAATTTAATTCAAAGATGGTAAAAAAATGTATATCACTTTGTAAAACAAATCTATGTAGAGAAAAAGTTTGGAGCCTCTCCTTTCAGCTTTCCATTCTTATAAAAACATACATACATAAAGTCACGCCTTTATCCCTAATGGTGTAGGTAGAGCGTCAATTACCTAAACAAATTTCACACCGCCACGTCTGACAAAGTTTTGAGGGTTATTTAAGATAGATACATACATACATAAATCACGCCTTTATCCCTTACGGGGTAGGCAGAGCGTTTAACGCCTAGTAAAAGGCGCAATTTAGGGCAATTTTAGATTGTAATATGTATTGCTTTAGTGACAGGTTGTCAGCCCATCGCCTAAATTACAATACAATGTAACCCTCGAGTCCCTTTTGCTGACTTTAACAGCATGCCCGGGAGGAAGGGCAGCTTGAACATTCTATGTTTTTCTATCTCTCCCAGTCCAGCATGGAAGATAGATATGTGGGTTTATTGCTGTAGTGACAGGCTGTCAGCCCACAGCCTAAATTACAATACACTGCAACCTTCGGATCCTTTGGCTGATTTTTAGAGCATGCCCGGGAGGAAATGCAGCTGGCTTATTCTATGTTTTTCTCTCGCTCCTAGTCCAGCATGGAACTAAGAATCGTATTAATAAACACATTACACTCGTGTCGGTTCTAATCTAGACAGGTGTTCTAAATGGATACCAGAAGAATAGAATGAAACTTCCATATCAAGTAATGAAATACGTGCTCTGAGTCATAAATAATACGTCGAGTTTTTCAGATTTCATTACATAGAAGTAATATTATTTCTTTTCCCTGGCAGCAGATATTAAAAATAAACTTTGAATTTTATTGTTACCGTCAAGGAGTGTCGAAGTTACTTCTTCTTATATAAACTTTTACATTCATAATACATTTACTATTATGAATTCATGCTAGCCTGGGAGCAAAAGAAAAACAGAATATGTGCAAGCTGCATTTTATCCCCGGCATGCTGTGAAAACCAGCTAGGAGATCCGAGGGTTTCAGTATATTGTAATTTAGGTTATGGGCTGACAACCTGTCTGTTAAACAATATGCCTACAAATCTATCTTAAATAATACTCATAACTTCGTCAGCCGTGGCGGAACGACCTTTGTTTAGGTCGTTTATACTTTTTCTACCCTATTAGGGATAAATAGGGGTAGATATTTATTATGAATATATTATTATCATTAATATATTTTATCCCTTTATCGATTCAACTGAAACTGAGGGAAAGTTTTGAGTTTTTGTTTATTATAAATTATTATTCAGAAAAAAAAATTCAGTGTCCAATTATTGACCACTGAATTCATTTCGATACAATTTAACGCAAGAGTGGATGCAAAAGACTCTCCATTTCATTTATTTTGATTTGACCACTTTTACAACACTTTAATCGTATTCATAACTGAATTTTAAATGACGAGACACTAGATTTTATTTGCATTGTTTTGCATAGAAGTAGACAAGCTTACTAATGATACCTACTTGAATACATTAAATTACTTCTTTTATGAAGAATTCAGCTTTGAGTTCAATAATTTTATTTAATAGGAATCGATTGCATTTTTATAGACTTTTCATACGGATACTATATTATATTTATTTCTAAACAGCTACTAAATAAGGTAAGCTATTTCACTCATATTTTTAAAATAAAATTTAGCAGATATAGAAATTTTCTAGATTTAACCCAATGAAATTATAGTTTTGGTAGATTATATGAATTTGCTAACACATATTATTTCTTCCATGCTGGACTGAGAGAGATAAAAAAACAGAATTTTCCAGCTGCCCATCCTCCCGGGCATGCTGTTGAAGTCAGCAAAAGGGACTGGAGGGTTACAATGTATTGTAATTTAGGCGATGGGCTGACAACCTGTCAATATAGATAGCAATACAAATTACAATCTAAAATTGCCCTCAATTTTTGTCAGACGTGGCGGAAGCGCCTTTTACGAGGCGTTTAACGCTCTGCCTACCCCGTAAGGGATGAAGGCGTGACTATATGTATGTATGTATAATTTATTTAAGAAGTGAGTTTTTGAATAAAACGACGTAAAACATTGTTTACTTTCATTCTGGCTAAGTATTTGGAATAACAATACGTATACCAAGTGTAAGAGACAGCGTCCCGCAAACTGATAGGAGTTGCATAGTCAACGACACTGAACAACAATCAGGAGGTTTTTTTTTCAGGAAGTGAAAAAAAAAGGCTTTTTCATACAAATAGTCTGATCGAGGTGAAAATCTTGTATGGTTAAGCCTTTTTTTTTCTCTCACAAACTGATAGGAGTTGCATAGTCAACGACACTGAACAACAATCAGGAGGTTTTTTTTTTCAGGAAGTGAAATAAAGGCTTTTCTATACAAATAGTCTGATTGAGGTGAAAATCTTGTATGGAAAAGCCTTTTTTTTCTCTCACAAACTGATAGGAGTTGCATAGTCAACGACACTGAACATCAATCGGGAGGTTTTTTTTTCAGGAAGCGAAAAAAAAAGGCTTTTCCATACAAATAGTCTGACCGAGGTGAAAATTTTATATGGAAAAGCCATTTTTTTTATTTCATGAAAGAATTTTCTGGCGGAGGTTGATCACTATCGTTGACTGAATAACTCCTATTAGTGCGGGGCGGTGTCCTTTACACCTGGTATGGTAACTTTTGAAGGAAAAGTTTTTATGACGCTCTATGTACATACAGTCATCACTTTAGATAATAATAATAATATGAGAATGTAACAAATGTATTATTATTTAACTTCATTCTCCTTATTACAGAAAGCACGCTGAACCAACAACGAACTTCGTGGCAGGAACTGAGGTGTCTGACGCTCTTGGTTTCACAGTCAACGGGCAGAGGACTTCATTCATGAACACTGTCTCTGATGGCTACGTATCAGTAAGTTTGATATCGTTCTTCTACCAAATATCATACATAAAATAAAAAAAATATATATATCATATTTGACCTATCTATTCCCGTTTTGATTACCTTACTTTTATTATTCGTTCATCTACCTTTGTTTACCTGAAAAATATAGTTCGTGGCACTATATTTTAATGCCTTGGTATGTTCATCTATTAAACTGAATGTTCACCTCAAAATTACATTGATTGATAACCAAAGGGGATGCAACGTTTTTAGCAGAGTGTGAATGACGACTCTTATATTTTACAAAAATCTTTCGGGGCATGATTATACACTATGAAGTATTCGATTCTACATTCTTATATTTTAATTTATAACCATAAACTATGCCATTGCATTATCAAACTTAATAAGACTCATTCTTAATTTTATCACTTATTTAAAAAAAATATATGAATGTAAATGTAACTATATTTGTAACTATGTTGAAATGGTAAAGGTCGTGTGGACTGCCGCGATACAGGCTTGACCTAGTGCGGAGTTCTAAGGAAACTTTGTGTCCATAAATCCTTTTTTGGCAAATAAACGTTTTTTTTATATTGAAATGCAAACCTAAAATATACTTGGAGATTTTCGTCTAATGCGTCACTATACTGAGATATTTTCAAGTACCTCGGGTCACAAATTTAAGGACATGGTGAGATAGACAGAGCTGTTACGCACAGAATTTGCGCAGGATGGATGAAATGGCGACAGTTTACAGGAACATCTTGCGACTTTCAAATGCCCGTCAGGCTGAAAGGGAAAATCTATAAGAGCGTTATAAGACCTGTCGTCATGTATGGATCAGAGTGTTGGGCCATGAAAGCGATGAATGAAAGAAAACTTAATGCTGCATAAGTGCGAATGCTGAGATGTATCTGTGGAGTAACAAGAATGGATAAGATAAGGAATGAGTACATAAGAGGAAGTCTGAAAGTTGCGCCAATTACGAACAAAGAAAGAGGAAATCGCCTTGCGTGGTATGGCCATGTTATGCGGAGAGATGAAAGTCATATAGGCAAAAAAGGGCAATGAATTTGAATGTGGATAGATATGTTGGGAGAGGACCACCAAAGAAAAGATGGATGGACTGCGTGAAAGATGATATGTCTAAAACAGGTCTTCTTCTGTCGAGTGGGTATCGACTCTATCGACCCGATGAACCCAAGTTTTTAAACCGCCTAGTAGCACAACTATTAGGCCTCTGACATGGTTTGAGTAACGACCACTATCAAAGATAGCGACCGGGACCGACGGCTTAACGTACCCTCCGAAGCACGAAATGTTTTTCTTTTCGGACAATCAGGTGATTCAGCCTGCAATGTCCTAACCAAACTGGGGAAAAATTCAAATTTTCAAATATCAACTTTGTTTTCCCCCTGGGAATCGAACCCGGGACCTCCGGATCGGGAGTCCATGGCACTAGCCACTAGACCACGGAGACAGTTAAAACAGGTGTGAGTATTGAACGGATGACTGGAAGAAGAAAACGTACTGCGCCGACAAGGGCAAGCGAATGATGATGACTGAGATATTTTCACTTTAGTTTAGGTTTTAAATATAAAGGTGTCCAATTCACAGTATACCAGGCTGATTATACACATATTGATACTGTAGGTGTACATGTGTAGGTTAGGTGCTGTGCTGACACAGCGCTAGTCCTCAGGCGAGCGGAGGGAGCCCCTCGCCGCAGGTAGACAGTCTCTGCGTATCGGGGCAACAGGGAACACGCGCCTATCTGGTTTTGGACAATATATCTCAATTTGTGAACTTTCGTGTTTAATTTACTTGGTCCTTTAAATATTCATACAGTTAATACCGCCGCTGAGACCCAACACTAAGAAACTAAAAAAAACCTTTTGAGATTTTTGGTGCAAGCGTCATGTTACCAAGATATTTTAAGCATTCGTTTAAGTTTTTTTTTAAAGTTTTTCTCTATTCACAGTACGCCAGTTTCCATACAAAAATATTACCGCTTTGTTCATCTATTTTTCCTCTTCACGTTTACTTAAAAAACGTGAGTCTTTAAGGCGTCATGGTTCGTTGGGCTGACATGATCATGATAATTAATATGAGTAAGAAATATTTGAAATAGGTATGTAATAAGTATTCAATGAATATGCAACGAGTATTTTATTTTTTTATTTTATTTTATTTTATTTTATTTGGGGAGCTTACAGCAACATTTACAAATTATTCAAGTAAACATATTAAATAAATGCCAATTACAAGCTTCCATATATAACATTTCACATAGCTAACTTAAAAATAATGAATAGGTAAAGTAACACACAAAAATATAAAAAATAGTTACACTAAACTAACACTTTAAGATTATGTGAAGTAATCCTTAACGAGCGCATTTTTAATTGATCTGATACTACCACTAAATAAATCAAATCGGCAATCATCATTGTACTTATTGAACAGCTTTGTGACACGTGGTATGAAACTATTTTTTCTATATTGAGAATGACTGGGAGGTACAAAAAGTAAATCATGCTTTTTTAATCTTAATCGAGTTGGAATTCTTAACGCAATCATGCTGAGGAGTTCAGGACAATCCACCGTACTTTGACCAATCTTCATTAGAAACCTTAAATCAGCCGATTCTCTTCTAAGCTTAAGCGGCAACAGGTGAAATTTCTGACAACACTGGGTACTCAAGTCTAGGCACTTTAAATTTGTATGAGAGAAAACGAGTAAACTTCTTTTAAATTTTTTTCACATTTGATATATATGTGACATAGCAAGGGTTCCATATTTCAGATGCGTATTCTAAGTGACTTCGCACATATGCACAGTAAAGAATTTTCAAGGTTTTCATTTGTTTGAAGTCACTGGATGAGCGGATAACAAATCCTAATGCTCTGTAGGCTTTCTCAGTAATATTTTTAATATGTTCACTAAATAAAAGCTTAGAATCAAAAGTTACACCTAAATCTCTGATAGAATTAACACGAGAAATACTTTGCGATTTAATCTGATAGTAAAACTGAAGTGGTTTTTGTTTCCGGGTGAAAGTTATTAAAAACATTTAGACATATTAAGGTCTAGTCTGTTGAAGGCACAATACTGGTCAAGTCGTAAAAGATCTTCTTGCAGTTGTATCACATCAGAAATAGAACTAATCGTTTTAAAAATCTTCATATCATCAACAAAAAGCAGAAATTTTGAATTTAGAAAACAAGTGCTGATGTCATTTATAAATATTACAAATAAGAGAGGTCCCAATAATTATCCTTGAGGCACCCCAGATGGAATTTTGACCCATGTTGATAAATAACCATTTAATACTTCTGCTTGAGATCTATTGTGGACATATGACGTAAACTATCGGTAGAGATCTCCGTGAATACCTAGCGCAGATAGTTTAGCTAAGAGTAAATTATGATCTATACGATCAAAAGCTTTGCTGTAGTCAGTATATATTGTATCGACCTGATGGCCATGGTCCATTACATCAGTAACAGAGTCACTAAAAACAACTAGATTGGAGACTGTAGACCTTCCCCTGAGAAAACCATGCTGCTGTGGAATAAACACATGCTTAATTTCATTGTATAATTGATTAAAAATTATTCGTTCGAAGACTTTAGCCAGCAGGCACAGCTTTGAGATGGGTCTATAGTTTTCAACCATATTTTTTGGACCTTATTATGGATAGGGGTGATAAATGCTGACTACTTCCATATGTTAGGCACTAAACCTTCTTTAAGTAAGCGTCGAAATAGTAAAGCAACTGGGGCTGACAGTTCTCTTGCACAACTAGTTAGAAATAGAGCTGGAATGGAATCAGGCCCTGCTGTTTTTTTTAAGATCAAGACGCTTAAGTTCCTTATAGACTTGGTCAGTAGATATTTCTATTGAAGATAAATTGCAGGGTGAGACATCTATAGATGAGGCTGAAGTTGGTTGCGAGTAAGAAGTTAAAAAGGTAGTAGAAAAATAAGAGGAGAATAGTTGAGAAATACCCGGGCCCGTATCACTAAATTGATCAGAGTAAGTCATAGAAGCCGGATAAGAGGCATTGCCTCTTTTACCTTTCATATAAGTCCAAAACATTTTTGGGTTGCTGGTAATTAGGTGTTCAATTGTAGAAATATAATTGGTATAGCAATTACTTTCTACAACACGTACTCTATCACGAAGAATTTTAAATATATTTGATTCCGAAATATTACCGTATGTTTTCATTTTTCGTAAATATTCGAATTTTTCTTCGATATTTTTTATAAGAGAGTAATTATACCATGGAGGATATCTAGAATCTTTTATATTCCGTGTAGGTATATATTTATCACGTAAATTATACAAGATGGAGTAGAAAAAGGCAACAGCGTATGCAATGAGTATGCAAAGAGTATGAAATGACTACGCAATGAGTACGCAATGAGTATGCAGTGAGTATGCAATGGTTATACAATGAGTATGCAATAATATATTTTCTTCCAGAGAATGCAGGTCACACACTACATAATATAGGGTATATTTATTTATACAGAACAAAAATTTTATTATAGAAATAGGCAGTACTTGTTGTGTGCTTTTTCTTTGTTTTTTGTCTTTTCTGTATTTTATTTTGTACAATAAATTATTAAGTAAATAGATAATTCTTTTTTTTCAGCTCTTCGTATACGACGCGAAGACCCATATCAACACTTTGGACTACCCGGCCACCCTCACCCCTAACGGTCTTTTCGATGTCAGCATCCAATTGTGGGTCATCGACTCTACTGATGACGTCAAAACCCTGTCGATGTTCACAAGAAAATGTGTTTTGGCCAGCGTGAGTCTTTTTAGCGAGTGGTTTCTAAAGTCGTACAAAGGCCCTCTGAACCCTGGTGTCAGAGTTTTCAAACCGCCTAGTAGCACATTTATTAGGCCTCTGACATGGTTTTGAGTAACGACCACTATCAAAGACAGCGACTCGGACCGACGGCTTAACGTGCCCGGAAGCACGGAATCCTTTTTCTTTTTGGATCATCAGGTGATTTTGTCTGCAATGTCCTAACCAAGCTAGGGAAAACCTTACAAAGATAAAATGACAAATATCAACTTTGTGTTCCCCCCTGGGAATTGAACCCACGACCTCCGGATCGTAAGCCCATGACTGACCAGTAGACCACGGCGCCAGCGTAAGTGATTTCGATAAACTTTCGTATTAGAATAGCAAACTCTTCTCTACTCATAGGGATTATAAAATCCAGATGAGTTATCTTATTCAGCGGAAGAATAGCAAGTTATATTGTATATATAAGTTCTTTTTTGATAGCCTATAGGTCGTCCCACATATATAAGTTATGTTATATTTTTGTAATAATTCAGGGAAGCCCCTCTAAAAGTGGAAATCGCATCCAAAGATTAAATTCTCTAAATAGCAAATACACTTAGTACAGCTACAGAAGGCGTCTCTTACTGCGCGTAAGATTGCGCTCAACACGCCGTTAATGCGTTTTACATTACAACACACATGCGTCACCTTACGCACTACGCGTCCATAATGTGAAGTTCTACGTCAGCGCATCCCTCTGCCAGTACGCATGCGTAGCGCGTAATGTGACGCATGTATGTTGTAGGCAATGCAAAACCCTTTGACTGCGTGTAGAGCGCATCTTTACGCACAGTAAGTGGCATCTGTGTGTAACAACACTTAGGTTCCATCTACAAAAACATACCAACTTAAGATCAAAAACATAAACGTGGTGCCAACGGAATTTTCATCGTCATCAGCGTGAATGTGAACCTGAGCCATGGGCTCTCGACCCAGAAGTCCCGGGTTCCATTTCCGGCGGGGGACAATGACTTTGTGTTGTTGTTTCTAGTTTCGTTAGGACATTGCAGGCTAATCACCTAATTGTTCAAAATTTTAGATGATCCATGCAGTCGATGGGCATGTAAATAGTCGGTCCTGCGCCTGATTTATCTCTGGTCGTGTCAGTCAATCTGTCCCATCAGAATAAGAGATTGAAGGAATAAAGAGTGCTCCTGTGTATAGCGCAAACTCATTGACACTAGAAACTAATCCTGCGTAGTTGGTCGAACTCTGGGATTTTGGCTGCCATCATCGAAAACCGATGGGAGGACTATTATTATTTTATTAAATACATACATATAATCACGCCTTTATCCCTAATGGGGTAGGCAGAGCGTAAACGACATAAACAAAGGTCGTTCCGCCACGTCTGACAAAGTTTTGAGGGTTATTTAGGATAGATTTGTAGGTATATTGCTGTAGTGACAGGTTGTCAGCCCATCGCCTGAATTGCAATATACTAAAACCCTCCGATCCATAAGCTGGATTTTACAGCTTACCCGGGAGGAAATGCAGCTAGCACATTCTATGTTTTTCTTTCGCTCCAAGTCCAGCATGGAAGAATTATTTTATTACCCATCGGAATTTCCAATTTAAAACCTGGTTTAATATTTAGTTAGATAAGAATTTTAAAATACTTGTGAAATTCAGTTTAAAACAATATTTTTAAATTGAATTAATAATTTTCCTTCCTACTTTATTAGACACCTCGCCTCTAGCAAAACCAAAGGCAATCACATCTTCCAAGACTTTCAATTTGATATTCTGTTTGATAGTAAAGGAAGCACTATTGGAAGATTTAGTTTGCTTGGGACCCACTCGAGTATATTCCTTTGCATTTCAATTTCTCGTATTTCAGTGATATATTATATTCACAATAATGTTTATGCCGGCGCCACAGTCTCTATGATCACTTTATATCTCTATCTAGTATACGGGGTGTAAGTGACTGCCTCCGTGGTCTAGTGGCTAGTGCCATGGACTCCCGATCCGGAGGTCCTTGGTTCGATTCCTAGGGGGAAACATAAAGTTGATATTTGAGAATTTATCACTTTGTGAATTTTTCCCCAGTTTGGTTAGTACATTGCAGAGTGAACCACCTGATGATGCAAAAAGAAAAAGATTTCAGAAGAAGAAGAAGAAGAAGAAGAAGATACAGCGTCCCACAAACTGATACGTGTTGCTCAGTCAACGGTACTGAACAACTTCCAACAGAAAACTCTTTCAGGAAGTGACTACAAAAATAGCTTTTCCATTTACGTTGTCTGATCGAGGTGGACATTATGTATGGAAAAGCCATTTTGTGTTTCATTTTCTGAAAGAATTTCTTGGTGGAAATTGTTCAGTATCGATAACTGAGCGACCCCTATCAGTTTGCGGGACGCTGTCCTGTCCTTTACACCAGTTATGTATCACAAGTAACAGCCAGTATGATCAGCAGACTATTTTCCTGAGTATTTTTTTATATTTTACAATATTCTATGTAAACTCAACCTGAAATAAGTCTTTTTTTAATTTCAGGAATCGTTTGATGGTTATACGAATCAAGAATGTATGTCGATGCTCGTTTTAAGAAAGGTAGTGGAATATTGCCGATGTCTGCCATTTAGTTACTCTGGTAATTCTAATCAAAACTTTTATTACTTAATAAAACAATGCACACAAATATACATTATTTAGCTTTTATTGTATTTGTTTTTATTTTTGTGATCATGTTTTTATTTTTATTTTTATAGCTTATAAATTGTCCCACTGCTGGGCAAAAGCCTCCCCTTCATCTCTCCAGGCGTCTCTGTTTACAGCTTCTGTCGGCCACTGTTCGCAATAACCATCCAGGTCGTCTCGCCACCTTCTTTGGGGTCTTCCCCGTCGTCGGCGACCATTCTCCGGGATCCACTCAGTGACAGCGTTAGACCATTTTTCAGGGTTCATGCGGACGATATGTCCGGCCCAATCCCACTTTAGTCTGGCGGTTTTTCTGCCTACGTCTGCAATGCCAGTTTTTTCGCGAAGAGCTGTATTTATTATGCGGTCAGTTCTCTTCACGAATACAATGCTGCGCTTCACGGCGCGTTGGAAAACTGTGAGTCTGGACTTCTGTGCTTGTGTCAGAGACCATGTCTGTGCACCGTAGGTTAGGATAGGCAGGATACACATGTCAACGAGTTTTCTTTTTAGTGAAATTGGAAGGTTTCCCTTCATTAATTCCTTCATGGACCAGAAGCTTTTCCAGGCATTTTGGACACGTCTTTCGACTTCTTTGTCTTGCCTGTTTTCGAAGGATGCTATCTGGCCCAAGTAGGTGTACTCGTTAACATAGTGTATAACCCGCCCATCAACCTCGACCCTATGTTTTGTGCTGTTAGACATGAGTTGGGTTTTCGACATATTCATTTGAAGCCTAACCTCAAAGCTTGCCA
This sequence comes from Scrobipalpa costella, assembly GCA_949820665.1. Classification (NCBI taxonomy): domain Eukaryota; kingdom Metazoa; phylum Arthropoda; class Insecta; order Lepidoptera; family Gelechiidae; genus Scrobipalpa; species Scrobipalpa costella. The sequence goes on from OX463301.1 coordinate 22,750,242, forward strand.
CGCTTAGCTCTTGCAGCATTTGTTCAAGCTCTGTGGCAAACCGGAGATTGGTCAGACGTTTGGTGCCGATATTTATGCCTCTCTGAGAGAGTTTTAAAGACCTCCTCCTGTGATTAAGTGAATTATAATTATTTATTTATTCCAATATTTATTATTGTGCAAGTCGTATCTGCCTCTCAGAATTTTAATCTTTAGCCTAGATCTGCTGGAAGAGATTTCTCTTTAGAAATAAGCTGTGCCTGTTGTGTCTTTGTTTTATATAATAAGGTATGTGTCCCTTGTATTTTATAGTGTACAATAAACTTTTAAATAATTAGTTCACTTTAAAGCAAACAAACTTAGGTACTATCTGTTTAGACACCTAAAATTCCTTTTAAAAAAAAAAAACGTAAACACATTCATAGCCAACTGTTATTTTATTTATCTTATAACATATACCCACTCGACAGAATATAACAAATATAATTATAAAATAGGAAGGCAACTAAAGTAACTTGAAATTAGTTTCGAAATGTGAAAGAATAACACCATACTCAGCTCACATTTATTGTACCTATCATTCGTTTTGTAGAAGATATTTTTAGTCTTTTTCAAACTCTCACGGTTATCAACATTATAATTATTAAAAACGGGAATATATTGTACATACATACATACTATCACGCCTTTATCCCTAATGGGGTTGACAGAGCGTAAACGACCTGAACAAAGGTCGTTCCGCTACGTCTGACAAAGTTAAACGGTTATTTATGATAGCTTTACAGGTATATTGCTGTAGTGACAGCTTGTCAGCCCTTAGCCTAAATTGCAATATACTGAAACCCTCGGATACCTTAGCTGTTTTTTACAGCATGCCCGGGGGGAAATACAGCTGGCACATTCTATGTTTTTCTTTCGCTCCCAGGCCAGCATTGAATAAGAGGAATATATTGTATCTGAGTAGAAATATCGGACACTCCAACAAAAATGGAAAACCACTGTAAATTTCCCGTTTTAAATCATTTTAAGATATCTATATAACTGTACAGAAAATATAATTCGTATTTTATAATTGTTAAATAAAAATTATAATCATTAATTCAATTATTCTTTTTATCATCTTGTACAATATTGAGCCTTATTTTTTCACTGCGCTTTTGCCACGTGTATAATATTAAGTATATTCCATTGAAAAAAACCAAATTTAATTAGCATATAAGAAAACATTGCGGAAAGATTTATTGCTTGAAAGCGGATGCAATCATTTTTATTTAAATTATATTTTTTTCAAGCCAGTGTGTTTATTATTTCTATTATTTCTAACAGCCTATAGGAAGAGACCGACCTAGAAGAACCTATATGGACCAAATCAAAGAAAAGATTGAGGTCACATCGTATAGAGAAGTGAAGGAGAAGGCTGAATCCATACAAAGTTAGCAATTACTCCACCGATAAGAGCAAAGCTCTTAAATTTATGATGATGATGATATTTATTTTTATAAAATGTCTTTAATACCTATCTTTAACCGTCAAATATGACTTTTACTTAAAAATATTACAATAACTTTTGTAAATCATTTGGAAGTCATATTACAACTACTAATAGTACTGCGTCGTCAGTATGAACAGGAGTGTGGGTGCACTTTGTAATTTGGTCGGACTAAACTTCATTCTATTAATTTGTGTATAAAAGTTTTGCATGTATGTATGTATGGTATGTATTGTATGCATGTCTAGTATGTAGGAATATTGTATTCTATATTATTTATGCTTCTGTATATATTATGTAAGTATAAATATTTAACATTTTATTATACATGTTTGTTGCACTGACCTGCGTCAATTTATTATATTCCTGTTTCTATTGCCTGGTTGCCTGGAAGATATTGCTAAATTAGCAATAAAGCCGCCAATCGTACTACTTTTCTGTTTATGCAATTTGTATTTTCGGTGCTTTTGCTGAAATAAAGTATAACTAAATGCCATGCTGGACTGGGAGCGAGAGAAAAACATAGAATGTGTCAGCTGCATTTCCTCCCGCGCATGCTGTTTAAACCAGCTATCCGAGATCCGAGGATTTCGGTATATTGTAATTTAGGCGATGGGCTGACAACCTGTCACTACAGCAATATACCTACAAATCTATCTTAAATAACCCTCATAACTTGGTCAGACGTGGCGTAACGACCTTTGTGTAGGTTTTGACTATATGTATGTATGTCTGTATAAGTATGTTGTATGGAATGAACTAATCCTTCATTTGTTTTCAGCTAAAATGCTACAAGTGGAAGATTTCCCGAAATGTCCCTGGGAACGTCTCATGTGTATTCATCGCACTTTACGTAAGTTTTCTTTTGCCTTCTTTATATCAAATCCTAATTATAAGGCTCAATTCACAATTCTCCGCAAACTTTCCATTTATATATTCAATACAAACAAATTTATATCGCTAAAACATTATTATACCTACCATATTATATTTGTTCATTGAACTCAACATTCAATGTCCGGCCATTTCACCTCATCCTCAAAAAACCTAAGAAATTACTCGTACATCATATTCTTAGGCCCGTATTTATAAAGCGATCTCAAGATTAACAGCAATATTAAGTATGGGTTTGATTTTAAACTTTGGGTTTGAATTCGAACTAAAACGCGCTATCAAACGCGTATTTTCCTCATAAACCCTTTTACTTTCGAGAAGAGATACAAATAAATCCTATTTTCTTTATGCAGAGAAGGTGAAGAGTGAAATAAAGGACATCGTGTATCAAAACGATTGCTTACAAAGATGTGATTACGTGCACTACGCTACTGACATCGAGTATGTTAGATACCAGAGGAAATCACTGTGAGTAGAGCTTATTTGTTAAATATTTTTTTATTTATAAAATATGAGAAACAGGAGACCCCGTGGTTTTTGAATTTCATATGAGTACGTTTATTCGGTGTTTTTTACGTGCTTCGGAGGGCACGTTAAGCCGTTGGTCCCAGTTAATATCGTTTAACACCGTAGATATTAGTCGTTAAGCTATGTCAGAGGCCAGTGCTAAGCATTGGCGGCTTGTAAACTCTGACCTTATCAACAATTAGGTCTCGTTTCCCTTTTGGGTTGCGGTGCCAGTCGGTCTGTGTAAAATCAAATACCGTCTTTCAATCACCTAGATTAAAAAGCGGACCCCGTAAGATACGGGATAAGGCTAGGGAGATGATGACCAACTTCTGGCAAACAAGTTCAGTGTCGGGTTTGTTAGCAAATACTCACAACACATACTGGCAAAAGTGCTTTGCTTGTTAAAATACAACACCTAGCAAGTAAAACTCGTAGCTAGACCGAGACTCAAACATGCAATTTACTTCTGCTTGGCGCTAGAACTACATACCAAGTAGGTACTTGAACATTCGTAGAATGATTTCTAGGCTTGAAGTTTTACATAATCTGACCTTATTAACTCCTCTGATATATTGTTTGCCTTGTCAAAAAAATCGTCTAAATTTGCAGCCTTCTTTAAAGCATTTTTTTAAATTAGGTATTGTAACTCTTTTCTCTCTAGAATATTAAATAACATTAATAATTCTATTTTTACACATATACTAAACCTAAACAGGATATACACAGTTTAAACAATTTAAACAAATACCCGATGGGCAATCCAGATTTCCACTTTGTGAGCAATATTTAGACTTTTATATATATTTTGAAAACCCATAAATAAAAGCTGGCAAAATAATGTTGTTTTGATGATAAACAACTGAATAGGAGGTCCGGAGGTCCCGGGTTTGATTCACGGCGGGGGACAATGTCTTTGTGTTGTTGTTTCTAAATAGGTTAGGACATTACAGGCTGATCTTATTGTCCGAAAAGTAAGATGATCCATGCTGTCTGATGGGCATGTAAATAGTCGGTCCTGCACCAAATTTCTCTCTGGTCGTGTCAGTCTATCTAACCCATATGGGAATGAAACTAGATATATTTTATTGAGATGGTAAACCCTAATGTCGAAATATATATCTCATAATAGAAATTGAGAGAATAATGACTTTCTTCTAATAATGGCTTTGACATGGTTGGTACTTTGAGTTGTTAGTTTGTACTTTTGGTTTAATCAATCTACTTATCCCAATTGACATACATAAACGTAATCACGCCTTTATCCCTAATGGGGCAGGCATAGCGTAAACAACCTAAACAAACGTCGTTCCGCCACGCCTGACAAAGGTTTGAGGGTTAGTTACTATAGATTTGTAGGTATAATGCTATAGTGATAGGTTGCCAGCTTATCGCCTAAATTGCAATATAGAGAAACCCTCTGATCCCTATTTTTTCCCTCGCTCCCAGTCCAGCCTGGAAAAATTAATATTCCAATTTACTTATCCATAGTACGATCAGATGATGAGACCTTCGGTGTCCTAAACTAACCAAACTGGGAACAAAGTTATCATATTAATTTTGAGTGTCGCCTCTACAAATCAAACCCAGGCCATCTGGATCGAAAGCTATATTGCTTTAATCACTAAACCTCAGAGATAGGCAATATGAATGCTTGTGTAAATTATTGCGGTTTGCACGAAGCAATTTTGCGAAATATATTCAACAGGGAATACCGAAAGTTGGCGGATCTTGCAAGCCTCGTTCCAAGTTTAGATCTCACAAAGGATGTTACGATAAACATTGTTATGCTTTTGGTTTATATTGCTAGGAAAGTGAGTTTATTAAGCGGTTAAGGTGAAGTCCATTGACGTTGTACTCATTGAATGATTTTTGTCCGCCAAGCAATTAGAAGATGATACCACTTAGGCCCGTATTGATAAACAGCGCTCGAGATTGACATCTAGTTTGAGTTCGTATCAAAAATGTCATTTTAAAACAATGTGGCCTATAAAACCTATACTTAATAGTACTCTCATACTTAAGATCGCTTTATAAATACGAGCCTTAGTAATCTCCGGTCGTTAGTATTAGACGTACATATTACGGACTAATAAAATGAATGTGTTGTTATAGGTAATTGCCACTGAAACTAGTTTCTTAAAAGAGGAAAGTAGACACATGTAACGTTCACATATTACCTTCCTAGCCTTATCCCGTATCTCACGGGGTTGGCTACCTAATCTAGGTGATTGAACGAGAGTACTGGTTTTTAAACAGAGCGAATGGCATCTGGACCTCCGCAACCCAGAAGAGAACCAAACCCAATCCTAGATTCGGTCAGAGTTTATCAAGCCGCCAATGCTTAGCACTGGCCTCCGACATGGCCAACTGATTAACCTGCCTTCTAAAGCAATAAACGTACATTTGAAATTCAAAAACCATAAAACACGTTAGTGAGTGGCGGGATTCAAACCACGACATCCTTCATGGAAGGCAGCGGCCCTATTCACTACATCGGGCTCTTGTCATGGCTGTTATTATGCAAATCCAAAGAATACCAATTCGATATTCAAAAACATATATCGGTATCGGTTATTCGCGAAATATAAAATAAACCTATAGAAATATTAAGTTATTTTTTAAATTTCAGATACACGAACGAAAATTTCAGTAACGTGGTCGTCCATTACTCAAGCAGTACCTGTATGAAGTACAAAAAACAAGTGATATACTCCTGGGATCAGATGCTGGGTAAGAAGCCAACTACTCATTTTGTTGGTTATAACTTTAAGAGTTGGTATCATGTTAATTTGGGTACCTCATGAAATATAATCAAGACAATGCGCTGCTAAAATTTTACTCATTATTATTAAAAAAGATAGATGTGTAGGTATATTGCTGTAGAGCCTGCCATGCTGGACTGGGAACGAGAGAAAAACATAGAATGTACCAGCTGCATTTCCTTCCGGGCATGCTGTAAAAACCAGCTAAGGCATCCGAGGGTTTTAGTATATTCTAATTTTGCTGACAACATGTCACTACAGCAATATACCTACAAATCTATCTTAAAATAACTCTCAAAACTTTGTCAGACGCGGCGGAACGAACTTTGTGTAGGTCGTTTAATTTGGCTACCCCTTTAGGTATAAAGGCGTGAGTATATGTATGTATGTTTAAAAACAAACAGATTAGCGCAAGCTACGGTCATAATCTACAGTTGCAGCTACATGAATGAAAGCTGAATCTAATGAACAGGTTAAGGGTGCGGGCAGCCATATTGGTTGACGTCTAGACGCCGAAATTTATTTGGTTGTTGAACCTCGGAAACAATCAACACAGAATCAAAAAGATAAAAGTTAATAGATGAAAACTATAATACGTACCTGTATTATAGTTTTCATCTATTTTACAGTTTAATGCTTTTTTTTAAAGCTGCCGCCGTGTCCATTTTTCATTAAAATAAGTAATGAAATGAAAACAACTATAAAACTCAAAAGCTTTTTTTAAAAATTTTGTATCGGAAAGCAAAAGTGTAAAATTTCCAACGGGAAGGCTGTTCGCTTGCCACAAACCTTACAATCAGTGTATTTTTGTGACCCTTTATGAAATACTCTTCCAAATTTAACTTCAGTAGAACTATTTTCACTGCTAAGTTGACTTTGTAAACTTAATCTGGTTAAGCGGCTGCTTGGGGTTAAGTTATGTTAAAATGACGATACTAGCAGAGTGGCGCCCCCATTAGTAAAATAAACATTATTATTATTACTAGCATGATGTGTCAAACGGCTAGGCAAAGGCCCTTCTTTCTTCCATGTCTCACCGTCCTTTGCAAAAAAATAAAATATTTCACTAAAAACGCAGTGAATCGAAAAGCCGGTCAAACAGATTCCTTCCTCTTGAATCACTCTATCCATTAAAAGAAACCGCATCAAAATCCGTTGCGTAATTTTAAAGGTTTATGCATACATAGGGATATAGGGACAGATAAAGCGACTTTGTTTTATACTATGTAGTGACTATTACTTGATCCTGTTGGACTGGTTTTTCGATTCACTCCGTTTTAGTGAATTGTGTAAGAAAGTAAGTAAAAACACTTAAATGTACACAAAAAACAAGAAACACAAAAATAAACTTGAATTAATGTGCACAGAGGCGGTGTCTCTTCCAGACAACCTTTGGGAACCAACAGGATATATTTAAATAATTTAAATACAAAAAAAATACAATAGTGAAAATAAGAATAACTAAAAACCATAATAATATATGCATACCTTTAGAGGTATTTATGTTGTTTTTAATAATGGGGGCGCCACTTGGCTAATTCAGCCACCTAAGCTTTTCATAATTAATTTACCTAAATTACTTCTGAAGCCTCTCTTTAAAGAGTGAAAAATTCAACGTATAAATAATGAGCCTGTTCAAACAAATTTAAAAAAAAAAGTAATTTGTTTACTTTTTTTTTGAGAAAGTTTAAATGCCGCTATTTATTTTTATAATATGCTTACACTTTATTACAATCCATACATACAAAAAAACACACCTTTATTCCGAATGGGATAGGCAGAGCGAAAACGACCTAAACAAAGGTCGTTCCGCCACGTCTGACAGGTTTTAAGGGTTATTGTGATAACGACCTTTGTGTAGATCCTGTACGCTCTGTTCTCCCTTAGGGATAAAGGCGTGATTATACGTATGTTTGTTTGTAATTTTAATAATCTATTTTGCAGCCAACCTCGGCGGAATCTTCGGTCTATGTTTTGGAGGCTCTATAATAAGCCTGATAGAAATAATCTGGTTTGCAGCAGACTTCGTCCTTACTATTCTCAAAGTAAAATACACAAGAACGAATAGAAAAACGGACGTATTTATTATAACAAAGAAAGATTTTGTTTCAAATACAGGTAAGGAGAATATGGATGGAAAATTCAAGTTTGTCCATTAGACGAAATTGTAATTGTGTGTGATTTGTGCTTTGATGTTGTAATAAAAGCCTTTATATTAGAAATATGATGTGGTTTTAATACAATATGCTGAGATTCTTATCGAAACTTCTCTAGTTTTTTTCTATATTTTTAAAAATACGTATTTTGTAGTAAAGTTGATTCTTCTGTCGTGTCGGTATCGAATCAATCGACCCGATGAACCCAGGTGTCAATAGTTTTTAAACTGCGTAATAGTACAGCTAAGACCTCTGACATGGATTGTGTAACAACCACTATCAAACACAACAGTGACCGGGACCGAAAGCTTGACGTGCCCTTAGAAGCACGGAATCTTTTTACTTCCAGATAATTTGGTGATTCAGCCTGCATTGTCCTAACCAAACTGGGGAAAATCTCCCAAAGTGATAAATTGACATATATAAACTTTGACGCTCTGCCTTCGCCAAAAGGGATACAGGCGTGATAGTATGTTTGTATGTTTGTTTGTATAAACTTTGTGTCCCCCTGGGAATCGACCTAGGGATCATGAACCCATGGCTCTGATCACTAGACCACGGAAGCAGCTATCAGTGAGCCTGAGATTTATCTAAAGGTCGTAGGTTTAACTCCTTTGGGAGACACATACTTTAAATTTTAAATTCTCCCTTTGTAAGATTGTGGCAAAAAATAACTCAGATGATTCAATAAAATTATCTGATAAGAAATATGACTGCGTAGGTGAGTCGTTCACTTGAACAGATCATTAACTACGACGCTTTATTTACACGATAAAAGGCCGAATTAGACCAAAAACAGCCAACTTGTTGTCACGTTAGTTATTTGGTTCTACAGACACTCACCATATCCGTAATCGATAAAATACATCATCATCTCCCTAGCCTTATCCCGTATCTCACAGGGTCGGCTATCTAATCTAGGGGATTGAACGAGGTTACTGGTTTTTACACAGCACGACTGCGATCTGACCTCCGTAACTCAGAAGGGAAACCAGACCCAATCCTAGATTAGTTCAGAGTTTTCAAGCCGCCAATGCTTAGCACTGGTCTCTGACATGGGTTAACGACTAATATCTACGGTGTTATACAATGCTACCTGGAACCAAGGGTTAACGTGCCTTCCGAAGCATGAAAAAAGCGCCGAATAAACGTACCTACATATGAAATCCGAAAATCGAAAAACTCATTAGTGGGATTCGAAGTATGAACCATTCAGGAGGTAGCGGCCCTATGCACTACACCATCGGGCTCTCATAAATAAACAAAACACAAAACAAGCAAAAAAGGGACGACATACGATTATCCCAAACACGCCCTGCGTTTACATTGATTTGATCTGCTCAATATTATGGTTGTCCAAATTTGTTAAAATTACGATAACACAGCTCAGGGCAAGATCAAAAGGCTAATGCGTTGGAACGGAATTCTAAAGAAGCAGGTTCGAATCCAGTTTCCGTTAAAATTGTTGATTTGTTGTTTCTCATATTTTAGAGACAAATCATCATCTCCCTAGCTTTATCCCGTATCTCACGGGGTCGGCTACCTTATCTAGGTGACTGGACGAGGGTACTAGTTTTTACACAGAGCGACTGCCATCTGACCTCTGCAACCAAGAAGGAAAACCAGATATGACAATAAAAAAATAATTATATTTTCTGAGAGACTTGTCATGATCTAAAACACATCTTCGCTGAAAGCAGCAGTAGGGGCGCTTTTGTCCATTCCCTGATAATAAATCTTTGGCTTTGTAAACCTACGGAAAGATACTTTGTTCTTCGTTCGATTCCCAGGGAGGGACCACTAAGCTGATATTTGTCAATTTATCTCTTTGTGAGGTAGGGGATAACCAGTTAGGTTAGGACATTTCAAGCTAAATAATCTGATTGTCTAAAAAGAAAAAGGATTCCGTGCTGTGGAGGGTAGGTTGAGCCTTAAGCTGTCTTTGATAGTGGTGGTTATCTAAACCATTTGGGAGGCCTAATACTCGTAGCATTGCACCTAAGTGGTTTAAAAACTTTAACACCACGGTTCATCCGGTCGTTGTCTGACTTGAAAATCCACTCCACTCCAATCCAATCCACACTAAGAAGATAATTATTTTTAAACTACACGAGTTGACTGAAACCACAACAATCTATTTAATATTAACCAACTTACATAACGAGCAAATAAAGCGTCGGTGATATCCAAATAATGGGCTCGATTCTAGATACCATCGGCTTAAACTAATATTTAAATCTATCTATCACTTTCAAAATGATAAAATTAAAAAAGGACGGGCGATTTATGCTGTATGGTTTTACACTTTGTCAGCTAGATTTTGACGCAAATTTGCACATTTCCCAGTATTTCTGTCAATATTATCCACAATATTATATGACGGCGGATAAAAATGACAGATTACGCATAAAGCCACCGACTATAAATCAAAAACCGAAGAGAATAGATACCCTGTCCTTTTCTAATGTTTTTAGTCTGAAAGTGAAAAATAGATTTAATTTTACTTTTAGCCGGCAAATCTAGAATCGAGCCCAATGTTAGTGGTTTTCACCGAATTATTGAATGAAAGTATTCATTATTCTAATTATTTGGACAATGGTTCAATCGGACAAAATGGTTACTGGTGTATACTGGTTTGCTGATGTAGCTTTGGAAATTCATTATCAGAAATGCAATATGCGAATTTCATTTCAAGGAACCTTTCTGACAACATTTTTTCAAATCGTCACAAAATGATCTTCAATTTTCGTAACTGATGTTGCTTGTAAGCTGTAAAAGAATTCCAGTACTTAATTCATTTTTCGTCTTTTTTTATTAGTATGAGTTTGTTCTTGACTCTAGAAACTAGGTCAAGAATAGCCGTGACAGAGTCGACTATGGAGCGAGCTCACCCAGACCGTTATGGTTATAGGGCTGAATAGAATAATGAATGACTTTTGCCTTCAAAACGGTTGTTTTTTTTTTAATGAAAGGTTCGCAATGCGCAGATGAGGCCTTTTAGTGTAGCAGGTGCCCATAAGCAATGACGTTCAATTACCTTTAGGATTTCATTGTTAGTACTTCACATACATACATATAATCGTGCCTGTATCCCTAATGGGTTAGGCAGTGTGTAAATGACCTAAACAAAGGTAGTTCCGCTACGTCTCAGGGAGCTGTTGTTATTTAAGTTATATTTGTTGGTATATTGTTATATAAGTACTTCACCTTATACCAAATTTCTGGATTAAAAATAATAATAGAGTATAGTTTAATATTTTACTAAGCAAAGAAGGCAAGAGGCTTATTTTAATAATCGTGAAAAAAATATAAGATTCAAAAGATGTCAACCTTAACGTTTAAAAATATATTCAAAAGAAATTCGAATATAAATTAATCAAAGTGAGTTTTCAACTTACGGAATAAATTTTCTTTTAAAAAGGTAACTGATTATTAAGTCAACGTTTTTCAAAGGTTATCGTAAATTAAGACACTTCAAAACATTTTTTCCGGAACCGATTACCTTTGGACCGAATAAAAATATTTTTGAATGTGATATTTTTAAAAAATCAAAAACAAAATGGCTCTCAATATTTGGCTTTGACTTTTGATGAAAGAAATTCATAGGATCCCTAGTGAAATATTTGGTAGAGATATAATAAATTTTTAGTCAATTAGCAATATTATTATCAAGCATTCTAAAATATCTGTATTTTTAACGTACTTTTGAAAGTATATCAGTGTCTTAAACACTAGGACAAAGTTCGTCAGGGAGTAAAAAAGTGGAAATGCTAATTATTTAGTATTTAAGCTAGGGATTTGAGAGTAACAGTGTTATGTAATTTAAGCGATGGGCTGACCATTTGTCACTACAGCAATACATATTACATCTAACTAAAAAAAATACAAGGCATTTTACGCTTTGCCTACCCCGTATGTTATCAAAGAATGACTTTATGTATGTATGTGTTACGGGTAATGTCCGACGGCTAGGTAGTCTTAAGATTACCCAAGCCTGGTGGGTAAAGTCCGCCTCAATCAAAAAGAATGGAGATCATCATCTTATTTATTTATTTATTAATAATTTTTACAATGGTTATACAAGAAAACATTCATAAAAGTGTCACAAAAACCTTAAAAATTAGGTTTATCCGTACACTTAACATTCAACGTCGGCACTCGGCAACACTAGATTCTCAAACAAAAGATCAAAAATATGAAATAAACAAGTCCAAAAGGCGATCCGGTCGGACACACACGGGTTGATTCCGTACTAAGTAATTATTTATTATGATTTATTAAGGTTTGTAAGAAAGAATGCCTTTAACTTATTTTTGATATTCTTTGAGTTTATATCTTGTTTTAAAGGGGGGTCGTTAATAATTTTAGGTACTAGATATCTAAACAATTGCTTACCGTACTGATTTAGAAATTTAGGTAACCATAGCTCAGCTTTAGAAACACTTCGGGTATTTCTTCCGTGGTCGATATTATGTTGAATATCTTTATTGAAATAATGTTCCAGTAAGATCATTAATTTAACTTTGTCCTGTACGGGCAGGATTTTACAAAAAGAAAAGAGCGCGTCATAATTACCTCGGTATTTATTTTTAATTTTATATGGCACTATAGTTTTTAATATTCGTAGTTGAAGTTGGTAAATAGGATTAAGATTGGTTCTACTTGTTCGACCATAGCTAATGAGACCGTATGAAATAATCGAATCTGCTAAAGCTTTGTAAAGGGATAGTAATGTTAAGTAAGGCACTTTAGATTTTATTAATGAAAATTTAGATAGGATACAACGAAATTTGTCACATACGTAGTTAATATGATCATTCTATTTGAGTCGGTCGTCTATAATAAGGCCGAGGTATTTTTGATGATTGACGACATCTCGGTAGCCTTATCCCGTATCTCACGCGTTCGTCTACCTATTCTAGGTGATTGAATGAATGTACTGGGTTTTTAAACAGAGCAACTGCTATCTGATCTCCGCAACCCAGAAGGGAAATCAGACCCAATCCTAGATTAGCTCAGAGTTTTCAAGCCGCCAATGCTTAGCACTAGCCTCTGACATGGCTTAGTGACTAATCTCTACGGTACTAAACGATATTTACAGGGACTAACGAATTATCGTGCCTTCCGAAGCACGGGAAAAGCGCCGAATAAACGGACATATGAAATTCGAAAATCGACAAACACATTGGTACGTGGTGGGTGTCGAACCACGACCATGAGGCAGCGGCTTTATCCACTACACCATCGGGCTCTCAAATAGAATGAAATGTAATTTTAAATTCTACACAATCGTCGGACATCACCAATGAAATTTAATCGTGACCGACCAATAAATTAATGCTACTTTATTGTGTTGATTGAGTGTAATCATAATCAGTCATAATTTCATGTTCATTGAATAATCTGAATGTACCAATATTCATATTAGCTATGCGGTTCAATACCGAGTAATTTCTATGGTTATCATTTTAAATGCACCAAATCGATTGATAACATTTCGAATTAGTTGAATGTTTAGCCATTTCAAAAATTCACCCTATTAAAGTTCTTGTATTTAGCTTTAATCGTAGGAGCAAAGTCAGGTCCGATGACTTTTTTTATTCCTCTCACATTATTTTTTGTTAGGAATGGGTTTGTTTTTGACTCTAGACACTAGATCAGGGATGACCGTGATAGAGATGCCAGTTATGGCACTGGCAATCTCACGCATCGATGCAACATAGCAAGCTGTTTGGCGCATGTTTGTTACTATTATCACTATTATGTTCAGAGAACAATAAAAACACTGAAATTAATTAATTCAGGTTTATTTTATAACAACTACACCAATACAAGAAAGAATTCGGATACACCACACTCTTCACCCCCTTGAGATTATAACTAATTATATTGACCATATAGAAACAACACTTATTATCTAAAGTTTTACTAAACTAAAATAGTATCAACAATCCCAGTTAAATAATGATAACATGACTTAAACTAAATAAATATAAAAGTATAGCACACATCTAGAAAGAAGTCCTACGAGCATTAAGTTCTTGGCATCGTGCAATGCATACTTTCTTATGAAAATATTAACTAAAATAAAGTTTTTCTAACACAAGTTTCATCTTCATTCAAATTCACTCTTCTAAACTAATACTACAATTTAACATTTGATCAACATGCCTTTTCCATTTACAACCATCAACATCAATTATATAAGTTACATTTGGCACCGACTCTTCAATTATAATACCTGGAACCCAAACATGATGACCTTTACGATAATCTTTAACCATTACCTTTTCGCCAACATTAAACACTACCCTTCTCTTCCCTCCTGTAACCTTTGATTTCTTTTCCATCATATCATATGACTTTTCTGCCATCGGTGGAGGCCTCAACATAGTAAATCTACTTCTAAACTCCCTACCAAGCATGAGTTTTGCTGGTGTCACACCAGTAACGTTATGAGGCATGCTCCTATAATCAAAAAGAAACAAGTTTATAGCTGATGTTAATGTATTCCCGCTTTCCTTAATTTTTTTAACATGTGACTTAAAAGTTTCAACAAATCTCTCGGCAGCCCCGTTGGTGATATGGTGGCGAAAAAGTATGTTTAATATTAATATTTTTACAAAATGCTTCAAACTCTAAACTAGTAAAAGTTGGGCCATTGTCAGTAACCAAGTGTGCCGGATATCCATAGCGACAGAACAAGCCCTTTAGTACTTCAATTGTCCTTGTGGCCCCAATATTTGACATTTCAAATACCTCTGGCCACTTGGAATAACTGTCAATGACAACCAGATACATTTTGTTGTAAAAAGGTCCCAAAAAATCAGCATGCAATCTATACCAAACAGAGGGCGGTGTTGGCCATTGTTTTAATTGACATTTTTGTGGATTTTTGTGATTCACTAAACTTGTTACACAATCTTTAGTTATACCTTCAATATCAGTATCTAAGTTGGGCCACCAGAAGAATGAACGTGCCAACTGTTTCATGCGCACTATGCCAAAATGGCTTTTATGCAGCTCAGATAAAATTGACTCTCGCAAATCAGTGGGCACGATAATTCTATATCCCCAGAACAAACACTCCCTATCCACGCTCAGCTCATTCTTCTTGTAATAATAAGGCAAAACTTCTTTATCAATATTCTTTTTTTCTGGCCACCCATCCATATGATATCTTATAACTTTTGACAAAATCAAATCCTTTTTTGTTTTAGTTTGTATTAATTTCCAATCTAGTTTTTCTACTTCTGAATTATTTATATAATGAATATTACTTACATTCGCTTGTTCACATAATGGATGCATATCTATAATTTCTTGACTATCTTCAACATTTGACCGTGATAAGAAATCTGCAGGATTCATGTTAGTTTTAATATGGCGTATTTTATAATTAAACGCTGATAAAAAAATTGCGTAATGTTGTAATCGTTTTGCTGCCATTTTAGGTATGCTTTTATTTGGGCCAAATATCCTAACTAAAGCTGCATTATCAGTTTCGAGTTCAAATATATGCCCATATGTATAATTATAGAATTTAGTCACACCAAATATAATTGCCATGGCCTCTTTGTCTATAGCAGAATATTTTTGCTCAGTAGAATTTAGTTTTTTACTTGCTTTTGCAATAGGTTTTACTACCCCGTTTGAATCTCTATTTGATAACACAGCCCCTAATGCACTATGTGAAGCATCACATGTTAAGATAAGAGTTAAATTAGGATCATAATGTCTTAAACTTTGTAGTGAAGTTAATTTTTGTTTTATTACATTATAAGCATTATCGCATTCCTTTGTCCAGTTAAATTTATTTTTCTGAGTACACTCATATAATGGCACTAAAATATGAGCCATATTTTTCAAAAACTTGCATAATAATTAACTTTTCCCAAGAATGATTTTAACATTGTTTTAGTTTTTGGTGCTTCACATTTTAATAATGGTTCAATATTTTTATGAATGACACTAATTTCATTTTTTGTTATTCTGAAACCAAAAACATCAATACTGGTTTTGAAAAACCTACATTTCTCTAACTTCAACCTAAATTCACATTCTTGTAATTTTGTCAAAACCTGGCACAATGTTTTCAATGTGTCAGTGACAGACTGACCACATATATAAATATTATCAATAAATACAACAGTATTCGTAATATCAGAAAGTTTGTTACACATAAGACGTTGAAACGAGCTTGGGCCAGTACTCACTCCGAAGGGTAAGTATTGATATTTAAATGTTCCATTTTCTGTGACAATAGTGGTCAATTCTTGTGACTCTAAGTCCAAAGGTGCTTGTAAATAAGCTTCCTTGAGGTCCAGTTCACAAAAGTACTGTCCATTTTTTAATGTATCAAAAATTTCTTCTATGTGTGGTAATGGAAAATGATCCACCTCTAAATGAGGGTTAAGTGTTACCTTATAGTCCCCACAAAGCCTCACTGATCCATCTGGTTTTAGAATAGGTACTATGGGTGTTCCCCACTCGCTATATTCTACCGGCACTATTCTACCATTTTCTAATAGACGAGAAATTTCTAAACCAACCTTCTCTTTAAGAGCAAATGGTACCCGACGAACTGGATGGCATTTCGGCTCAGTATTTGGTTTTAATTTTAACTTGATAGTCTCACCTTTGAAATTACCTCACCCTGGACTGAATACTTTTGCAAACTTTTCCTTTACAAGTTGCTCTGCATCTGAAATAGATTTATCACAACTTATTTTATTTACATCAATTTGACATGGATTCAAAAAGTTTGGAGGCCACATATTGAATGCATATAACCAGTCACGTCCTATAAGTCTAGGTACATTGTTAGATCCAACAAAAATAGTTAGTTTTTTAGAGTTTCCTTGTAAATTTACATGTAGGTTTTCTATGATACCTACTGATTTTGTAAGACTTTGATCAAAATTTTTAAACCAGGCATTACAAGGAGAGATTTGTTTGTGCTCAAAATATTGTAATTTGTCTTTTAAAGGAATGACAGTCACTTCCGAACCTGTGTCTAACTGAAAATCTTACAAATGTCCTGCCACATTTATTGTAATGTAATGTGGTGGAATGCTAGTACTTACATTGACAGAATATATTTTCATTTCATTAAACAAATCACCAATCGAACTTCCTTCCTCCTCATCATCACTTCGTTCTTTGCGTTCGCTTGCCATCTGCTCCATGTCCTCTTCCTTATTTAGAGTAAGAGTGTATGTCCTATTTATTTTGCACATCTTAAATATATGCCCCTGTTGACCGCACTCTGAGCAGTACTTGTTTACTAAAGAGCACTGCTGTTTTATATGATTAGTTGCCCCGCAACAAAAACATTTCTGCTCTTTATTATTTTTCTGACCTTTAACATTTGAAAATGTATAAGTTCCCTTCCTGAACTTATTCTGGGCACCTTTTGACACACGCTGTCCTTGCTGCTGATAAAAATACACATCTGAAACAGAATTTTCTTTGCTCGCTGTTTGTAATAAGGCTAACTCCACTGTTTTAGCCAGTAACACCACCTCCTCTAAACTCTTTCCAGACTCACTTTTAAGTAATTCGAATTTTATTAATTTGGAATGAACGCCATCGATAAATTTTTCTTAAACTTGATCGTCCAGATCCTTAAAACCACACTTTCCACCAAGTTTTCGAAGCTGAAGGACGTACTGTTCAATAGTCTCAGTAGGTAACTGGTTTCTACTCCGGAATGTTACTCGTTCTAAAGCTGTTGGTTGCTTTTGTGTATATTTCTCACGTAATTTAGTACACAACACTGTATAGGTTAACCTGGTCGGGTTATCAGGCGTGCACAAACAATTTAACACATCCAAAACCCTTGGCGTTATCTTTGTCAACAATAACGGCACTTTTTTAACGTCATCAACCTCGTTTAATACAAAGATGCATTCTAATTGCTGTTCGAAACATTCCCAGTTGTCGCCGTCGAAAGATTGTAAATTGTAGTTCGCCATTTTCTTTGGTTTTGGTTCTGTCGATAATTGTTTATCCAACACGTCCTTGCAATATGCACTAAGTAAACGGCGTAATTCATCCACGGTCTGGTTTACGGTGAAGTTTATTTTTAATTCGATTAGTTTTTGTTGTAACTGTTATTTATTTAATTTATAAATCCATGATCTTTTATAATATTGTTCATTGTCGAAGTCTTTGTTTTGATTGTTTACATCAAAAAGTAATGAACCATCACTGATGCTAACTTCATCCGATATCAAACTTGAATCGGATACACTCATGTGTGATTATTTTTTCAACATGGCCGAGATTGGGAATGCAACCGCATATCGCGTCAACTTCACACTGATGCGTGATTTTTACTTGCCGCAAACTTGAATTTCCACTGATTTTCACTTAATTTTCGTGAATTTTTTGTTTTTGCACACTCCAAAATTTCTCGTCGCCAAATTATTATGTTCAGAGAACAATAAAAACACTGAAATTAATTAATTCAGGTTTATTTTATAACAACTACACCAATACAAGAAAGAATTCGGATACACCACAATCACAACTGAAGTATTTTTACTTGTTTTATTTATTGGGTTCTTTACCATTTGGTAAAGATACAAAACTATACGTATATTATTTTATAGATATGTTAATAGTAGAAAGGCACAATTAACCTGATAATTCTGCTACCGCTCTGTGTTTCCGCTTGTGACTGTGGATTTTAGATTATCGAGTTACCAAAGAACATCTTCTGTGTTCTATTAGCGATAGAGAAGCCTAGATCTTATAGTTAGGATCCTGGTTTAGAACACAAAAGGCTTTACAGAAAATATCGAGGTTTCTTTCAAAAGCTTTGTGACTTGCTATCAAAGAGTTCTTTGTGTTGTTGTTTATAGTTTCGTTAGGACATTGCAGGGTAATCACCTGGTTGTCCGTAAAGTGAGATGATCCATGCTGTCGGATGGGCATGTAAATAGTCGGTCCTTCGCCTGATTTCTCTCTGGTCGTGTCAGCCAATCTGTTTTATCAGAATAATAGAATGAATGAATAAAGAGTGCACCTGTGTGTAACGCAAACACTTGAACACTAAAAACTAGTCCTGTGTAGTAAGCCGATCTCTGGGAGATTGGCCGCCATTACCGAAAATTGGCGGGAGGACTATTATTAAATTATTATTTCTGTTATGTTTTGTGTTTGTGTTGTGTATGATATGTATAAATTCCTAGATGATGTTATAAGTTAGAGAAACCGGATTAAATTATATTAAGTGAATCAAGTACAAGTTTTTTTAATAACAACATTATAAATATGGAGTTTCACCAAGTGCCGACAATAGCAAGTATAAATAAGTTATTTACATGTTGCTCCACGTGGGTATATTATTACGGAATTAGATGATACTTATACACGTGGCCCCCTGGTGATTCTTAGGGCCGTGTTTATAATCAGCTCCAATGAGTGACAGCTGGTTTGAGTTCGTATCATGAATATAATTTCAGACAAACTGGCATTTCAAATCTATACTTAACATTGCTCTCAAGTTTGAGATCACTTCATAAAACGAGCGTAAGAGGTTGCACTGCATAATCGCAGCTTTTACTGGTTTAAATACCTATTTGAACAGTAAAGTACTTTGTAAATATATATAATTAATAAATAATACATGTCATGCCTTTTAGAATTTCGTATTCACAAAGTCCACAATCTAGCTCCAAAGATTAAAACGTATACCGGGTGTAAGGGACAGCGTCCCGCAAACTAAAAGGGGTTGCTCAGTCAACGATATTGAACTACTTCTTTCAGGAATTGAAAATAAAAATTGTCTTTTCCATACAAAATGGTCACCTCAATCAGACAATTTGTATAGAAAAGAAAATTTTATTTTTCACCCTTGAACGAATTTCCTGGTCAAAGTGGTTCAGTGTCTTTGACTGAGCTTCCCCCTGTCAGGATACGGGAAGCTATCTCTTACACCCCATTTCACAGGCAAAGATTTAGTTGCCTCCGTGGTCTAGTGGCTAGTGCTATGGGCTCCCGATCCGGAGGTTCTGGGTTCGATTCCCAGGGGGTAAAACACAACGTTGACATTTCAGAATTTATCACTTTGTGAATTTTTCCCCAGTTTGGGTAGGACATTGCAGGCTAAATCACCTAATTGTCCGAAAAGAAAAAGATTTCGTGCTTCGGAGGGCACGTTAAGCCGTCGGTCCCGGTCGCTGTCTTTGATAGTGGTCGTTACACAAAACCATGTCAGAGGCCTGATAGTTGTGCTACTAGGTGGTTTTAAAACTCTGACACCAGGTTTCATCGGGTCCGTAGACTCGATACCCACTCGACAGAAGAACAAGAAGACAGGCAAAGAGACACTCAATTCATAATAATTTTAGTAAGTTGATCTTCTTCTTCTATCGAGTCGACGGCAAGTCAAACCCCATCTCAAATTTCTCTAGCCCAGTAGTCGGCAACTCTCATCGCATCTTCTGTGGCTTGCATCAATTGCTCTCTCGTACAGGTGGTAGGGCACATAGAGCACGATATTAGATGGGCCATGGTTTGTGGGTCGACTCCGCATTTGCACCGAAGGTCGGGGTCACGTGTAAATCCCCACCCGAAGCGGTTATCTTTGCTCCGGCCGACTTGAGTTCGGAGCCTATTTAAAGATTTCCAAGTCGGCCTAGCCAGATTGTGTCCAGGCGGGAGATTTTCCGACAGCGGCACAAAAGGCAAAGGCAGATAAGCTTTATCCTTCCATAACCGGCATCTAGCTTGTTGCGGGGCCTCTTCAGAAATTGGACTGACACACTTCATAAAGCTCTTGCGGCTTTTGAGCCTTTGAGTCACAAAACTGTAATTGTGCATCGGATGAAGTGGGTCTGTTTCCAGTTTTGCCCTCTCGGTGGAACTAGATACTGCTCTGCAAACATCTGGAGGCGCTATTCCTGCAAGTGGATACAGCATTTGTACCGGGGTCGGCTTAAGGCAGCCTGTAATAATACGGCACGTTTCATTGAGTGCTGTATTCACTTTCTTGGCATGAGCAGAGCGTTCCCACACGGGACACGCATATTCGCCCGCCGAATAGCAAAGCGCCAGACCAGTTGTCCGCAGAACCGTAGGTGAGGCACCCCATTTAGTAGTTGTCAGTTTTCGCAGAATATTGTTACGAGCACATACCTTCTGCTTGACATTTTCACAGTTCTTCTTAAATGTGAGTGACCTGTCTAGTGTAACACCAAGATATCTCGGGTGGTCGCTGTGGGCAATCGGCACTCCTCGCCACGTGATATCCAGATGACGACCCGCTTCCCGGTTGCGAAGATGGAAGACGCAAAACTGGGTTTAAGCGGATTTGGCTTTAAGGCATTTCCTTCGTAGTACACGGATAATGCTTTGAGTGCGACTGAAAGATTTTTCTCGGCTTCCTCAAAGGTTGCGGTACACGAAGTAAGGGCCAGGTCATCAGCATATAGGAAACGTGACGTGTTAGGGCTTAATGGCTGGTCGTTGGTGTAGATGTTAAAAAGTGTAGGCGTAAGTAAGTAAGTTGATGATATATACTTACGCATATATTGACGATGCCTCCGGCCATTGTTCTCCACCCTTTTCCACTTGAACCCTTCTATAGTTATTAAAGATACTGGAATCCTGACTCATGATGTGACGAAGCCGTTTTAGCTTTGCGTTGATGAGTTGTGTTTGGAGTTCTTATAATGACAGCGAGCGTAGCCAGCAATGAAACTAAAATCTGTTTTTTGTCACGCTTTAGGTGCAGAGTACCTCATAAC
Source organism: Scrobipalpa costella (assembly GCA_949820665.1). NCBI lineage: Eukaryota > Metazoa > Arthropoda > Insecta > Lepidoptera > Gelechiidae > Scrobipalpa > Scrobipalpa costella. Next base: position 22,771,789 of record OX463301.1, read on the forward strand.
CCTTGCTCTGATGATTCCTGTATTGGATTACGGTTATAATGAATTTGTATTTTGACATAAATAGAGACATAATATCACGCCTGTATAATGGCTTTAATATAGGTACTTGCTGTAATTTAGGTATTTGGCTGACTGACATCCTGTCACTACATACAGCAGTTTACAATCAGACGTAGAAAAACGTTCTTTTTTAGGTCTTTAGCGCTCTGCCAGCCGAATATAATACCTAACACTGCCTATAATGTTTCATTCCATGCTGGACTGGAAGCAAGAGAAGAACATAGAATGTGCCAGTTGCATTTCCTCCTGAGCATGCTGTTAAACATAGCTAAGGGATTGGAGGGTTTCTGTACATTGCAATTTAGGCGATAGGCTGACAACCTGTCACTACAGCAATATAACTACAAATCTATCTTCGATAACCCTCAAAACTTTGTCATACATGGCAGAACGACCTTTGTTTAAGTCGTTGACGCTCTGCCTATCCCATTAGAGACAAAGGCGTGATTAAATGTATGTATGTATGTTCATGGTCTAACAGAGCGCCAATGACCTACAGAAAAACGTTCTGCTACGTCTGATTGCAAATTGGGAAGTGACAGGATGTCAGTCAGCCAAACACCTAAATTACGGTAAGTAAATTGAAGTCTTTGAATTTCATCGAATTGTTGATATACCTAAATGAATCTATGCGATTTGCCAATTGGTCTTTAAAATATCATCGGGCGAATCGTGGAGATAAAACTAGATTTAAAAGAGGGATTCAAAAACTAGCTTTAGGGCACCCACTGAGGATCGGACCTTGGCTTAGGGCATTTTCTTGAGAGAGGGTATTTTATCTTGAGAATATACTCGGCACGTGTCGGTATCGACCTATGTGACATACATGCATACTTATAAGCATGCCTTTATCCTTAATGGGGTAGACAGAGCTTAAATTATATAAACAAAGGTGATTCCGCCACGTCTGACAATTAAGATAGATTTGTAGGTATATTGTTGTAGTGAGAGATCGTCAGCCTATCGCCTAAATTGCAATATACTGAAACCCTCGGATTCCGTAGCTGGTTTTTACAGCATGCCCGGAAAAAAATGGTTTTCCAAATTGTCTGATTAAGGTTGTTATTTTGTATAGAGAGGTATATATTTTCAATCTCATGAAAGGATTTCCTGGTGAAAGTTGTTCAGTTTCGGTGACTGAGCAACCCCTATCAGTTTGCGGGACGCTGTACCCTTACACCTGGTATATCCTGCCTGGAGTCTTAGCTGTTAACAAAACGCACTTCTTGATTCAGACAATATTGCACGCCCATTCACCCTTATTTGTTCCTAAGAATCACTTGGTAGAGCTATTATAGATTTTTTCTAACTTTTGTTGGATAGTTACGTAATACAATTAGAAAGTTGGAAAGCTATAACTACCTGTCAGTGTATCTCCGTACTGAGAAACTGCCGTCACCAAAGTTGTGAACTAATTTGTCAAGAAGCTTGACTTTTATCCTCAGCTTTTATCTACAATCCAACATGATATGCGTGTGTGTGAGTGCGTGTTTATATTTGTTAAAGGGGTTCGCTTAAAGAAAGTTAATACTTGTTAATATATATAGACGTTTAGTAACGGATTGAGACTGGATAATCGTATTGTCCTTCTTCTTTTAAATCTACCTCATCATCTCCCTAGCCTTATCCCGTATCTCACGGGATAGCTGTACCTCATCTAGGTGATTGAACGAGGGTACTGGTTTTAACTCAGAGTGACTGGCATCTGACCTTCGCAACCTAGAAAGGAAGTCAGACCCGATCCTAGTTTGATCAGAATTTTCAAGCCGCGAATGCTTAGCACTGACCTCTGACATGGATTAACGAATTATATCTACTATATTAAATGATATTAACCGGGACCAACGGCTTAACGTAAACGTGTCTTCCAAAGCGCGGAGAAAGTGCCGAACAAACATACATATTAAATTTGAAAACCAAATAACACATTAGTACATTGGGGTGAGCGGTTGCGATCCGAGCGGAACACTATAGAATATAGACTCTCTGTGTTTACATTTAAATATCTACAGTAAAACGTGAATCTTAAGTGTTTAATCATACACTAAAATAAAGCCTTAAATATAAGCGACGTAACTTTATTATGGTTAAATAAAAAACTCATCGTTTTGTCAAAATAAGTGACTTTATTGTGTCGTTAACCTTTTATCACACAAGTGCATATAATTTTTTTATTTTTTGGGTATAATAAATAAAAAAATAAAATATACGTGTTTCAGGATTTTTCATATATTTATTTATTTAAGACTAAAAAAACGAAAATAGGGAGTGTTGCCTCAAGGCAACTGAACCATCAGCTTACTAACTATGCACTTATAATCTCTGGGTTTCTTCTGAAGTTGGACATTAGGAAAGGCGGAAGTTTCTGAAGCATTTCTTGGTTTTTGTATAACATAACGCGACTCCACATTTTTCGCATACGTTGTGAGTAAATCCTGTACACTTTGGAAACTTGCACCTGATTTTTTTATCAGACCACTGTGGCCAATGGCCAATCTGGTCTTGGCGTACTACAATTGGAGGTACGTGCTTAGCAGGTCCCTTATGCTTTTTTGTCTGAATTTCGTTACAAAGTGTAATTGCAACATCCAGACGAAAATCTGCTGACGATAAGCGATGTTGAATGTTTTTATACTTACAGACTCTTTTGTAAAGTAGCCAAGCGTTTGTCATCGTGAGATCTAGATAATGATAGAATAAGCGGACTTGCCATCTTTTACTACGCAACTGTATCTTATAGATGACCATGATGCTGTCAATGAGGTCGACACCAACCATATGGCGATTATACTCTCCAACAATATTGGGTCGTTTTATACGTACACACTTGGAGTTTTGTCTGTCCCATCTTCGGACATCAGTTTCAGGCTGCTGTTCAGCAAAAGTAGAAGCCAGAGTGACAATTCTGTTGTCCTTCCATGCTACAGTCGATTCAACAGTGCCGTTGACATCAGCTACAAATTCTTCTGAATAACCTCTAGGCTTTTTTCATCATTATCTTTTCTGATGTCAACTTGCAGTCTGGAATTCTATTCCTCCTCACTGTACCAAGACAATGGATGCCGTCTTTGGCCAAATATTCTTAGAGACCAAGAGAAGTAAAATAGTTGTCAAAATAGAGCTGAAAATTCTAGTGCCTTGGAACCATGCGGCCTAATCTCACGACGACATTGGAAGATGCACCCAACTGGCTTTTCTTCAATGTTTTTTTTCCAGTTTCAATTTCTGTTTTATAGGCGAAACCAGAAACGCCACTCAACACGTATATTTTATATTCCCATTTGTGTGATTTATTGGGGTTGTACCTCTTCAAAGTATTCCGTGCTTTAGTGGAACACATTTGTTCGTCCACACAAAGATGTTCTTCCATGGGAACCTTCTTGTAGGCTTCATTCAAGGCGTCCACTACTGGTCTTATTTTGAAGATTCGATCACGGTCAGGATGGTTTACGGGAAGATGTTTACTGTTGTCATTGAAGTGTACCGTTTGGCGTATTTTGTCGAATTTATTTAATGCCATAGTCGGCTGTATTATTGGTGTACCAAGTACTGGGCTCCAATGGTTTGTCACTCTTGGTAATTGGACAAGAGACATTATATATTCAAGAGACATTATTCTCTTCCCCCGGACCCCTCGAGACGAGTGGACGTGCACAGTGAACTATATTTTTTGTTTTCTAAATAATTTAAATAAATTAGACAAAAATAAATCGATTCAAAAAAATAGGAGTGCATAAGCTACGAAGAGGTGATCACAACACTCGACGCGGGAACCTGTTCATCTGACGTAACGTGACGTGAGTCCACTACCTACCTACCCTGCGCATACGCAAACCGACGCCATCATTAAAAAGGCGTATCCTACGGCCAATCGTAGCACGCGGCGAGACGCCATTTTGAAGTCATCACTGTAGACCACGCCTACTAAGCCGCCATCTTGCGCATACGCAAACAGACGCCATCATTAAAGAGGCGTATCCTACGACCAATCGTAGCACGCGGCGAGACGCCATCTTGCAGTCATCACCAGTGATCGGAATAGCCACGCCCCCAGGTCCGGCCTGATTCTGCCTACTCTTTTGACTTCTGCACTCCTGGTACTTTGAAACAAATGGAGCAAGATATGTCTATTTGTGAATTGACTGACAATGAAACATCTATGGACTATGTAACTCAACGAGAAAGAAGGGAAGAGCCTAGTAACTCAAATACTGATCCGATGGATTTGTGTACGAAATTTGATGAATTCAGAGTTGAAATGCGTAAACTGATGACGTACTTTACTAACAATCAGAAGGCTGAACTACAAGCAATGAACAAGTCCATTCAAGAACTTCAACAGACCAGCAGTAGTATTCAAGCTGCAATTTCGGATATGACGGCACAAAATCAAGTATTTCAACGGAAATTCGATGAAATAGAGAAATATATAAAGGATGATAAAGAACATATATTATTTTTAGAGTCGAAATTGGAAGATTTACAAGTAAGCAGCCGCAAAACTAATTTAGAAATAAAAAATGTGCCAAGGAAACCGAATGAAACCAAGCAAGATCTACTTGGGATGATAAATCGGCTTTCTCAACACCTAAACTGCGAGATTGAAAGGGTAGAGGTAAAGGATATCTATAGAATTAGAGTAAGAAAACCTGACCAACAAAACACACCAATTGTTGTTGAATTGAACTCTACTATAAAGAAAATGGATTTACTTCAAGCAGCTAGAACCTTCAATAAACAAAATCCGGCAAAACTACGGGCTAAACATCTCGGCTTTACGACCCAAGAGGAAACTCCGATCTACATAACTGAGAATCTCACCGCTAGGAACTCTCGCTTACATTTTCTAGCAAGAGATTTGGTAAAATCAAAGAATTACAAGTTTTGCTGGACTTCATATGGCAGGATCTATGTACGCAAGAATGAAACTGCTAAAATAGTACTCATCGAATCCGAAGACCAGGTACATCGTCTTCTGCTAGAAGATTGACTAGAGAAGTCGGTAGAAGTATGCCTCCTTAGTTACTTTACCTTTTTAAATTTGTTTACGTTTTTGATTTCTGTACTTTTCACTACTTTTTTCTTGTTGCAAGAATGCTTAAAATGTAAAATAACATACCATACACACCCATCTTACACTTACACTTTCTTACATGAAAACCACACTAACAATACCACAATCATAAACAACAAAACACATCACACCCATACACACCATACACACCCATCTTACACTTACACTTTCTTAAATGAAAACCAAACTTACAATACCACAATCATACACAACAAAACACATCTCACGCAATTATATACACTACTACTGTGCCAACAACCTCAAACACATACAGAATTTTTACGCAGTAAATGTTTACCAAAATTTCAAATTTCAAAACCATTTCAGTTAACCAAAAACATTTTTTATCACAAAGATATATGGACTAAAAACATAGCGTACATCATTACCGAACACATTTTAAAATGAATACATCATTAACAACTTTAAATGATCTTGATGATAACACAATCGCTGAGGCCATAAACTGTGAAGCTCAAGATATAAGCAAATATATGACCATCAGTAGGAGCAATTTGACAATATTTACACAAAACATAAGAAGTATATTTAGTAACTTTGACGACTTTTTAGTAACTTTTGCGCAGATTAATGTTGACGCAGACGTGCTGGTAATGACGGAATGCTGGCTAGATAAACATAAACCCATACCCCAACTTACTAATTATATAGCGTTTTCTACTGTACATAATAGAAATCAAAATGATGGTGTAGTTGTTTACGCAAAAAGTTCATTGAAACCAAAATTTGTAGAAGTAATGTTAATAGATGCATCTTGTATACAACTGAGCTTGCTTGGACATACTATTCTAGCTATCTACAGGTCGCCTTCCGCTTCAAATGCAGCCAATTTTATCGACTCACTAAATAGTCACTTAGATACAATAAATAGCCATAAAAATATATGTGTTACTGGAGACTTAAACATTAATCTAATACCTAGACCTAGCGAACCAACAAACGAAGTAAATAACAGACACAATTACCTCACTATGTTATCTAGACATGGAATTTTAATGGGCCATAAACTTCCAACCAGGAGAGACAGATGTTTGGATCATTTTATGTTAAAAATTGACAAGAAAAAATTTTCTGCCTCTATAGCTGTTCTAAACACCACTGTCACTGATCACGATACCATATTTCTTAATTTAGCAAAAATTAAGCCTAAAATAATGCCACCAAAAATTATAGAAGTAATTGAATATGACAAAATATATGATAACCTACTACAAAAAAACCTACCCGCCATCTTAATAAGTCAAGACCCTAATTTCGTGATAAACCAATTGATTTTCAAACTACAACAGACTTTACAAGAAACAAAATTAATAAAAAATCTACCTAGACAGCAACGTATACTGAAACCATGGATAACCATAGGAATCTTACGTTGTATAAAAAATAGAAATAAAATGCAATTAAAATTAAAACACGATCCAAACAATGATATATTAAGAGTTACATTTCGCAGGTACCGTAATTACTGCAATAACTTAATTAAAAAACTAAAGAGGAAATATGAACAGGACTTGCTACAAAAGGCAGCAAAAAACTCGAAAACTCTGTGGAAAACTATAAATAATATCACCCATTTCAAACCACCAAAGCAACAATGTACAGAGCTTATAACAACGAAAGCATCCCCAACTGACTCAGCAAATCATGTCTGTAACTTTTTCGCTAGTATAGGCCAAAATTTAGCTAACAATATATTACAATCTAACCCTAATCTACCGGTGCCATTCCCAAGACTCGCCCAAATTGATACCCATAGAACATCATTTGTTCTAGCAGAGACTGATCCAATGGAAGTAGTAAGATTCATTAATAGCTTGAAAACGGAGAGTGCGCCTGGATGGGATGGTATCCCAACCAAGCTTCTTAAAGCTGGGAATGCTCTTATTGCCCCGATTATTAGCCACCTCACTAATCTTTGCTTCCAAAAAGGTGTCTTTCCTGCGCCTTTAAAGAAAGCTCTAATAACACCAGTGTACAAGGGTGGAAAGAGGGACGATGTGAATAATTACAGACCAATTTCTGTCTTGTCAGCTATTTCAAAGGTCATGGAGAAACTGTTAAACACAAGATTAATTAAGTACCTAAACAAGTATGACATTCTCTCCAAATCACAATATGGCTTTAGACAAGGTCTTTCAACAGAAGATGCTGTGCTTGACCTGACTTCTCAGATTACTGAGCAACTTGATCAAAGTAAAAAGTGTTTAACAGTTTTTCTAGACTTGAAGAAGGCATTTGACACGGTCTCTCTTCCCATTCTTGTACACAAACTGGAAAGTGTGGGAATCAGGGACACCCAGTTGGCACTATTTCGCGACTATTTGAATGGACGCATTCAAAGGGTAAAAATTGACAATCACTTTAGCAATGATTATGAGGTTTCATGTGGTGTCCCTCAAGGCAGTGTCTTGGGACCTACACTGTTCTTGATTTATATCAACGATCTCACCAATATAAGTCTTGAAAATGGCAAAGTTTACTCTTATGCCGATGACACTGCGATAGTATTTACTGGCACATCGTGGAACGCAGTCTTTGAAAGTGCAGAGCGTGGATTGGCCAAAGTATCTAATTGGTTGGAAAAGAATTTGTTAACTTTAAATGTATCAAAAACCAACTACATATGTTTTTCGATTAATAATAGAACTCAGCCTAAACATGATAAAAACCTGAAGTTACATCGATGTGCCAGTGATGATTATAGTAGCTGCTCTTGTGAAAGACTTGAGAGAGTTAAAACAACAAAATATTTAGGAGTAATATTAGATCAAAACCTATCTTGGAACCATCATATTGACTATGTAAACGAACGTGTTAGAAAACTCATATGGATGTTTAAAATACTGAGACATATTACAACACCTAAACTACGTAATCAAATTTATACATCGTTAGCACAATCGGTCATCACATACTGCATAACCATTTGGGGGGGCGCCAACAAAACCAAATTTTTAGAAATTGAAAGAGGACAAAGATGCTTACTCAAAGTTATGTATATGAAACCTTTTAAATTCCCTACAATAGAACTTTATAAAACTTGTGACTTAATTACCGTGAGACAGTTATATATTATTCTAGCGGTTCTCAAACGACATAAAGAAACTAAATTTGATCCGAATCACAATCTTACAAGACGTAAAGCTCATATTCAATTATCCCGAATATATACAACATTTGCACAGCGACAGTTTACAACACAGTCAGCATATTTATATAATAACATCAACAAAAAACTTGACATCTATAATCTAAATTATTATACCTGCAAGAAGAAAATACAACAGTGGATAAAAACTCTAAATTACAATGAAACGGAGGAATTATTAAAACGAATTATATAGGTAGAGATAGTAAGATAATTTCGTGCACAATCACACACACTTACACACACACACACTTACACACACTTACACATATACACACACACACTTTGTCTAATTATTAACTATTAATTATTAACTAACTCTTTTAACATTTTATTTCTACGTCTAAAACTGCAATAATGTAGATACCTATTATCAGAAAATATCCTCGATAGGTGTGGAAGAAGAGTGGTATTCTCTGATACAGGCAGTTTTTTGCTTACTAGAGAATACCAATTGTAATCCAAATGTAAAAAATTATTGTTAAAGGAAATAAACGATTTTTATTTATTTATTTATTTATATACCACACCTATGAACTGCCTGATATCCATTTCTGTAACACGAAAAGTGCTGTTAGGATCCTGTTGAACCTGATAAAGATTGGTCTGCTCCGAAATCAACTTGATAAGTTCTTGTGGATACAGGTAAAAGAAGAACTGAATAGGAGTTTCAAGCTCTAGAAGATCAGAACCCAAATCCTTGTTACCCTTGAACCTGAACTCTTTATATACTCGTCTACAGGCATCTATGAAAAGAGGCTGTACGTGCTGCCTCTGATGTAACCTCTATCAGCATAATATGATTAGATGGAATAACAGTTTTATTTGAACACGTTACTTTTACCTTGGTTATCTCTGTTGCTGGTGTGCTGGTCAACAGTGGTTTCTTCTTTATGTCAAACATATTTCCATCTATAGTACACCTAAAGGCAGGGTTGTTTATAACTAGCTGACCTATAAAAACATCTTGTATCCCAAACTCGTGATCATTTACGACGAAATCCGCCTCAAACGTATCCTCGTTTAAAAAAACTTTTGTTTTGACTGATCCTTTAGCTAATATTGGATTACCTCTAAAACCCTTTACAACTGCTTCACAGGACTCCATGGGTAAGTTTAATTTCTTAAAGAATTGGAGATTCATCACGTTTGCCTTTGCACCAGAATCGAAATAAGCAATTGCTGGTACATTATTTATTGTTACTGACTTAAAATGAGTGTCGTCATTTACATCAGTTATCACCTTGATGGTTTGAGGCTTTACCGCTGTTGCTGCAGCGGCCGTTGATGATGATGCACCTGGTTTTATTTTCCGCAATATGTACAAGTAGGCCTAGTAATTATCGAATTACTTGGACATCGTCTTACAGCATGACCAGATTCATGGCATAGAAAACAAATAATCAGCTTCTGATCTTTATTATATAATGTTGTACCTAAATTCTCTTCACGAGCCTTTGTTTGTGAAGGCAAAGCAAAGTGATTTGATTTGGGCTTATTATCAGACATAAATTGTAACAACCCCCCCCTACCCCTCCTAACAACCCTAATATAAATGATACGTGAAAGGAAGTGTGAGAGGGTGTGGAGGAGAGGAAGTAATGTGGAGATGAGAAGACGAGAGGAAGGGAATAGGAAAGAGGAATAGTGAATGGGAAGAGTGGCTCATGAATGTCTAATAATAAGGTTACAAATATTGGCTCGTGATTGTGATTGTCTAGTATTATAGTTAGGACCGTACGTTGTGTAATGAAATTTATAAAAGTAACCCAAATCCTTTAAAGTGGTAGTGGGATGTCATAACTTAGCTCTCTTTTGGTTCTTGGGACAACATGGGGACAGTGCGCAGCGGGATAACGGAACCTCCGATTCCAGCTCCAACCATTCGCTGGTAGAGGATTTATGTGCTCGCCAACCATCAACGAATGAGATTTACTTCAATTACCAATTCCCAGACACTAATAAAGACAGTGAATAGCCTAGGAACTTGTCCTTGATGCAAAACCCATCATGCGAGCCCCAGAAAAGGAAAGAGGAGGCACTTCTGTGCCCTCCAATTGGTTTTTGTTTTGGCCAAGCCTCAGACCAGAGATAAGTGACAGCGCACTTAGGAGTTTTGGAACGAGTCCAGATTGATGAACAGCATCATGTAAAATATAATTAATTTGAGCTGATTTATTGGTCAGCTAACCAAGACAGAGCAAGTCATGTCTGATGTAATTTGTAGTAAGTTGTGATGTCCAATTGAGAAACATTGTCTCAACAAAGGTTTTATAAATTGTTGTCCAGCTATGCTGGAAGCACCGACTATGAAACTGCACCAGTCATCGATCTCCACTTATGATATGCACATCCAGGAGTCAGTAGAATAGATAGGGATGCCGAAGCTAGTCCCAGATAATATAACAATCATTCACACCGCAAGCCATAGATTCGTTGTAGATATAGGAGTGATAGGCAAGAGCAAGTAGTGACTGATTGTTAGACTTCTTTAGTGCAAAATAAGCTTCTGTGATCTAAATGCTGTTACAGACATATCGAATGCTAAGATGTAGTATGTGATGGAGGTTTGACCATGGCTGATACCATGTCGCTCAATTGACATCAAGTCAAGTAGTATTTCAGTAGTATAATGGCTTATCAAAGCCAACCGACCATAAATCAGTCATATAAAATTCACATAAAGTGAATAAATATATAATTTTAATTCCAGACCCGTTCCAGGGTAATTTGAGGTTGTAGGTAGGATACAGATAACATCATCCCACATTCCATGTTGTATTGGTTTGGTTAGTATAATGAATACTCCCATTAGGTAGTTGGACCATAGTCCCAATCAGTTGTAAGTATAAAACCCACACATTAGTAGGTATATTATCAAAGATAAACTTTGTCAGTCTGTAGAACAGGATCATCAATTGTATAAAACCTACATAGTAGGTATCAGAGGTGAACGTTCCCACCAAGTTTGTAGCTGGTGTTCTAGAGTCTAGAACGTACATACATATAGGATCATGAATCCAATAAATGTTTCAAAACATTGTCCGTTGAACATATTTCACAATAAAGTGAATATAAAATCAATTCAGTATCCACTGCCAGAATAAGCATGTAGGTATAAATGACTCATACATAGGTAGGTATTGAATCCACAGTCAAGTGAATATAAATCAGTTCAGTAGTTTATTTGAGAAGAATAGGTAAGTATTTTGTCTCCTCTGCCAGGATAGGTAGGTATGAACAATTCATACATAGATATAGTTATAAAAACATAGAATGTATTAAAATAATTTATACATTCCACTGCTGGGCATCTCATGAAACATTAGGATGATGCTTCTCTGCTTAAAGGGAAGGTAAGGCAGGAATTTTGGTAAAGGGAAGGGAGAGAACTACCTACCTAAACACAAACTAGGATCCCAAATAGCTACCCCCACCTACTTTCCTAGATATTGTTCTAATTCTTATTTATTATTACCTAGGTTAACCTATCCATCTAAACCTACCCCTACCTAACCTACTCCTACAATGTACCTAAACTGCCTATTTACCTAACCGCTTAGCTGTGTATAAATTATGTAGTTGCATGCTAAACCGACCTACAATCCTACATATATCTCATTAACCGTACCTATCATATAAGAAATATTGGAAATTATATATATATAGGTATATATATAAATGAATAGAACGGCCTTTGGCAAGTATGAAATATCATAAAAAAGGATTGTTAATTGAACAGGGAAAAACCTTGTCAATAAACAAAGTCTGAAGTGGACAAGATAATTAAATAAATGTAGAAATGGTAAAGTAAATAAAACACGATGTAAATTCCTTTAGAATCCTTGTAGGTGGCACTCCACCAGCTCTGCAAGACTCCACTGTCAGCATCCTCCACTTCACCATGTAAAAGAACAGCTGATCGTCAGGTCACCGCCCTCCGTCCTCCACAGGAACAACTGATGGCACCAACATCCCACCAAAGTAGGCCTCATGGTTGCCTCCCGGCTGCATACTCTCCTCTCCTCTTTGATGTGTACACTTTCACTGGTAAAAGTCAACTAAACTTCAAGTAAAACTAAACTTCCACTCAAACTAAAACTCCAGGTTAACTAAACTTCTCCCTGCTCGGTCCCCGACGCTATTTTTCTTCCCCGGCGTCCTTCTCCATCTCTCGTCGCCCCCGTCTCTCTCAAGTTCCAGCAGAATCCCCCCTCTCGAGCCCCCCGACTGTTTTATCTTCCCTCTTCTCGACCATTTTCGAGTTTTCGAGAGCCTTCATTCCTACTTCTCTTGATAGTTCTCCCATTCTCCTCCAGATGGCACCGCGTGTCCTTACTTCAAATTGAAGTAATTTCAGTTCGATCTGGCTATAATATTAGTTCTCCACTCGATCAACACTAGATTGGCATTAGTTTCTCGTTTTTAGTGATTCTCCTACCAATCTGATAGATGGCGTTATTTGTATTTTAAAACAATGATTAAGTTTTGAATAGCAGAAGCTAAGTTCATTACAAACTTTAAGAAATTTAGAATACAGTTCACTCGGTGTGAAAAGTTTCCTGCTCTAGCGGGAGCTTTAATATAAGGCGGCAAACCATCGATAATACATGCAACAGCTTTCTCACCAGTGATTTCAAGTCGGTTTAACATTGCAAATTTACTGTAAAAGTACGTAGTCATACTTTCATTAGGTGCTTTTCTTCTATTCAGCATGTCTCGCAAGGATTCCACAAAATATTTTTTTGAGGAAAAGCATCTAAAAATTGCTCCTTCCATTGAAAATCATATTTTTGTAGTGAAGAATGCCATACCTTTGCCATTCCAGACAACCTGGATTGCATAAAATAAGCCTTCATTTTATCGGACCAATTGTGAATAGCACCAAGCTGTTTGATTTTATTGAGCCACTGAACAGATTCCATGTCGTTTTTCTCCGCATCAAAAACAGGAATAATTTCAGCTTTGGCGGTGACAGCGTTAAAATAAAATATAAGGAACGGGCTTAAATAAAAGAATAGCAAAATATACCTACTAATCTCAAACTTATATTTGTATAACATAAACTACTTATCTATAACCCGACGGCAGAGTCTCCTCCTTTTCAACACTTGAACCAAACTTTTAGCTCCCCAAATCTCTTACACGATTTTCCAAAAACGACTGAGCCCGGTTACAACTCAAACTCCCCTATTTATAAACTTGAACAAACACCTCCCACGTGTTGAACAAACAACTAACGGAACTCGCATGAATACGGTACAAAACTTTTAGTTTTTAACTTGCTTATTTTTATACTTTTAACTACTTATAAATTATGAAATATTAATACCTTATATTTTAACATTTTCTATATATAATTTAACACGCATTTATGCAATTTTATGGTAATTTAAACAATGGAACCGGAATTTCGCCACGTCTGACAAAGTTTTGAAATCTATCTTAAATAACCCTCAAAACTTTGTCAGACGTGGCGAAACGACCTATGTTTTGGACGTTTACGCTCTGCCTACCCCGTTAGGGATAAAGGCGTGATTATATGTATGTATGTATGGAACCGGAACGCCTGATATAACTTGCTTAGCAATATGAAATAACTAAAAGAATCAATTGCTTTTAACATTTTAAAATAAACAATTCTTATAAAATAGGCAAATTGACACAAAAATAGACTATTTGTAATCAGTACATGTACAACAATCTTAACACATAGTGTTGTTTTACGTGAACAGCTGTGAAACTTCAAGTTAAGAATAATTCAATTTAACATACATACATACATAAAATCACGCCTTTATCCCTTACGGGGTAGGCAGAGCGGTAAACGCCTCGTAAAAGGCGCTTTCGCCGCGTCTGACAATAATTGAGGGTAATTTTAGATTGTAATGTGTATTGCCATAGTGACAGGTTGTCAGCCCATCGTCTAAATTACAATACACTGTAAAACTCGAGTCCCTTTTGCTGTCTTCTACAGCATGCCCGGGAGGAAGGGCAGCTGGAACATTCTATGTTTTTCTATCTCTCCCAGTCCAGCATGGAAGTAAATTTAACATGTCAATTTAACATGATAACAAGGTAAAAATCTAACTTAAAATGAACCTAGATGGAAAATTAACGTGTGATGGGTGCCGTACTGCTATTGAGGGTAGATTATGCATGCAATGTTATGTGTGTAAAAGTTGTTTTAATCTGGAACGCGCTAATGTTTCGGAGAAACGCTTTTACAACACCATAACCTCCGAGCATAAGATGAGCTGAAAATATGAGTCACCTGCTAATCTAAGAAATTTGTACCTAGGAATGATGATACACCTGCTATATCAGGAGGGGTCCTGCTGCTAATTCGCATGTCAAAACTGGCGAACGAGGCGCCTCATAACTGACGCCGGGTGGTTTGTTCGATCATGACACTACAGCTAAGTCGGAAAGCTCTCAAGCAACTATTGATGGCATAGCCACTGCATTGCATGAATTTAGAAACGAATTTGCCATAGCGATGCGGGCTTCACGCATACAATTAGAAAAGCTCAATGATTTATTTTCCAAATTGGGATCTAAGGTGGAGGCATGTGAAAACAGGCTTGATAATATTACCTGCCGTATTGAGAGTATTGAGCGCCGTATGGATGACAGGGATGTGCTCGAGAAGCCTGATAACGCATCATTGCTACAGACAGTGGGGGAGCTAAAAGGTGAATTCAACCAACGCGACCAGCAGCTGTTATTGAACGATGTAGATATAAGTTGCATACCTGAGCAAAGCAATTAAAATTTGCAGCGTATCACCATAACGCTTGCTAAAAAGATAGGTGTTTATCCGTCCGAAAATGATATCGTACATGCGTCGCGCGTTGGTCGCCTGGAGCCAGTGGAAGCAGAGCCAGCACGGCGGCGACGTCCTATTGTTGTGAGTTTGGCCCGCCACGCCCTTCGTGACCAGCTACTAAAGGCGGTCAGGGTACGCCGTGAGCGCCACTACTGAGGGCACCGATCTACCAGGACTTCCGCGTCGCTTCTACTTAAATGAGAGGCTCACGCGGGCCAACCGCCAGTTGTTCCGTCGAGCGCGTGACCTTGGAGACCAGCACCGGTGGCGCTTCATCTGGCCTAGGGACGGCAGGATCAACGCACACCAACACGCCGGTCAAGACGCCCCGCGCCACCGTATTCGCATGGAGGCTGACTAGCAAAGGGTTTTTGGATCAAACCCAGTTTGGGCCACTGAAACAAAATACAATTAAAAATTATATTTTATTGTTTTAAATTCCATTCCTTTGCCAACAACGATATATGATACTTTTTTAATCTTACCTTCTAACAGCCCATGTTTTTATATTTTTGGTGCTTATGTTTATTTATATACGTACAAATCTATCTTGAATAACCCTCAAACCTTGTCAGACGTGGCGGAACGACCGTTGTGTAGGTCGTTTATGCTTTGCCTACCCCATTAGGGATAAAGGCGTGATTATATGTATGTATGTATGTTCATTTGCTTACCATAGTGCTATTAAGAATAATAAACTATTTTAGCAACTATTATTATATTCTTTATTGTTTAAATAATTTCAAATACTGTTCAAGCCGGATACGTTGCAATCAACGAGACATGGTTGCCCGACGGCCAAAACGCGCGAGTTAAGAAATGCTATATGAGCATTCTCATTATCCAAGTAATGATGTTGACTTCAACTGATCTTGATTCAAGATATGCTCATCAAGCAATTATCAGTTCGAAGTCCAAATCATCTAAACCACGTCTCAGCATTATGTGACGTCAAATAATTAGTATTTAAGCCCATGTTTTAGTTTGTAAGTTGTTCATACTGCACCGAACGATCTTCGGACAAATACATCTGTTTGCTCCCATAAGTCTGCCGCCTTTTCACTTATTTTCCTTAAGTGGCGCAGCCAGTAGGATTAGTTAGATGACCGGGAGTTAATGCAAAACATTATTGACAATAGGTTTAATTTCATAACTATTAAAAATCATTTAGTGGGTACACTTTTAATTATTAATAAGTATAATACTTCCTGTCCTAACGTAAAATTATCCATATTCCTTAAAAACCTTCCATCCTTACCTAGAAGTGACAGGTATGAAATTCAGAACCATACCACGGGAGTGTCGAGACACCAATGAACAACAATGTATCTGTATGACAATGACAATTTCGCCAGTTATCACGTTGAAGCTGCATTGAACAACAAATGTCACTGAATGATGTGAAAATACCTAAACATTGACAACCCCCAACTACAGCATATTGCAGAAAACCATATTGGATGCTGTACACAGAAGAGGATATCACCTACGTCCTGCTATCCGTTAGGTTCAGACAACGAACGTCCAGAAAACCAAGCCATCGATCGACCAAGAACTATCGACATCAAAGAGATAAAACTTTGTGATTGATAGCACCGACGGAACATCAGATTTTAGTTACTTAGTTATATCATAGCATAGGTTTATATTTCATTATTTTCTTAGTTATATACTTGTTTATATTAGGTAGAAATAAATACCTTTTACGTTTATATTTACATAGTAGATTTTTCCAGAAGTCGAATTCTTCTCCGTCTAGAAAAATCTCAAATAAGGATGGAGAAGTTAAGAAATGCTATATCAGCATTCTCAATATCCAAGTAATGATGTTGACTCCAACTGATCTAGATTCAAGATATGCTCATCAAGCAATTATCAGTTCGAAGTCCAAATCATCTAAACCACGTCTCAGCATTATGTGACGTCAAATAATTAGTATTTAAGCCCATGTTTTAGTTTGTAAGTTTTTCATACTGCACTGAACGATTTTTTGACAAATACATCTGTTTGCTCTCATAAGTCTGCCGCCTTTTCACTTATTTCCCTTAAGTCGCGCGCTCGCGTGGTGCCTCAGTACAGACTGAAAGGAATTTTAGACCCTTGAGTATGCGCAACGGGCGGGGCGGGGGTTACATAAAGCGTAATATTCGTCACTCATTTCACAAGTGAATCGGCAACTTTAATAGACCTACGAGTACTAAGCCTGTACGAATGCTCCAGTTCGCGATATTACTGTTACGAATATCACAGGTGATAATGGACATTCTATGGTTAACGTAGTGTTGCAATTAAAAAAAGCCAAGTTCCCTCCCAAGTTTATAACTTACACATACATACATACATAAAATCACGCCTTTATCCCTTACGGGGTAGGCAGAGCGTTTAACGACTCTTAAAAGGCGCTTTCGCCACGTCTGACAAAAATTGAGGGCAATTTTAGATTGAAAAGTGTATTGCTATAGTGACAGGTTGTCAGCCCATCGCCTAAATTACAATACACTGCAACCCTCGAGTCCCTTTTGTATAACTTATCGACCAATAAAAGATATGAATTTGAATTATTTCAACTGTAACCTAAATAATTTAGACTGGGAGTCAATTTTGTCGTTGCCTACGGTCAATGAAAAAGTATCAAGATTGAACTTCCTAATATTCACATTTTTCAGTTTGACAGACACTCGCAAATATAAGATATATTTCCGATTTGCGTGATAAAGCCCACCAAAAATGCCGTGTTTACAATAGCCAATATTGATAAGAAGTCATTGAAATATCTAAAAAAAAAAATACATACAAGTATTTTTCATGAACGACGTGCCTACTTCAATCATTTCATAAATTCTCAGACCTGTAACGGAGCAACTTTCTAGAAAAATGTTAAAAGTAAAATACTTGTAAATCCCAGTAAAAATTAAAATTTACCTGAATGTTTTAACAATCCAAATAAAATAAATGACTGTTTTCTTTCCATTCCTGGTAGTAGCGACATACCTCCCTCAGAGCTGTCCTCTTTTAACTCGCAACGTTTTGGAGATTCCAGTTTGATTGATTGATTAAAGCTTTTATTGACTGACACAAAACAGATACAGGAAATGGTACAGACAAGAGAAAAAGTTACAATAAGGAACAATGAGGACAATAATATAACGAACTTAACATTAACAAACGTAACATGACAAAAATACAAAACAAACTTAAGACCGCACCGAGGCAGCGATACGTTATTGCGAAACATTTGCGTTCGTTTGATCCCTTGCTGTATCGTTATTACTAAAGCATTAGTTATACAATTTACATATAAGATATTTAAGGATTCACTCTGTAAATTGTACAGTTTAGAAACACGATTGCTTGTAGTTTCCTCGATAGATAAAAAATCCAAAGATGTCTCTAAAAAACTAAATAAACCCTTAGTACGGCGTAAATAATTAACGGATGGTCATGAGTTTTCGAATAACAATAAAACTACATGTTTTCTATAACGTATACACTTTACATTTTTCAAATATGTATTTGTTTTAATAATATGAAGAAATACCTAAAAACGCGCGGGGTCGCGCCCATCCTAGCCAGAGCCGCCACGCTTCTCCCCTGTCCGCTCTCATCGCGACTTCAGTCCTGCTTTGGCCGTCGGACGGGGAGCTTGTGTCACTTGCGTTTACGCACAGTTTGAAAGACGTAACGAGGAATTTTGTATTAATTCATATTATCTAAGATGGGGAACAAAGTAAACAAATCAAAGAAGAAAAGGGGTTGGCGAAAAGTTAATGCTAAACACTTGCATGAAGAAATGAAGTAAGTAAAACTCGTAAACCTACCTATTTATTTACTATTTGCCTTACTAGATGGAATGTTTTTTTTAATGGGATGTTTTAAAAATCACTAAATTTACCTTTCTAGAGCAAGACACCTACAGGCCGAAAATTTTGAAGACAAAGAAAATACTCCTGTTGCTTCGTAAGTTCAATCAGTATCTAACTTCAATCTACTAATAACATATATAGCTACCTACGAGTTTTTACGATATATCAGCAAGTCCTACTTAGGTGCATACCAAGGGTGGGTAAAATTCACATAATAAAATCTTCGAATCGTTTTATGTATAGGGTAAATTTACCAGTTCTTGGCATTTTACTACAAAAGACATTTGATTTGAGCCCTCTGATGACGCGATGAGAGAAAGAGAACTACAGACAGAAAATTTTGAAGATAAAGAGTATACTATTGCTTCTTCAATACATACCTACCTACCTACCTATTAAATAGGTATCTATTGTTTAACTTTTCCTAATTTCAGGGTAAATGTACCAGTTGTTGGCACTTCTCTACAAAACAAAGAGTCATCTGGTGAACCGGTGAGGTAAGTGTAGAAATAGTAGGAAAGCATTATAATAAATTAAGTATGAATTACCACATCATCTGTATATTTTTTAATTTACAGGGTAAATGTCTTGGATGACACCAATTCTAAAACTTATCACACTCTGGAATTGTAAGTTAAAAAAATATATTTTTTTCAAATAAGTTTTACAAAATTTCATCCAAAGACTAATTTTGTTGATAAATAATTTAAGTATAATTTAATCAAATGTTCTATTTTATTACAGGGTGCCATTATTGGTGTTATCACCGGAACAAAATTCTTTACTTTCGGTGGATGGAGAAATAGACAGTGAAAAGGTTTACTCATATGAAGAAAATAATGCCATGAAGTAAGTCAAAAAATTCTATTAGGTATGTGTTTACATTAGGCATACTATATACATACACTTACTTTAAAATAAATATTGGTGGTAAATTGGTGCTATGAGATACTTTTTGCCCTAAGTCCAATATATGTTCCAGAAATCGTAATGTTACACATAATTTATATTATAAATCCTTTATTTTATTTAACCTAAATCTTATATTTTATTCACTTTAGATTTCCGTTTGATGATATCCAAAAACTACAGAGGCCTGATGCTATAACTAGCGTGCCAGATCGTCCCAATGTAAGTTGTAAAATTATTAATTTATCAATCGGATAATATGTTTATTTGATTTAATTTCACAGTTTGTCTACCTTTCAGCTTTCTACTGATCATTCGCCAGCTGATTCAGATCAAGAAGAAGATTATTATGTAGAAAAAACAGAAGAAAAAGTGGAAGAGATCCGAATAAGTGGAAATAGGGTTGTAGACTTCATGTATTTATTTGAACAGTTGCAAGAAATTTCACATCATGACTCTCCATTAGGGTGTAACTTTAATCACTTGAAATTAGTAGGAGACAAAAGAAAGGGATTTGAGTCAAAATTTGAGTTTGTTTGCAAAATGTGCAACGCTAAATTGAGTTTAAAGAATTGTAAAAAATCAAACGATAAAAAAGAACTTGATCTCAACGAAAATGTGGTAAGTGGTTTCATGTCTATAGGTGCAGGATACGCGGGTTTAGAACAAGTGTCTGCTTCACTTGAAATACCTTCTATGTCGGATCATTTGTATGCCAAGTGTCATGCAAGAGTCTGTGAACTATGGGAAAAGGCAAAAGAAAAATGTATAGAAGAAGCAGCAAGAGAAGAATACGATTTAGCTGTTCGAGATGGTAATGTTAATGCAGATGGAGTGCCTATGATTACCGTGGTTGCTGATGGATGTTGGTCAAAAAGATCATTTAAAAATAATTATAACGCTTTGTCGGGTGCTGCGGTAATTATTGGCTACAGGACAAGAAAGGTCCTTTACATGGCAGTAAAAAACAAGTACTGTATGATTTGTGCACGGTCAGAGAACAAAAAAATGCCAGCTCCCGATCACACGTGTTTTAAAAATTACGAAGGATCCTCAAGTGGTATGGAATCCGTGGCAATAGTCGAAGGCTTTAAACATTCTTTACCAAATCAGGGCTTGATATACTCAAAGTTAATTGCTGATGGGGACTCTAGTACATATAAGAGCATATTAGAAGCAAAACCTTATGGAAACGTGTTGGTGGAAAAAATTGAATGTACTAATCACCTGTTGAGAAACTTTTGCACTAAACTTGAAGAGTTAACCAAGAACACTTGCTATCCCATAAAATATCGCAAACTTCTTGGAAAAAATATATTGCGCTTACGTAGATCAGTTAAAGGGGCTGTCAAACATATCAATTCCGAAGATTCAAATTTCAACCAAAAAGTAATTGACCTTAAAAAAGATCTAATAAATGCACCGAATCACGTTTCCGGAGATCACAAATTATGCAAACCTTATTTTTGCCAAAATATAGATCAAAATGACCCTGCACAAAATTTTGTTGCGGAAATGAAGTCTAGCCATATTTATGCTGCTATCATGAAAATTATGTCCAGATTGGTAAACAATGCTAAAAGCCTAATACATGATGTAAATAGTAATATTGCAGAAGTATTCAACAGCGTCATTGCTAAATTTGTGGGCGGTAAACGAATTAATTATTCAAGTCGACAGTCATATACAGCTCGCTGTGCTGGTTCAGTTGTGGCATTTAACGCTAAAGAACCGCAATCGTATATTTGCAAAAAGATTTTGATGCGAAGTCCTAACCCTATTGTAAAACGCTTAGAGGTTAAACGCAATAAAAAAAGAATGTCAGATTTAAGACGGAGATTATCAAAATCTTTTGCGACAAAAAAGAGTACAAACAATACCAATGACAAATATTACGGTGACTCTTGTCAAAAGCCAGATCTGGAACAAACTGACTTTGATTTTGCAAAAGCGGAACATATGAAGAAAATTCAGCTTTCTGATGAGGATCGCCAGTCTCTTGAAGAAAGAACTGTTTTGCAAGCAGATTCGATTGAATGGCACCAAGAGAGAAAATTACGTCTCACTGCGTCTGTCTTCGGAAAGGTATGCAAAAGAGGCCTTATAAAATGTGCGCCTCTTGTAAAAAGTTTAGTGAATGTGACTGGTGATTTAAGCCACGTAAAATCCGTTCGTTATGGCAAAGAGCACGAACATATAGCATCAGAACAATTGGCTGAAGTACTAAAAGTGGACGAAGAAGCCAACTTCAATGGTATACAGAAATGTGGCTTATTCGTCGACCCTGAAATACCGTTTTTGGCGGCAAGTCCAGACGGATTAATAAGTGATAAAATTATTGAAATTAAGTGTCCGTATTCGGCTAAGGACATGACAGTAGTAGAAGGCATCGTACAAAAAAAAAATACTTTCTGGAAACAGGAGAAGAACGGGAACTTGACAATAAATAAAAAACATGATTGGTTCTACCAGGTGCAGGGTCAGCTCCACATTACTAGGAAAGAAGTATGTTTATTTGTTGTGTGGACAGAAAAAGATATGAAAATAGAAGCAATAAAAAGAGATGACGAATTCTGGAAGAATAATATGGAAACAAAATTAAAAACATTTTACTTTGACTGTCTTCTACCAGAAATAATTGATTCAAGGCTGGACAGAAAAATGGAAATTCGTGAGCCACAATATATTTTAGACGCAATACACAAGAAAGAGTCGGCGAAACGAAAAAAAACTATGCTTTCAGAGACTATAAAAGCAAAGCGGCCAAAGTAATAGGTTAAAGAAAAAAAAAGCTTAGAAAAAAAAATCGACTTCCCGTACTAATTAATGTAGTCACGTGAACAACCGATTTTATATGGTAAGCTGAGATATTTTCTGGGGTATTTTTTTTCTTTACGATTATATTCCCGGTACTGGATCGTATGGTAAAAATATCCTAGGAATCACGCAGCCGCGCTGTAGGCTTGTTAAAGTCAAAAATCGTTTGTGTGGCTATAATATGTCGTGTTTCTTGCCATAATGAACAAAGTACATACTTGACCATGTAACTTCAGTATCAGAAAATCAGTAGCTAGTAAGTAGTAATAGTCGACTCTTCGAAGTTGGCCATGTCGCAGAGGTTTTCTTTTTTACTTTGACAACGCATGATCCGTAATGGTGGTAGACTCGCTCTTGATTTATCATAGTCATGCTTGACACTCAAAAGTGTTCTATTGAATCTACTTTGAAGAATAAATAATTTGAATTTAAGAATAAAAGGTCGACTACTGGGTTTTTTACCCTATTTAGCAGTTCTGTTATTTTACATTATTGAGTTCATTTTATTGAGTTTCTGTTGTACTTAGAATATCCATGAAAGGTAATTAGGTATTATTTGATTACAATATACCTAATAATATTTTTTTCATTGATGATTGACTTATTTAGTTTCACCTGTCCCGGTGTCTGCGTGTTTGTAATCAAATCTTTTTTAAATGTGTATGATCTGAAAAAAGGTTCCTAAGTGTGAATATTTTCAATTAAAGTATTTCAAATTGTTTTTGTTTATTTATTTTGTAAATATTGGTTGCACCCTTGCTAGTCGATCGGCACACGGCTCTAGCCGCTCGCTCTTGCCGGTGTTCATCACGCACACATACACGGAGCGCATAGAATGCCTAAAATCAATTAGCGCCAGAAGCTCGGTGCCCTCTTAATATGTAACATACAAAAACAACAGTGCCAGTGTACCACACTGTCCACATTGTGTCAGTCAACTTGGCGCTGACTCAGCATTGTGCTGTAGTTTAATACTACAGCGCTGATATTCTGCCAGTACCAAATTAACTGTGCGCGCAGTTTGGGAAACTAACCCATTTTGTAATTATATATATATATATATATATATATATATAAGCAATATATTATTATATCTAAAGATGATAAATAAGATAAAATATACTAAGTGGGAGTAATAGTGGGTATATGCCAATAATAGTGTGTATAAAATAAAAAGAAAAAATAATAATAATAAAAATACATTACGTATGAAACTATCGAGGGTATTTCAAGTATTTAAGCGTTGTGTTGAAATGAGGTATTTACGATATTCCTTTTTAAACGTTATCTTATATTTAATACTTCGTAAAGGAGGAGGAATATCGTTCCAGCATTTTGAAGCCGCATACCTGAAAGTTTCACATTAAAACCAATTACTGAAGGTGATATATATACATATATATGTATATATATATATATATATATATATATATATATTAATACTAGATATTACATCTAATGCAGTTTCGAGTGACGGTATCAGCAGAAATACGATAATTTTAACTATCTAAATGTTATCACAGATATAATCAACACATCAATTACTTCTGGTGTTGTCCCCTGCCAGTGGAAAGAGGCTCTTGTGACACCGATTCCTAAAGTAGAGCATCCCACAGAACTTAAAGACCTTATCCCTATATGTATTCTGCCATTTCTGTCAAATGAGTTAATTTGTAGAGGATAATAATATTTTACCATCACATCAGTCAGGTATTCGAAAGGATCGGGGTACGAATACGGTTCTGTTGGATGTGGTCGATGAACTGCTCGCGGAACAGGATGTATGTCGGGAAACTATTTTAGTGTTGCTTGACTACTCTCGTGCTTTCGATAGCATTAGTATTCCACTTCTTATATCTAAACTAAGATATTATGGGTGTGATGCGTTGTCTAGTAAATGGTTTAAAAGTTATCTCAGTCTTCGTTCACAATCAGTCAAGCTCTCAAGTAATGACAGCAAAAGACCTATCCTATCAGACTCCATGCCAATAACGCGCGGTGTGCCCCAGGGTTCGATCTTGGGGCGACTGTTATTTATTATTTATTGCATCGATCTTGTCAAAGAGATTACACACTTTAAATATAAGTGCTACGTCGACGATATTCAGTTGTATATATCTAAAGACCCCGAAAAAATTACCTAATATCTAGCCAAACTGAATGACGAACTGGGAAGGTTTATCCTATCTTCCATTAGTTTATGTATTAGTTTATTATATAAATAATATAAATAAATAAATAAAATATGTTTTTATTGGTAGCTATTACAGATAAAACTTATCTAAGGGTCGGTGCCTTCTAGTAAGCTTAAAGGCCTGTGTTAGAAGGCACCGCTCTTCCAATTTTAAG
Organism: Scrobipalpa costella; assembly: GCA_949820665.1. Taxonomy (NCBI): domain Eukaryota; kingdom Metazoa; phylum Arthropoda; class Insecta; order Lepidoptera; family Gelechiidae; genus Scrobipalpa; species Scrobipalpa costella. The sequence goes on from OX463301.1 coordinate 22,796,859, forward strand.
TAATGAAATAATTTTGGATACATATTAAATTGAAACTAAAAATAAAATATAAAAATAAATATTTGAAAATTAAAACATTTTACACAAAAAACAGTTAAAATTATAATTAAGTAGTGCCAAATGTGTGTATGTGTGTGTGTGTTTGTGTGTGTAAGTGTGTGTGTGTGTGTGGGGGTGTAAGTGTGTGGGTGGTAGTGTGAGTGGGAGTATATGTATGCATGGATGGGGGAGACATGTACCGTATCTATATAAGTGTAATGTAAGTGAGGCTTTGCGTGTGAGATAAACTAAGTTAAAAGACGCTCAGACTCGTCGTATGATTTAGACTCTATCCATTTGGATACAGGGTTCTTACATTCATGGAGGTTCATGGGATAAATTTCTAGTTCTTTATTAATTTTGTTGTATAGCTGGACAGATCTTTTGCCGTATTGCCTTTCAGCAAAAACGGTTTTGACTCTAAAAGACTTGGTAACAATATCTTTTCTTCGTTTCTTAGTAATAGTGGGGTCATACGGCAGGTTTTTATGTTTTTTGAGAACAACGTGGGTGATGTAAAGTTTCCTAACTGACATTAGATTAGTCAGACTGTATAGTTCTTCCGTTGGAAATAATCTAATCATCAAGGGCCAACAGTGAAACAATCCAGTCTTGTCGGGAGTCCATGGTGGATCGTCTGAACTCATCGCTAAGGGTGATATCCGAGTGGGGCGATTCCAATCTCGTCAAGTTCAACGCATCCAAAACCCAGGCGTGTCTATTCTCGACAAAACGGAGTCCTTTTAACCTGGCTCCAACTTTCCGGGATGTATCCGTACCGATTTCTGACCATCTTGAGCTTCTTGGTATGAGCCTTACGTCCGACTTGAACTTTGGACGTTACATTGAGTCTCTGGCCACATCAGCTGCCAAAAAACTTGGTATCCTTTCGAAGGTGAGGCGATACTTCACACCGGGACAGCTATTGCAGTTGTACACAGCTCAAGTCCGATCGTGTATGGAGTACTGCTGCCACCTTTGGGACGGTTCAGCTAAATACCAGCTGGCTGCCTTAGACTCAATCGAGAAACGCGCTAAGAAGCTCATTGGAGACTCAGCACTGGTTGAGGCAAAACTACAGAACCTTGAGCACCGTCGCAGAGTGGCGTGCATGTCGGTATTTTACAGGATACATTTCGGGGAGTGCGCATTAGCACTTCATGACCTTATACCCCCCTCCCCTTTCCATCTCCGGAGCACGAGGCGTGGACAGGGGTTCCACCCTTATGTCGTGGATATACCACAAATTCGCACGAAGCGGTTCGCTTCCACATTCTTAATGCGAACGGCTAAGGAGTGGAACTCCCTGCCGGCGGATCTGTTTCCGGAACAATATAACCTGGGCCTTTTCAAGGCGAGAGTGAATAGGCACTACATAGGTGAGTATGTTTCAACATAGTCCGCATCGTCACTTTCCACCAGGTGAGATGGCGGACAAATGCTCGCCTATATATATTTAAAAAAAAAAAAAAAAAAAAAAATCTTTTCTTAAAATACATGACTTTGATCAGACCACGTTGGGCTCTTTCTAGATCTAGAAATTTAGTCTTGGCCGCACCACCCCAGATAGGAATACAGTAAATTAGTATTGACTGAACAAGAGCTATATATATATCTTTTAAAATATCTCTACTTGACCCAGCAGCTTTTCCTGTAACCACATGTCTGAGCGTTTTAAAAATCCAAGTAAGCTTTCTTATTCTTAAGATGACATGTTCAAGATGTGTATACCAGGAAAGTCTCCGGTCCAAATGGACTCCAAGATATTTCGTCTGTGATACCTTTTCAATTTTAGGGCAGGTACAGAGTTCATTCTCAGAGATATTTTTCTTTTTGCAACAGTGTAGTTGAATTTTAAAGTTTTCATCAGGTTGTGAAGTGTTATATATACTGAAGCTAATATAATTTGTCTTAGAATAATTAAGTGTTAATGAATTATTTTGTAACCATTTTTTTATTTGCAATAGTCCCTGCTCAGCATCAGCCTGTACAGATTCCCACGTATCACCAGCAAACACAATGGCTGTATCATCAGCATACGAAAGGATTTTAGCGTTCCTGGCTTTCATATTGCATAAATCATTAATATATATCAGAAAAAGCGTAGGACCAAGAACGCTACCCTGTGGCACGCCGAATGACACCTCCATATATTCACTAGTACAGTTTTCCAACCTAACGCATTGTTTTCTGCCCGACAAATAACTAATAAACAAGTTCAGAGAAGACCCTCTTAGACCAATCATCTCCAGCTTGTGAATGAGGATGGGGAGAGACACGGTATCGAAAGCCTTTTTTAAGTCCAGAAAAACTGATATACATTTTTTATTTTTGTCGACATTTTCGATTACAGTTGAGGTAAGTGTAGCAACTGCATCCTCAGTTGACATTCCTTGGCGGAAACCGAATTGGTTTGGAGATAGTATTTGGTATTTAGTTAAATAGTTAAGCAGTCTTTTATTGAGAAGTTTTTCCAAAATTTTAGATATTGCTGGCAGCACTGAAATTGGCCTATAGTTATTTACATTCTCTCTGTCCCCACTCTTATAAACCGGTGTGATGATTGATTGTTTTAGCGGGGTAGGGAAGATACCTTTATCCAAACATAGGTTTGCGGCATGTGTTATCACAGGAACAACCTCAGATGTTGCCAGTTTGAGAAAGGAAGTCGGTATATTGTCCCAACCAGGAGCACTGTCTGACTTCAGATTCATCAGAGTATTGCGAACTTCATCACAGTCAGTCGGTATAAGAACAAAGGAATTAGATTGTGCTGGTATGTTTTGTAAATACATGTTTAAGTCAGATGTCACAGGCTGAGATTGCAGGGCAAGTTGCTGGCCAATGTTAGTAAAATATTCGTTGATATAATTTGCTGATGCTACAGGGGAAGATTTTAAGTTTATTAATTCTAAGTTAACATTTTTGTTTTTATTTGTATAGGTAATATTTTTGATATTTTTCCAAAGACGTTTATTGTTTTTTATAGAACTAGTTATGGATTCTCTTTCATATTTTCGTTTTAGTTTTTTTATTAGTTTATTACAGAAGTTTCTGTATCTTACATATGATAGTTTATCTATTTCATTAAAAGGATTATCACGTAGTTTATTATGCAACTTATTACGATTCCTGATACATCGTAGTACACCCGGTGTGATCCAGGGCTTTATGATGCGAAATTTAGATGGAATTTTGCTAACAATAGTATTTTCTTTTAGAGATTCAGTTAGTGTAAAAATGAGGCGATTGATTACATCCGTAGGATCATCGCAGTGCATTAATGCCGCTAGGTTTTTAGTTTTCAACTGTTCTAGTGCTTGTTCAAAGTTAATTGTAGTTTTAGTTTTATTAACAGCAGGGTGTTTTTTAACTTTTGATAATGACATAACTATAGTGTTATGGTCAGTTGTAGTCGTGTGTAATACCCCAACAGTTGCATTCATTTTACTTTTATTTATTTTTAGCATTACATGGTCTAGGCAGTTTTGTTTTCTTGTAGGGATTGTATGACCAGCCAATATACCATATGTAGATAAAAGATTTAGATAGTTAACTCTATTTTTATACTCATAGTAGTGCTCTTCAGGTTTCAAAGTTATATTTATATTGATGTCACCCACTATGATTATATTATTTGAGGGCGAATCCAAGGTATCTAGGTGAGTACACAGTGAGTCAATGAAGTTTTCAGCATTTTGATTCGAGGGAGACCTATATATACCTAGTACTGTAGAATTTAGTATATCAATTTCTAGGCAAGAGGCTTGGCAAAGTTGTATTTCCTTAATTTTATGCTTCAAATTATTTTTAACATACACAACGACGCCATCATTTTGATTACGCTGAACTGTGGTAAAGTAGGAGATATAATTCGGTAAGAAAGGTAAAGGTTTGTTGATGTCTAATCTGCATTCAGTAAGGACTATTAAATCTGCAGTAAAAGAGAGGTTAGAGATATTTATCAAAAAGTCGTCAAAATTGCAATAAATGCTACATATGTTTTGAGATATGACAGTAAAGTCATTTTTATTAACTTTTAAGTGATTTTTAGATTCTGAGATATCACATTCAAAAGAGTGTGCAATCTGAATATGGTCTATGTCATTTATAGTATTTATTGTGTTATTCATAGTATGAATAAAATTGAGTCAGCACGTGTATACAAAATGGAATATATTATGTGTATGATACTATTTAAATGAAACTCCCAGAGATAATGTGTAAAGGTAAAAGCATGTTTGTGTATGTAAAGTGTATTGTTATTAATGTTTTTTGGTTTATATGTGTATGTAAGTGGAAGTGTATGTATTTGTAAGTAGAAATAGTGTATTTGGCATATAGAAAAAACAACATCAAAAAAAGGCACAAGAAATTCGGGAAACAGTAATTTGACTACGTGGTGGTCAAAGTTATTGTAAGTATTTGACATTACACATTCGCAAAACGTAGGTTCAATTAAATTAAAGGTGCCTAGCAATAGTCAATCTTCTTTGAGCATGAGGTGGTGTACCTGAGATTCGTCTCTGATTAAGATAACCGGAGACTGCTCAGTTTTACGTAAGTAGACCTTGCCAAAACTGGTCCAGCAGAATTTATATCCTTTTGATTTTTTCAGGTCACGAGCCAGGAAGTGGAGGCGGGAAGCCTTGGCTGTCAAGTGCTCTGATAAGTAAACTGGGATGTCTTCCTGTGTTTTGAGACCTAGGTGTTTAGCAGACAGATTTGTCTTATATTTCATGTTGAAAGTCTTTGCCTTGTTCACGAATTCAGATTTTACCAAAGTCGAATTTGTTTCGACAACAATTGGTGTGTTTTTTGTCTCAGGTTTTTTTCCACGCACTCTGTAGATGTCCCTGATGTCGTTATTTGATAATTGACAATCAATAGTTTTTGATAAATGAGTAATCATTTCAATTAGGTCTTCCCTCTTTTCATTTTCCTTTCGAGGTACGTTTTTTATCTCGAAGTTCGCCTTGCGACTACCCAGTTCCAGATTTTCAACCTTGTTCTCCAGAAACAATATGTATTGTCGGTCATCACGAGTCTGGTCTTCCAACTCGGTCATTCGGGTTTTAAGGTCATTATTTTGTTCTGTTAAAAATTTTATCGAGGTTTCAATATTAAGATTTGTTTGCTGCATCTCCGACAGCGTCGCTTTTATGCCAGCAAGCTCATTTTTAAGAAACTTTATCATCTCATTTTTAAATTCGCTAAGTTGGTCCTGCGGTAGGCTGTTATCTGAGAGATCATTTCCACGTGTGTTTTGTGTTCGTATAGTAATATAGTCATTATGCGGAGAGCTTGTATATATTATGTATCAGTTTATTTTACAATATCTATGTAGTAGCTGGTAACTAGTTTATGTATTATATGTAATGTAATATATTTAGGATACATATTTTACTAGATTTTCAATATCCCGCTTACCGCTACGCATTTTTCTTTGACCCAAAGGTTGCCTTAAAGAAATTGCTACCTTAGCAATAAGGCCGCCTATCCTGTACTTGTTTTTTGTTGTTATCTGTTGTGTTGTGTTATTTGTATTCTTACGTGCAATAAAGTATTTTTATGTTATGTTATGTTTATGAAGGATAGCTGACTGGTCGTGTGGAAATGCCTTGCTTCTAAACCCTGCAAAATCAAAGTACATGTTCACTGGTACAAAAATGCAAGTGTATAGAATGGAAAATTTAAATCTAGTTGTGAATATTTAAGGTCAGACTGTGGAACTGAAAATGGCTAGAAATTTGGGTATCTTATTTGACAGTCGTCTCAGATTTGAATCACATATTTTAAATCTATTAAAAGGGTACATGTATCGACTAATGTTATTTTACAGAATTCGTATTCTACTCAGCAAAATAGTTAGAATTACCTTATGTGGGTCTCTCATTCTATCGAGGCTTAATTACGGAGACATATTATTTGGTCCACGACTTTTGTCCGAAATTCAGAGTTTATTACAATGCGGGTTCAAAATGCATGCTGCCGATTTTGTTATTCAATACCAGCACGTAGCCACATTTCACCTTATCTAAATCAGGCTGCTATCGTAGAAAGCTTTACTTAGCGAGTCTCATGTTTAATATCATGAAATTCAATAGACCCGAATACTTGCCCCGGGAACTTAAAGTATCACCCTTCCATGATAAGTACGGTTGCAGGAGCATACGACCTACTCTTGCTAATCACATCCATCGTACTGTTGACTTCAGGGGGAGTTTTCGGTTCCAGGCAACAAACTGCTGAAATGATATACCGCCGTCTGTAAGAAATATGTCTTCTAAACGGTCCTTTAAAAAGCATTTAAAGTTGCATGTTTTATATTCCAGGGGGTTGTCTGGAATACCTCAATTGAGGGTTGTCTGGAACACTTTGCACTAGCACTCGCTTCTACACGAACACAACACACATTTTACATGAGCACAAGTCACTGCTGTTCAAGGGAACGTACATTATGATACTTGTAACGATTTGTTTTTACATGTGGGTAGTACCTAATATTTTAAATAATACGTTTTACTCGGACGTTTTTAAATCGCTTGTCACTCATCACGGGTGACGGTTGAAAATCAGTATTGCCTTTTGGGGAAAACTCTTAGGGTAAAATTCATTGAGCCTTGGCCCTTTCACATCACTGCAGCACACATGTGCATATTGTGTAAACTACTTTGATTTATCTGTTTGTTTTATTGTATGTGTCTTTTTAAATTTGCAAAATGTACATGACGTGTTATTTCTGCCAACCTGAGTCCGAAGCCTGTTTAAGGAATTATAGATCGGCCACGGTACGTTATCGTCAGGAGGGAGATTCTCGGCAAGTGGGATAAAGAGAGTAGGCAGAGAAGCTTTCGCGCCAAAGTTTGCATCCGGCCTGGTAAGTAAGTAAAAACACTTTATTGTACAAAACTAAACATATTATTATAAATGAAGCCATTTCTTCCAGATAATACCGATAATACCGTCAACTGGAAAAACAGAGCCACGGTGTCGTGACGATACCTTTACAGGACGTGCCGTTTAGTGGAAAAACAGCATATTTCTTTACAATTTCAGTTTTTACTTTGTGTTTGGTGGTTTTGACTCTTTTCAAATACCACCACTACCAATAAAGTAGCTCTGTGAAACATTTTGGTCAATAATAAAGTTTGTCACCGCAAGTTCTTTGAGTAAACTGAACAGAGTTCATAATCATATATCATAGTGTATCGCTGTTAGGCGCATGGCAAACAGTAACCGGCGAAGCAGCGGCGAGGAGAAGACGCCCCAAGTTTGTATAACCGATAATGTACAAAGTTACGTCCAACTTTAAATCAAGCTGTGTTGCGCAGACGTAAAATATCTATACGTCTATCGTCGCGCTTCTGCCTCGCCGCTTCCTGTTTGCCCGCATGGCCTTAGGAGATATGATGTCAGTCCTTTACTTAAAACCTTCTGCAAAAAAGGTCCACGTTTTCAACGCTCCGTGTCCAAAACACCAAGTTGAAAAGTATAAAAGCTTTTTAAATTTACGTCGCATGTAATTTATTTAAGGCTCTTAGCATCGCCAAAAGCCTTGCGCGTTTATTTAATGGACTGTGAAAAGAAAAGAGAAAACTACGAAAGTCGCCGTTTAAAACATTAACAAGTGTATCTATCGTGTAAATAAAAAGTTTTGTAATCTATAATGAAGCAGCAAGGGTCAGTAGCATAAATTTGCCTGTTTCTTTTGATGTAGAACTTTTTACAAAATGTTTTTTTTCTACTTTGAAATTGGTAATTTATAAAGACCTTCTTCAGTACAGTACAACGCGGTTCTTAATTACCGTGGGCGGGGCCGCTGCAATGGCGTCGATTCTCGTGACATAATCCTACTTCTATTTTTTAGCTAGCAGTGTCACTTTCATGACTTTGACATAAGAACAGCATAGCAAATGAACATCAAAAACATGGCTTTGACATTAATCTGACATTAGACTGCTTATTTGACGTTTGACGAATAAGGAAACATGCTCTATGCTCAGTTCCTATTTAAAGCGTCTAACGTCAAACTAGGAATGTCAAAGTCATATTTTCTTTTGCTCCTGTTCTTATGTCAAAGTCATGAAAGTGTCAGAGCTAGCTAAAAGTTAGAATTTGGATTATGTCGCGAGAATCAAAGCCAGGCTTAGAACCGTGAAATAAATCAGAAATATTAAGATGGCAGTTCCTTTTTTCACCACGTCCATTTAAAGTGTTGTGGTACTCTACAGGGGAACGAAAATGTAACTAATTTAGCGTGTAATTGGAACGTCAATGGCTGTTCTCCTTTGCTAAGGAAATTAGCAAAATAATTTATACTTGAGCATTTTCCGCCATGGATTGAACTAATTGGAACCACCACGATTGAAACCTTTTCCAAATGAGTTGTGAACCTTTTGTAAGAAATCATACTTTTGAACTCTATTGTATTGTAAAAAGGAATTATTTATTATGTTTATGTTGTTGGGTAGATCAAAGAACATCTTTCGTCAACTGTGCAACTACGAATATTGAAATTCTTTGGCCACATATCCATGAACGATCACTCTATGGAAAGTCTGGTGGCACAGAGCCATGTAGAAGGCAAAAGATCAAGAGGTCTTTCACCTACCAGATGGACAGACTCAATCTTTTTCTTCTTTTCGTGTCGATGGAAAAAAGATATATACTTTTTTGACCGTTGATCAGCCACGCGCAGACAGACTCAATTATAAAAGTAACAAAAGCAACCATGATCTCGCAGTGCAGAAAATTGGCAGAAATTGAGAGACATTGCCTACAAAGTGGTTTTAAGCGGAGAGACATCCACTTAGTACGCCAACGAAGCAACCACGACCACTATGTCAAGAGTGTACGACTGAGAAGAAGAAGAAGAAGAATTTGTTCATCATCATGTTCATCATTAAGGAACTCAAAAACACCCAAAAAAATATATTTTAATAAAACGTGAAATATTTTGTACCATTTTTTGCCGAGTAAAGAACAAAATATAGTGTAAATAAAATCCCTAAATAGGTATGTTCATAAACGTAATATTTTTTAATTAATGTTCTTGATTCAATCAAAAACGTTTTAAATTTAAAACCTTTTGAAATACGGCACTGCAATACAAACTTAAACCTCTCGATGTATTCATAGCTAATCAAAGAGCCTTCAATCGTCTTGAATGTTGTATGCAGCAAATGTAACAACATTATTATTACAATACTAATAGTAATTCTCCTCTTTAATATTTATATTTGGGTAAAAAAATGAAGTCAGTAAGCTATACATTCATATAATCACGCCTTTATCTCTTATAGGGTAGGCAGAGCGTAAAAACCTAAACAAAGGTCGTGCCGCCAAGTCTGACAAAATTTTGAGGGTTATTTAAGATAGATTTGTACGTATATTGCTGTAGTGACAGGTTGTCAGCCCATCGCCTAAATTACAAAATACTGAAACCCTCAGATCCCTTAGCTGGTTTTTACTGCTTGCCCGGAAGGATATGCAGCTGGCCAATTATATGATTTTCTCTCGCTTCCAGGCCAGCATGGAAGTAGCCAACAACGTTATATTAATCAATGTCTGTCTACTTATCATTATATTTTCAACCATAAAATGTGTTTACGTGTCAGCAATTTCGATTAACCCTGATATAAAGCGGAAGAAGCTTATTTTTTATCACACAGTGAATACTTCAAAATTTTATCCAAATTATACAGCCAGGCGGAACGACCTTTGTTTAGGTCGTTTACGCTCTGCCATCCCCCTTTAAAGGCTAAAGGCGTGATCATATATATGTATGTATGTATACAGCCAGGTTTTTCTTCCTTATACAGGGTGTAAGGGACAGCATCCCACAAACTGAAAGTCAACGACCTTAAACATCATTCACCATTTTTTTTTTCAGAAATTGTTCCTTTTTTTGGTTTTTTATTTAGAAAAAACAGGTAAAATTTGTTAAGTGTCGTTGATCGATCAACTATCAGTTTGTGGGATGCTGTCTCTTACACCCGGTAGTATTAAAGGGGTTTCAAAGTTAGTAGGTATTTTATTTTCGAGGTATGATATGTACGTAAATTAAAAAACAAATTCTATAAAATTTGAATATTTAGGTTTGCGATGCCGTATAACATAACATTAAAATACTTTATTGCACGAAAGAATACAAATCAAACAATACAACAGATAACAACAAAAGACAAGTACAACAAAGGCGGCATTTTTGCTAACGTAGCAATTTCTTCCAGGCAACTTTTGGGTGAAAGAAAAATACGTAGCGGTGAGCGGGATAGTACAAACATAGTCAAATAAGTATCCTCAATACATTACATTATATATAATACATAAAGCAAGTACAAGCTACTACATAGATATTTGTAAAAAACATAATATATAAAAAACTAATGGACGATAGGATAGTGCAAACTACAATTTGAACTGGATGAAGGAAATGACAGCAACAGTATCTATAACACAGGATAAAAGTGAAGGAAAACTAATGATCAGATAGTAATTGTTTCAAGTAATGCTTTTTCATTCGGCTCTTAAAAGTCTCAAGAGACACGTCGCGTGTGCGCGTCGAATGTCTTCGGGTAATTCCTTCCACAGCTTGATCACTCGCACTGTGAAAGACTTTGCGTAGAAGTCAATCTTGTGAGAAGGCAGGCTAAGCGTCAATTTAGAGCTGGCACGCAAATTGCTGGCCAGGGTTGCCGAGTGAAAAATAAAGCTATCTTTAAGATAAGGAGGGGTGTTCGGGTAGGAAAGATTGAAATAAAGGAGGGAGAGGATGTGACAGTTCCATCTACGGGTAATAGGCAGCCATTGAAGTTGGACTGTTGTTACTTCTAAGCTGGACTGGGAGCGAGAGAAAAACATAGAATGTGCCAGCTGCATTTCCTCCCGGGCATGCTGTTAGAACCAGCTAAGGGATCTGAGAGTTTCAGTATATTGCAATTTAGGCGATGGGCTGATAACCTGTCACTACTGCGATATACGTACAAATCCATCTTGAATAACCCTCAAAACTTTGTCAGTCGTGGCGAAACGACCTTTGTTTAGGTCGCTTACGCTCTGCGGCGTGATTATATGTATGTATGTATGTATGTATGTTGAAGTTGGGACCTATAAGAAGAGACATATAGTCCGATAGCGCTAGGTTTTGAAGTTTCAAAACTCTTAAAGTTTTTGGTTTTTTGCATACAGTTTCCGGACCATTTTCCCAACCTAATACATTATTTTGTGTCATCCTAGGTACTTGCATAGGTAGAAATTTAGGTATTTGTCTTTTCGATCAGTATTGGACGAAAAGATAATTAGAGATGCAAACATTACTTTCATGGTAATAACGAGATAGTAATTGATGTACATAGGCATTTTGTGCCATTTATGTCCACGAGAATCCTAATATTTAACCAGTACCTAATACGTCGCCAAATAGCTCTAAAACAATATTACAATAGGTAAAATAGGTGTTACGCGTTTCAGAATACTGATATCTGTTGTTTAAAATATTTTGTGTCGAATTCATCCACGACGTTTATAGTTTTTTTTTTTTTTCATTACTACAGCCTGTAAAATCCACAAAAGAAATGGCAAGTTATTAGAGTTTACGTGTTCTTTGTTATTATGGTGTAACAAAACACTATTCATAATTTGTGTTGTTTTTATCCACGAACTTCTAATATTAGGTACGTACCTATATAAGAATGGCGAGCGCAGGGACCATCGAGCGCGCGGAACTACGTGCGCGGGCGCGGGCGGCGGGGGGCACCGGCCAGCCAAAACGCGCGGACGCGTGCATTTTGTTTACATTCAGTCTTCTTGGTGCAAGTTGCGACAAGCAATTAGTAAAAGTTAGTTCTGAAACTGTGACAGACTAAAATGGATATCGAAACTGGGTTATTACCCGACCGGACCAACGAAGAATAATGAGATTTTTGTTCGTTTTTTACTGTAGATCACGCCTGTTTTTACTTAATTGTTACTTCTGTGTTTGTTTTTTCGTAATTCAACACTGAGATCTCTTATAGGTACCTTATTGAATCAAATCCGAAAAAAATATATGTCACTCATCATTAAAAAAATACATCAGGACTATGTAGGTATGTACCTACCAGTGTTGTTGCAATAACGATAGTGTCACAATGGATAGTTGACCTTGAAAAAAAGTATAAGTAGACTATCGCTATCACAACAAAACTAGTATATGTGCTAAGTGATATTAAGGTATAGATAGGTAGGTATTTGTTTGATACACTTCTTCTAACTTACTGTCATAAAATCTTTCGTTTGCAAAGTAAGGTAGGTATGTTTCATTCCACTGAATGACTCGGAGAGCCTGCGGGAGGGAGGGTATAGGTGAGGGGCGGGGCGGGGAGCACGCTTAGCGGCTTTGGCGCCATCGCACGTAACTGAATATTTAGAATAGATTAGGTTCCATATTTTGTATGTATTTACTTACCGTCTGTTATCACTGTGGAATCTAAAAAAGTTCCTATTGGAGTCATCTCTTGTAGTAGAAACACAGCCGTACATGGAAAAGTACCTAACCATCTTTGGAACACAAAACTTGAATATTTTCGTTACACTGGGAAACAGCGTACGCTCAATGTGGCCCACAATCCGGCGCGAAGTATGACGTATGTCGGACAGGGGAAGGGATGAGAATGTCCTTTCTGTATGTAGTACTGTTATATATTCTGTGATTTAAGTTTAATGTGCATCTTCCTGTCACACATTACACCTGTGAGTTGTCTCAACTACATCCATCCCGTTGTTGTTCTATGGGTTACATCTCGCTCAATTTTTCCGTCATTGCTAATGATTGATCCCAAATATTTATGTATGGACGCCCCGTCTATGAAAAGTTATATCTGGCTCATGTCCGTGTGACCATCAAATATACACGACATATGCTCTGTCTTTTTGCGACTAATCTTAAGACAATTATCTTCAAGTGACTTCAGCCAGAGATTGAAATCAGTCTGTAGGTTTCACTGAGTCTGATATCAGAGCAATGTCATTTGCATACAGTATTATTCCATGGTATTCTATGGTACTGGTTTTTGGCAGCGGTTTGTGAGATAGTCCTTGGTTACATTGGTGACGTTAAATAACAAAGGGCTCAAAGCCGACCCTTGATCAACGCCAACCCTTGATCAACGCCAACTGTAATTTCAAATTTATTACAGATGCCTGGTGGACAAACGACTTGAGTTGTAATACCATTGTACATATCCTGTATGAAGGCGATGTATTGTTCTGAGACATTTTGGGCTCTAAGTGCATCCCAAAAAAGTTCTCGGGGCATGTGATCGAAAGCCTTTTCTAGATCAATAAAGATCATGTGTAGGTTTGTGTTATGTCCTCTGGCCTTTTCCTTTTTGTATCGGAAGGACGAGTTGAGTGCCTTTCGAAGCTAAGCCGTCCTGGTAAAAAAAAGGTTGGTTCTGTCCTGCTACTCTTCATCATAGCTAACCTTCACTCGGTATACACTTTTATATCCAGAAATTTCTGGACTTCACAGGGCCGACGATAGCTGCCAGGAGAGATATTGTAAACAAATTGTGTAAATACCACATGGACTTGTCCCGATGGGATATTGATGGGAAGGTGATGCCAACCTCAACAGACAACTGGTCGTGGGGTCGGTGACTTCAACTCATTAGCCGCACAACCAAACAAATCCCCCATAACTGATAGATCTTGCGGTGATCAAGCCAGAGGTCGGTCTTATCATTTAAATCACATTTAAACCTTCGACAACCATGTATGCTCCGACCATCACAGACCAGCCGGCAAATTCCAGGCTGCTGCCGTCGAGGCAGAAGATACTCACACGGCATACGGCACGAGGTACAGAATACTCCCGGGAACCAGTCTCAACATTAAAGGATGTAGATGAGCTCACAAGCGAGTTCGCAACTGCAATTCAGCGAGCAAAGGAATATGCTGCCGTTCTCTGCTAGAAACTCCCGCATGCTTGCGCATGAGGATTGGCGTCCATAAGGCGTACGTGAGAACCCACCCGTCTTGCGTATGTCGCTCTAGCATGGTATGCGTATGTCTCTGAGACTAATTGCCAGGGACTGCGGGCCCAGGAGTCGAAGGTGGAGCGTGCCATTACATTACATTACATACTTGGAGAGACCCATGAGACCTTGGGTGAGTTCGTGTCCAAGCTCTCAATCGAAATGTTTGTGCGCTGTGACTGGTCACATTTCAAATACTTTCAAAACCTGGCCCTGGTATCACGTTCATACCCTGATAAAAGAAACAGAGTTATGGAGAGACATAGATAGGGACAAGAGCGGAGGGACGTTATGCTGGGATGGGTGGGAGCAACGGGAGGGACGAGAGCGGAGGGAAAGAGGGATGCTTGGACGTTGAGGTAGGATGGACAGATAGGATTGGTAGAATGGGTAAGCCGAAAGAAAGGGGATTATCGGAGAGACTGAGGGATGGATAAGCGGATGGACGGATGGAACGATTACGGTTGAACAGAGGGACAGAGTGACGAAGGGACTTTAGGCTAGAACGTTAATGGGCTTGGAACGTGAGAGACCAGAGGAACGGGAGTAACTGAGAGACGGAAAGGATCTCTAAATCATCTATGACTGAATATTCTACTACCTCCATGCTCGTCAATTTGTCTGCCAAATGTAGAGAGGGTTAAGCAATTTAAAAAAGGTCCCTGGACATTGCCGTCTTCTGCAACTGTACTGACAAAAGATAAGGTTCTGACATATAAGATTGTTGCTGGCAATGCACATCTCCTGTAACTACTGTTACAAGCCAACGCATGACCACCACTGTATGGAGAAGTGGCTGCGCCCAACTATTTATTTCGTTTTATTTAAAAACTACTGAAGGATATTACAATATATTAAATATCATTTTTTCCTACATAGATTATGAACAGTTTTACAACGAAAAAATATTGTATAATATTTAATCTTGATTGTCTCAATTTGATGTTTTTTGTGATAGCGGACATGTGTTTAACACGGTAGTGCTGTATGCGGCTTCGCTGCGAACGAGATAGCGTGGTCTATATATCACACAGATGTCCCCTTATTTCATACAAATAGAGGTTATTTGTGTGACATCCATTTGACATAAGAGTGTGAGAAAGCGTGCTCATCATAAGCCAGCAGGGCACACTCCTTGATCATTTTGTCTTATTCCATACAACAAAAATTCAAAAGTTTTTTTCCAGGCAAACTATCTGTTTTAGACAAAAACTTGTTATCACAATTATTCATCAGAATAAAAAACCTACAGTATCTTAAAATTATGAAATTTAAAAGTAAAAAACCCTATGTCCCTCATTAAGCAGTTTCGACCCACTGTGCGGCGTAACTCGAACCTACAACCTCTAACTTCGTAGGCAGGGTTACTACCAACTAGGCTATCCGGCCGTAAAAATCTAGTGAATTTTTAATCGGCATACCGCTTCTCGTTACATCACTTGTACACACACCTATGTACTCTGATGACTACAGAAACTACTCCGTCAGACTGTTCAAAGTGGTCACACCACACCTAACAAAAATATTAAGTATTTCTTTTTAACTCGTGTATATTTTGTTTCACTGACTGTACACTACGTACCTACTCGAAGCGGGGCGCGGGACATCGAGAAGCGTTATATATAGCGAAAAAGCGGTAGGTAGGTATGCCGATAATTATTCAGGTTCTAATCGTCGCGTCGTAAAATAATATTGACCGTCTAAGCATTAACCATTGACATTCGTGGGTATTGAGATTGCAGGCGTGCGATTTATAAAAATGCATTTAGAAAATTCGCACGTCTTCGTCGTTATTTTATTTTTATATCTATACTAGCTGTGCCCGCGCCTCCGTACGCGTGGTGGTTATGATTTTAAACAGCAATGTATTTTTTTGTTTTAAATTTTCTTTACTCTTATTTATTTGTGTCAATTTGAATCGGATTAGACAAGCCTAATACGTGTATAACACTATACTTGTGTGTGTAATACGTTAATCTAATGAGATTTTGAAATAAAACAAGATTCAATTTTCTGCCTACTCCTTAAGTCAGGTGGCGTGGTTTTATACGTATATCTATAAAGTTTTACGTGAGGTAACATTGAGCCGAATAAAAAAAAACGTCAAATCGGATAAGATACAATCAAAATTTAATTTCCTACCTACCCCTCAAATCAGGTGGCGTAATTATTTGTACCCTTTGTATTTTCCTAGATAACAATCAGTCAAATAAAAAAAGTTTGATCGAAATCGGTTAAAAAACAGCCAAATTCGAATTTCCTGCCTACCCTCTAAGTGAGGTGGCGTGATTTTAGGTATCCTAAGTTACAACCCGGGTAACACTGAGTTGAATAAAAAAAGTGCCATTGAAATCGGTTTAGTAGTTTTGGCGTGATGTGGTAACATACAGACATACAGACAGACAAAAATTTTAAAAAAAACGATTTGGTCTTTATATCGTTAATAATGTCTGCTGCAGTTATTTTTATGGAAACATATTCAATGTACATGTTCTAGAGATTTATTATATGTATAGATAGATATATCTGTATAAGGTAATTTTAAATCAAGTGCAAATATTAATCGTGTTAAACCCATGAAACTAAACAACTTTCCCAAAGGAACATAGGTCGAAAAACGAATAAAAAAACTGGACCTTCCACACAAAATGCTCCAGCTGATAGCGCACTTAGTATGGGAAGTAAATTTTAATTTTTCGTAATACGACCTATGTTTCTTAGGGATAATTGTTCCGTTTTATTAATGTGTAGATTCTCACGTTTCAATATTTGCACTTGATTTAAAATGACCTTATATTACCTACGTACATAGATATAGGAAGCGCAGCGAACCATTCTAAATCTATGCCTACGTAGCAGAGATAACCGTACCCTATGAATGTGTGCGTGCGTATGCCCTCCGCCCCCTGCCGCCGGCCCGCGTCCGCCTGTTTCGACCGCTGTTTTTGTGTTTTATTCATTTAAATATAGTGCATGAAAGTGACACAAATTAAGGATGATGATTATTCATGCATTTTTGATATTGAAAAAGTAAACTCTAATAATTGTATAATTTTTTTGGAGCTACGGAAGCTTGGAAAAACAAAATAATTAATAATCTTAAAAGTGCATGCCCTAATTTGGCACAAATTTATTTAATAGGCATATGAAAGTGATTTGAGTAAGGAAACAGTTATTTCATCAAATTGTATTTTTTTTGCACTGTTTTTACATAGTGACCCTAAGATGTCAGTTTGCACTAGACGAAGATGGCACAAACCGGGTTTGCACACTCCGCAAGCTATCCTAGATATGATTTTATAGTTATTTTAAAATTTAAATTAATTTTGCCAGTTTCAATTTGAATAAAAAAAAAACAACTACAAATCATCGAATTACTGAAAATGCAAATACCAGATGTGACACAAAATGCAAAAAATATGATTAGTAGATACGACTGTATCCACAGGCAAGAAATAAGCAACTTTAGAGTTTTTGAAACTTATGGTGTCCAAATAGACCAGCGCTATCGGACTAATAGTCATACTGAGGCTTATATCACAGTGGATCAAATTTATTCATCGTCTCGTTAATCTTAAATAACGTTACGGAACGTTTGCGCTAAACTCATAAATATTGTAATTGCAAAAGGTCCAAAGAGATTAGAGAGGTAAGATTCTAATCTGAAATTATTTATGTTTTTCGTGTTAGTTTTATCCTAGTCTAGTCTAAAACAAATATTATCAAGACACTAACAAGCTTCAAAGGCAGGAAAGTTTTCACACACTGACGAAAACGTAAGCTTTTAAGCGCTACATCAATCATAGAAAAACTCTATGATTGATACATGTAGATACGAAAAATTTCCTACCATTTTAGCAGAATAATTGACTTTCGTTGACTCAAAAGTCCGTTGGACAAGAATTTAATGTGATAACTTAACTGAGAGTTATTTAAGATAGATTCACAGGTTTATTGCTGTAGCGACAGGTTGTCAGGTTATCGCCTACATTGCAAGATACTGAAACCCTCGGATTTCTTAGCTGCTTTTTTTGAAAACTTTGTTAGACGTGGCAGAACGACCTTTACTTAGGTCGATTACGATCTGCCTACCCCATTAGGGATAAATGTGTGACTATATGTGTGTAACTTAATAGATGTTTATTTTTTTAGATTAAAACAGCATAAGTGCCGATGCCTGTCTGTCTGCCTATTTAAGTATTACGATTCGACCATTTAAGGCGAGATATAGATTCATCAATGCTGGCCTGAGAGCGAGAGAAAAACATAGAATGTGCCAGCTGCATTTCCGCCCGGGCATGCTGTAGGTAAAAACTAGCTAAGGGATCCAAGGGTTTCAGTATTTTGTAAATTTGGCGATGGGCTGACAACCTGTCACTACAGCAAAATACCTACAAATCTATCTTAAATTACCCTCAAAACTTTGTCAGACGTGGCGTAACAACCTTTGTTTGGGTCGTTTGTGCTCTGCCTGGCCCGTTAGGGATGGAGGCGTGATTATATGTATTTATGTATGAATAGTTTCATTGCTGAAGATACCACTAGCTCATGTTAGTCTTTTTCACAAAGTAAATGAAAGTTCAAACAAATAAGTCTTAGCTAAAAAACTGTAGACTTTGTTCAAATACAGAGCCAGTAGACGAATAAACTTCCACAGAATTCAATAACCCTCAACCGAGTTCAGGATTGAAAAATTAATATTCTCGATCCGTCTTCAGGTTTGTCTCTTTCAAACACACCGCTAGGGCATACTAATGGTTTTCCTCTTACACGGCAAGAATACGGCTTGAAAATGGTTGCAAGCATGATATAAGCGGTAGCGGGTGCGTGTTTCGACCTGAAGTTAATTTTGTCTACGCTACTAATATACAATCCGAAAATGTAATAAGGCCGCTGAACCTCATTTGTGAAGAGGTCGCAGTTCAAATCCTATTATATATTCTGTATTACATTAAAATACAAGATATGAAGTTTACAGAAAGGTTTGCAGGGGTGAACTTATTGCTATGAAGAGCCACGGGCAGTTAAGAGAATGAGAATCATAATGAGAATCCTACCGCGGTCGTAATTTAAATTTTGTTTACCAATTTTTCAATTTAATTTTGTGTAAGTCTCGTCTGAGAGCTACTTGTGCACACAGGCGGGTGCCGCAGCCGCAGGGGCCGAAGTGTAAAAGGTACGAAAATACGAACAGATTTCCGGTGGTTACATGTTCGCTCCAATAGGTTCTGAAACGATGGGCCCTTGGGGCCCTAAAGCCAAATAGATCATTGCAGATCTTTCGGCGCATCTCAACGAGACTACAGACGATCGCAAAACTAGCGCTTTCCTTGTCCAGTGAATCAGCATGGTTATTCAAAGAGGAAATGCTGCCTGTACGCTGGGGACCATTTTCATGTATTAAAAACTGTGTATGACTTGTTGACTGTTAGTAATAAAACTTCATAAATAAATATTTTATTGTATAAATGCTTTTTTCGGGCTTCGGAAGGCGCGTTAAGCCGTTGGTCCCGGTTAATATCGTTTAATACCGTACATATTAGTCGTTAAGCCATGTCAGAGGCCAGTGCTAAACATTGGCGGCTTGAAAATTCTGACCTAATCTAGGATTGGGTCTGGTTTCCCTTCTGGGTTGCGGAGGTCAGATGGCAGTCGCTCTGTGTAAAAACCAGTACCCTAGATTAGGTAGCCGACCCCGTGAGATACGGGATAAGGCTAGGGAGATGATGAGCCGCTCTTATACATTGAAGGATACGTCGTGAGAAAATCTGCACAAAATGTACTTAAATTCTAGGTGGGCCCATCCGTATCTATGGAAACGGGAATGAAAACGGCTAAATCATTGTTCAGGATTGTATCATTCTACGGAAAGGCAGAAACCTAAACTCATAAAGTAATCCGCTTCTACTTTGAAACTCGCTCTACTCCCACTAATATCTTGACTCCAGCCAACCTAAGTATTTAGCTGGTGCATTGCATGACTTCACTCTCCAAACTGAATAACTTGTGTGGTTTATAAATTACTGGTATTTACATAAATTTCACACAAGTTCAATCATTGACTTACCGTGAGGTTAATGAGATTAAATCGCTTTAGCGAACGTTAACGCGTTTAATTATGTATGTTTAGGCACAGACAAGCATTGACGAGAATACTGTTTGTGAACTAGGAATATTCGCGATTGTAACTCCAAGATTTTGAACAACAATGAACTACAAATACATGCATAAATTCACGCTCATATTATTAAAGGTGTAGGCAGGAAATCAAAATCATGCACAAACTCTGGTATAAACCGTCTTTGAGGTGTTAGAAAAATGTGACGGGGTATTTCGAGGGTACTTCAGACATTACTTTTCTTTCATTTCAAGATTGCTTTATACAGGGTGTAAGAGACAGCGTCCTGCAAACTGATAGGGGTTGCTCAGTCAACGAATTTGAACAACGATCAGCAGGTTTATTTTTCAGGAAGTGAAAGAAAATAAATGCTTTTCCATTCCAATTGTATGATCGAGTTGGTCATTTTGTATGGGAATGTCTTTTTGGTTTTGATCTCCTGAAAGTATTTTCTGGTGATCGTTGCAGCTACGTCCTACTGCGGTCGGACGTATATTCACACTGCGATACACCATACTCTTAGTTCTTTATTAGCTTTTACATAATATCTGGGAAGTGAGGCCAACCTACTGTGAAATCGCAAAAATTTAACAAACTTGAAAAATAAATCTGTAAAATAATTCTATTGAAATATTTCTTGAAACTTGATATTGTTTTCATGAGAAGCCTATGAGGTAATACAATTGCGATGTGGGCTGTAGAGGGTTCGAATAGAAACACGTGTGTCAAGCTCTGAAGACGTATAATGAATGCGCAATAAAAGGAATACAATTTGCTTACTACTAATTTAAGGCTAAAGTCGTGGAGGTGGTGTCTCTACACTACACAATAATACTGCTTCAAGAGGTAAGAATACTTACAGTTATTAAAACATTTTCCAAGAATTGTGAGAATGATATACCTAGCGAAACATTTTATTTATCAATTTGGTGTTTTTAAATTATGTGATTTATTTTCGTATGGGGCTATAATACGATTTATACTTCATTGCTGCATCCTATGAGATTTAATAAACTATGTAGTACGTTTTACGTCGTATTGCATCATCACACGATTTTTAGATCTGATTTTAAACAAAATCATGTAAAAAGAAACAAATAAATAGTTTTGACTCCCGCCGTACCTACTTCTCGCATCGGACGTTTGGGGCGCTGTCGTTTATGAAAAATACAAGTTTATTGTACACTTTTATAGTGAAATGGGTAAACGAACAAGCGAAAAATCTGATGATGAGATAAAAAGGAAAATTCGACGATTAGAAATGGAACTACACTACCGGCAAAAGCCGCGACAAAGTGACACACGTGGAGGGTAGTTTTCTTTTTCAAAACTTCTAAACTATGAAAATTTTGCGAATCTAAAGAGCGTATTTATATTAAACTACAAGTGATTCTTAATACATAATTTGTAACACCTGTTGTACCTTTTGTAAGAGCAAATAAATGATTATCTTATCTTATCTTATTTCCTCAGTGGTGGCACACGATGACAGCCAGAAATAATTTATTTTATTTTCTTAATGTGGTAGCACGAGATGTTATCCAGAAAGTTAATACCAAAATACTCGAGCATCTCTAATTATATCTAGACCTGTTTTATGTTTCCTCAGTGATGGCACGCGATCTCATCCGAAACAGTACCTACTTTCTTAATGTGGTGAAACGTGATTTCATCCAGAAAGTAAATTAGAATCCACCTCAGTTTCGTTTTCGTTCTAAGTTGCGAAAATGAGACCTATGATTATCAAGAGGAATTACAGCTAGATGAGAGACCGCCGATGAAGAGCCTACGTGCGAGGTGCCGTAGGAGGGTGATGGATTGCCAGATGAGACGCAAGCTCCAGACTTTGGACCCTCGCTTGAGCTACCGCTCGACCCGGAACCAGTGCACCCTCCGGGCACGCAAACTGACGTTCCATGTACCCAGGAAGAACTCATTCCAGAATCTGATAAGCGAGTTAAGTCTGTAGTCACAGCAGTGTCTCCCAGCTCTTCGCCTTCTCAGGAAGATGCATTCCCTTCAGAAATCCTTGAAGTGCTTGGTGTACCAAAACAGTCGGAGGAAACTTTTAGAAAAAAAAATCCATCCGAGATAACTGAACGCTAAGGAAAAATATTGGTGGAAGGTCTAGCCAAGGAACAGAAAGAGGCCCTGATAAAAAAGATGCTTATACCAGAAAACTTCCAGCTGGCCAACGCACCCAAATTAAATGCAGAAGTAGCCTCTGTTCTAATAGATACTGCGAAGAATAGAGATAAGCGGTTGGAGGCCATGCAAAGTAAACTTGGTTCGTGAATCGCCAGATTAGCAGATCTGACATCGGAGTTGGTTAACAAAGACCTTAGTAAATTAGAGATAAGAATTACAGGATTATAAAGAATTTCAGAAGTTAATCAAATACTTCTAGATCTTCATCACGAAGAAACAATGAATCGCAGGAGACTTATAATTCCCATGCTAGAAAGAAGTTTTATCAAAGTTATAGAAGGTGTTAAACGAGACAAATATCTGTTAATTTAGGCGAACACATAAAAAAAATCCAAATCCTTGGAAAAATCAGGTCTCCAAATAAAAAAATGCTGTACAAACACAGTCATCATTGAGGGAAAATACAGGCACGCAGCAGGGAAACTCGCGCGCGCCCCCCCGTCAGGCGAGCGGGGCCGGAACATCACGTGCTCCCCCCGCGCAACCGCGCTACTACCCCCACCGCCGCTTGTGACGAAGAGACCGCCGCCGCCGAGCCAGCAGCGTCGGCCGCCGCCGCCGCCGCCGGCCCGAGCACACAACCGCAACACCCGCCGCTAGAGGTACCCCATGCTGGTCGTATTAAATACTTTTAACATGAATGGTTACGTATATCAGATGATCCACAAATAGTGGAAATGGTTACTGGACACAAGTTAAGACTTTATAAAGACCCTGTACAATTGTGTGAACCTACTAATCCGCCTTATTCAAAATCTGACATGTTAACTTCTATTCAAAATCTATTGCAGTTAGGTGCGAGCGTACCATTTAATGACTATGAAGGTCAATTCATATCTCCTGTATTTCTAATACCAAAAAGTAATGGAACGTCGCGATTTATTCTTAATTTAAAAGCACTTAATAAATTCATTATCCAAGAACACTTCAAAATAGAAAATATTCGCACGGCAACTAAACTTCTATCTTATAACTCGTACATGACAACGATCGACCTAAAGGAGACGTATTTTTTAGTACCTATCCATGAATCATACAGAAAATACATACGATTTCGTTTTGAAAGCACCCTGTATGAATTTTCCTGCTTATCTTAGTTTGAGTTCAGCGCATTTTGCGTTTACAAATTTAATAAAACCTGTACTTACCTATTTACGTAGTAATGGCCATACATTAGTAGGTTATTTGGATGACATCTGGTGCGCAGGCAACAGCTTCCTGTCGTGTTCGAATACAGTCAAAATTGTTGCAAATACTTTGGAAAGTTTAGGTTTTGTACTTAATACGGAAAAAAGAAACTATTTCTACAAAAAAAATCAAATTCTTGGGTCTTCGATTTAATTCTCAAAATATGACTTTTGAACTACCAAATGAAAAGCATTTGGTAATTTACAAGCTTACTCAAAATATGTCTTTAACATGTTGGGTAAAAATTAGAGAGTTTTCAAAGTTTGTAGGTACTTTGACCGCAGCTTGTCCAGCCGTATCATACGGCTGGCTTTATACGAAACAATTCGAGAGAGAAAAATACCTGGCCTTAGTAGAATAATATGAATCCTATGACGCAAAAATGAGAATTTCCACTTTGCTCGGTGAAGATTTTCTATGGTGGAAAAAAATATTATTTATGTAGACAACCCTATTCGATTAGGTCATTATCAATTACAGATGTTTTCGGATGCTTCACTTTCAGGATGGGGACCATTTTGTAATGAAGAAACTGAAAGTGGTTATTGGTTTCAATATGAAATGATGAATCATATTAACTATTTAGAGTTACTGGCTGCTTTTATGGCACTAAAATGTTTATGTAAATTCATTACTAAGTCGGAAATTCTGCGGCGCATTGACAACACCACTGCTATTACATACATTAAAAGAATGGGTGGCATACAATTCCCACACCTAACTAAAATAACTCGCGACATATGGCAGTAGTGTGAAAGACGAGAAATTTTCATATTTGCGTCATACATAAAGTCACGTGATAACACCGAGGTTGACCGAGGCTCGCAGTTCACCAACATTGGCACGGAGTGGGACTTACACGAATCTCTTTTCCAGGAAATAGTTGAAGAACTTGGCCAACCAGAAGTGGACCTTTTTGCGTCTCGCATAAATAAAAAGTGTTTGAAGTTTATCTCCTGGAAACGAGATCCGGATGCTAACGAAATCAACTCATTTACTTTGAGATGGAATAAATTCTTCTTTTACGCCTTCCCTACCTTTTTTATCATTTTAAAGTCTTTAAGGAAAATTATTAATAATGGCGCTTCTGGTATTTTGATTGTACCTTACTGGCCAAGTCAGCCTTGGTTTCCTCTTTTTATGTCTTAATTCGATTCTAAATTACTTTATTTTAGGCCAAGTGAAAATATGCTGCTTTCTCCTTCCAGACTTCTCTTCCTTCCTTCGCCTCATTCTTTATGGTCCAACCTTACCCTGGTGTGTACGACTTTATCCGGGAAGCGTTTATCCAACAGTCCATAGATAATGACACGGTTGATATTTTGATTAATTCCTTATCGCGGAGTACACAGCAACAATATAATTCCACTTATAAATTATGGTTTGATTTTTGTAACAACAATAATGTTGATTTTTTCAAAGCCTCATTTCGGAATTGCTAAAATTTCTTACTACGCAGTTTCATAATGGTGCTAGTTACGCTACTTTGAATACATTGAGATCAGCATTGTCGTTAATACTAAGGAAAGAAAAAGGAACTAATGAGTGTGTTTCCAGACTTTTAAAAGGTGTCTTTAGGGCTAGGCCCAATTTACCTAATTATCAGAATTCTCTCTCTCTTTCTTCTATGCTGGTCTGGGAGCGAAAGAAAAACATAGAATGTGCCAGCTGCATTTCCTCCCGGGCATGCTGTAAGATCCAGCTAAAGGATCCGAGGGTTTCAGTATATTGTAATTTAGGCGATGGGCTGACAACCTGTCACTACAGCAATATACCTAGAATTCTATCTTAAATAACCCTCAAAACTTTGTCAGACGTGGTGGAACGACCTTTGTTTAGGTCGTTTACGCTCTGCCTACCCCATTAGGGATAAAGGCGTGATTATATGTATGTATGTATGTATGTATTATCCTTTAGATGAGCTAATTAAAACATCAGCCAATAGGGTTAATCAAAGCTTGGTGATTCCCTTTTTTAATAAAAAACCTAATATCTGTCCAACGAAAGCTCTCTCTTATTACATGAAAAGGACTAAAGAAATGCGGAATCAGCCAGCTACATATAGACTTGTCTTAACCACTAAGAACACAATGCCACTGCTCAGTCAATAAGTCGTTGGATGAATCAGGTGATTAAGGACAGTGGCATTGATGTTGGTGTGTACACGTCGCACAGCACGCGACACGCATCGACGTCGGCGGCACGTCGCGCCGACGGCGTCTCGATAGACGTTATCAAACGTGCAGCTGGCTGGACTGGCTCGTCTCTTTGTGTCGCTAAATTTTACAATTTACCCTTAGATGATACCGATCAAGACAGATCTTTCGCTAGGGCGGAATTTAATATAAAACTTTACATTATGTTTGTTCAAAAATTGAAATTTTATTAAAATATTTTTTAATAAATATCACTGATTTCGATACTTTAGTTTTTTATTGGCTTTTACATAATACCTGGGAAGTGAACCAATGTACTGTAAAATCGCAATAATTGAACAAACTCCAAAAATAAATCTGTACAATATAATTCCAATGAAATATTTCTTGGAAGTTAATATTGTTTTTATGAGAAGCCTATGAGGTAATACAATAATACTGTTTTAAGAGGTAAGAATACTTACAGTTATTATAACATTTTCTAAGAATTGTGAGAACAATATACCTAGCGGAAAAAAATATTTATTGATCTGGTGTTTTTTAATTATCTTATTTATTCTCGTATGGGGATATAATCATATAGCAGTTTAAGTATCTTTTCAATCTTAAAACCGGTGAAATATTTACTGGATATAAAGAAATATTTAAAAAAAGTAAATAAATGAAATGTTTCTTGGTATTCAGTAAGGACTTCTCCGGTTTCTAGATTGCAAAGATACTCAAACTGCTTGAACTAAATCTTTGTAGCTTATATTATAGCTACGAGCGTAGCTATTTGCTACAAAAGTTACATTTACTCGTAGCTACGTATGAACGCTCTATGATACCGTTTTTCTGTAGTGACCACATATTACTAATTTAAACCTCTAATACCTATAGCTGCAGCGGAGAGGGGACCTACGTGACAAATGATTCTTTGTATGAAATGTATGAGATGTACTGCACTGAAGCGACACTGAAGCTGCAGCGAAACATTTATTAAAATTTTGTCGTG
Source organism: Scrobipalpa costella (assembly GCA_949820665.1). Classification (NCBI taxonomy): domain Eukaryota; kingdom Metazoa; phylum Arthropoda; class Insecta; order Lepidoptera; family Gelechiidae; genus Scrobipalpa; species Scrobipalpa costella. The sequence continues at coordinate 22,823,583 of OX463301.1, forward strand.
CCGTGTCGCGCCGTTGCAGTGGCGTGCCGCGTCGTGCCGCTCCGCTGCAGCTACGTTATAGTGCGGTCTAACCTAATCTTAATATGTCTAGCCGAAATCATATGTATCAAATCAAGTTAACTGTACCTACAGACCAGTCACCGTCTTAGTAGATTTATAAACATACTCTAGGTTAAACTAAACCTGCACGAACATCTGTATTCCTTTATTTTATTACAAATAGGTTTGCTCTTGACTCTAGACTATAGGTCAGGGATGACCGTTACAGAGTCGACGATGGAGCGAGCTCACCTATAAGATACCTGTTATGGCACTGGTAATCAGTTGGCAAGCTGTTTGGCACCGGACTCCGTTGAGAGGGTGGTTGCGAGCCAGTCGTCCCCTTGCGGAGCCTACCACCGCATTGTAAGCTTTTTAGGTAGTAAACACGATTATTTTGTTCTGGCCTGTACACTAAACACATTACTGGCAGTAAAGTATTAAAAGGCAAGCTTCCTAAGCCCTCTGTCATGTGCTTGGTGTCCAAAAGATAAGCTCGGCTGCGGATAAAATGAATATTCAGCACCATGAATATCCAATTTGTTTTAGTATGCAATCAGTTACAGCGAGAATATTGATGGAGTATCGGACGACGGAGAAATAAACGAGTAGCGGACAGTATTTGATATGTATTACTGGACACGATGTTCAAGTATTCAGGGAAAATGTTCCAGAATACAGAAATGACATCAAATCTTGTGGGTCTGGAGCTTCGGTAAATAATTTAGTTGAAGAAAGAGACATACTCAATGTAGGTACCATTGTTTTGTTAGATTATTCCAATTGAGATTGACAGCCTGTTTGAGTATCAGAAATGTCAATCCAGTACAAAATGTCTTGTCAAATGCATACCTAATATTTCTCTGAAACTTGAGATATCTTTACAAATACGAGCCTTAATCACTTGTTTATCTGAAAATGATGATTTTGTGCTTACAATTCTGTATGATAGATTAGAAGAACAGATTAGGAACAGCGTATTGCCGTAGCATAACTTATACGCTGGCGGAGGGCGCATGCTGATTAAGATGTTTGGGTTAGCCTAAACAGATTAGATTAGCAAGCTCCAATGCTTTCTACTATTCTGTGGGTTGCATCAAGCTGTATATTCAGATATTTAGGTAATAACTTTAACAGGGTTTATCAGTTCTTCTTCGTGTTACAACCCACGCGATGATAGAAAATGATAAATTGATCGACTGCACGTGTTCAGTCTTAAGCGATTTGTTTCAATATTCCAATATCGCCGAAATAGAGTAAAATAAACGGAATCAAAATGTTTGAAGATACTAATTGCGGTTGCTGCGACGACTCAAACTCTTGAACGAAGGATGTAATTAGAAAAAAAAAGTAAACCAAAGAAAATCGTGAATCGTTTCATTAAAAGTCTTTTCGAAGGACCGTTGAACAAATGCGATGCGGCTTAAATTTATTGGTTATTTTAAGAAGAGCTTATGAAAATAACAGCTTTCTTATTTTCCAGTTCATTTGCAATATAAATTCAATTTAAATAGATTACTTCCATGCTGGCCTGGGAGCGAGAAAAAAACATAGAATTTGTCAGCTGCATTTCCTTCCGGGTATGCTGTAAAAACCAGCTAAGGGATCCGAGGGTTTCAGTATGTTGAAATTAAGGCTAAGGATTCCTTACATATCGTAAAATTCCAATTCAATAATGCAAACAATTAACTTATTATTTAATCATGCAGTATATTCTAATTAATAAACAATTAATTATAATGTACAAGACTAATACTTATTAAACTGGGGATAAAGGCGCGTTATATGTATGTATGTATGCCAACAAAAATATAAAACTCCATTTCAATCTGTCCCTCCCTTTACTTTGCGGTCATCGCAATGATAGGGCCATATGTTTTTAGGCACAAAACTAAAACTCAAAATTCTCGACCAACATCCAGACTTTTGACAACCTTATGATTAAGAGGCCTCACCGTGAGTGATGGCCCCCACACTCGTTAAAAAACCATAACTTGCAAAATATATACATTTTCAAAACTCTTCTCCGTCACTTCCTTAGATTTAAACATAAGGATTTTTTAGAAGTATGTAACAACCCCCCTACTAATATCTACCCTAACTACATAAGTGATATGTGAAAGGACGGTGTGGAGGAGAGGAAGGAATGTGGAGAGGAGAGGATGAGAGGAAGGGAACAGGAAGGGAAAGGAATGGGATGGATAGATTGTCTAGAAATATAATTACAATATTGGCTCGTAATTGTGATCGTCTATTGTCTAGTATTAAAGTTAGGACCGTACGTTGTGTTATATAATTTATAAAAGTAACCCAAATCCTTTAAAATGGTAGTGGGATGTCATAACTTAGCTCTCTTTAGGTTCTTGGGACAACATTGGGACAGTGCGCAGCGGGATAACGGAACCTCCGATTCCAGCTCCAACCATTCGCTGGTAGAGGATTTATGTGCTTGCCAACCATCAACGAATGAGATTTACTTCAATTACCAATTCCCAGACACTAATAAAGACAGTCAATAGCCTAGGAACTTGTCCTTGATGCAAAACCCATCATGCGGGCCCCAGAAAAGGAAAGTGGAGGCACTTCTGTGCCCTCCAATTGGTTTTAAGTGGTTTATGTTTTGGCCAAGCCTCAGGCCAGAGATAAGTGACAGCGAACTTAGGAATTTTGGAACGAGTCCAGATTGATGAACAACATCATATAAAATATAATTAATTTGAGCCGATTTATTGGTCAGCCAACCAAGACAGAGCAAGTCATGTCTGATGTAATTTGTAGTAAGTTGTGATGTCCAATTGAGAAACATTGCCTCAACAAAGGTTTTATAAATTGTTGTCCAGCTATGCTGAAAGCACCGACTATGAAACTTCTTCTTCTGTCGAGTGGGTATCGAGTCTATCGACCCGATGAACCCTGATGTCAGAGTTTTAAACCGCCTAGTAGCACAACTATCAGGCCTCTGACATGGTTTAAGTAACGACCACTATCAAAGACAGCGACCGGGACCGACGGCTAACGGGCCCTCCGAAGCACGAAATCTTTTTGTTTTTCGGACAATCAGGTGATTCAGCCTGCAATGTCCTAACCAAACTGAGGAAAAATTCACAAAGTGATAAATTTTCAAATATCAACATTGTGTTTCCCCCCCGGGAATCGAACCCAGGACCTCCGGATCAGGAGTCCATGGCACTAGCCACTAGACCACGGAGGCAGTCATAAGTGGAGATCAATAACTGGTGCACTATGAAACTGCACCAGTTATTGATCTCCACTTATGATACGCACATATAGAAGTCAGTAGAATAGATAGGGATGCCGAAGCTAGTCCCAGATTGTATAATATAACAATCATTCACACCGCAAGCCATAGATTCGATGTAGATATAGGAGTGATAGCCAAGAGCAAGTAGTGACTGATTGTCAGACTTCTTTAGCGCAGAATAAGCTTCTGTGATCTAAATGATGTTACAATCATATTGAATGCTAAGATGAAGTATGTGATGGAGGTTTGACCATGGCTGATACCATGTCGCTCAATTGACATCAAGTCAAGTAGTATTTCATTAGTATAATGGCTTGTCAAAGTCAACTAACCATAAATCAGTCATATACAATTCACATAAAGTCATCATCATCTCCCGAGCCTTATCCCGTATCTCACGGGGTCGGCTTCCTAATCTAGAGGATTGAACGAGGGTACTGGGTTTTACACAGAGCGACTGCCATCTGACCTCCGCAACCCAGTAGGGAAACCAGACCCAATCCTAGATTAGGTCAGAGTTTTCAAGCCGCCAATGCTTAGGCACCGGCCTCTGATATGGCTTAACGACTAATATCTACGGTATTAAACGATATTAACCGGGACCAACGGCTTAACGTGCCTTCCAAAGCACGGAAGTGAATAATGAATATATATAAATTTTATTTCCAGACCCATTCCAGGGTAATTTGAGGTTGTAGGTAGGATACAGATAACATCATCCCACATTCCATGCTGTATTGGTTTGGTAAGTATAATGAATACTCCCATTAGGTAATTGGACCATAGTCCCAATCAGTTGTAAGTATAAAACCCACACATCAGTAGGTATATTATCAAAGATAAACTTTGTCAGTCTGTAGAATAGAATCATCAATTGTATAAAACCTACATAGTAGGTATCAGAGGTGAACGTTCCCACCAAGTTTGTAGCTGGTGTTCTAGAGTCTAGAACATATACGAGTACATATAGGATCATGAATCCAATAAATGTTTCAAAACATTGTCCGTTGGACATAATTCACAATAAAGTGAATATAAATTCAATTCAGTATCCACTGCCAGGATAATCATATAATATAAGTATGAATGACTCATACATAGGTATTAAATCCACAGTTAAGTGAATATAAATCAGTTCAGTAGTTTATTTGAGAAGAATAGGTATTTTGTCTCCTCTCTCAGGATATGTGGGAAAAACATAGAATGTGATAAAAATAATTTATACATTCCACTGCTAGGCACATTATGAAACATTAGGATGATGCTTCTCTGCTTCAAGGAAAGGTAATATAGGAATTTTGGTATAGGGAACGGTGAGAGAACTACCTACCTAAACACAAACTAGGATCCCAAATAGCTACCCCCACCTACTTTCCTAGATATTGTTCTAATTCCTATTACTTAGGATACCTATCTATCTAAACCTACCCCTACCTAACCTACTCCTACAATGTACCTAAACTGCCTATTTACCAAACCGCATAGCTGTGTATGAATTATGTAACTGCATGCTAAACCGACCTACAATCCTACATATATCTCATTAACCGTACCTATCATATAAGAAATATTGGAAATTATATATATTAAAATGAATAGAACGGCCTTTGGCAAGTATAAAATATCATAAAAAGGATTGTTAATTGAACAGGGAAAAATGTTGTAAATAAACAAAGTCTGAAGTGTACAAGATAATGAAATAAATGTGGAAATGGTAAAGTAAATAAAACACAAAGTAAATTTATTCAAGAATAAGTAAATAAATTAATGCATCATGATTTGATGCAGGAATACCTTGTGTGTAGGTTTACTCATCCTTTAGAATCCTTGTAGTTGGCACTCCACCAGCTCTGCAAGACTCCACTGTCAGCATCCTCCACTCCACCATGTAAAAGATCAGCCGATCGTCAGGTCACCGCCCTCCGCCCACAACAGGAACAACTGATGGCACCAATATCCCACCATAGTAGGTCTCATGGTTGCCTCCCGGCTGCATACTCTCCTCTCCTCTTTGATGTTTACACTTTCACTGGTAAAAGTCAACTAATCTTCAAGTAGAAGTAAACTTCCACTCAAACTAAAACTCCAGGTCAACTAAAGTAACTAAACTTCTCCCTGCTCGGTCCCAGACTCAATTTTTCTTCCCCGGCGTCCTTCTCCATCTCTCGTCCCCCCTCGTCTTCCAAGTTCCAGCCCAATCCCCCTTTCTCGAGCCCCCGACTGTTTTATCTTCCCTCTTCTAGACCATTCCCGAGTTTTCGAGAGCCTTCATTCGTACTTCTCTTGATAGTTCTCCTCTTTTCCTCCAGATGGCATCCTTCTCTCGTTTATAGTGATTCTCCTACCAATCTCATAGATGGCATTTTACTTGTATTTTAAAACAGTGATTTAATTTTGAATAGCAGAAGCCAGGTCCATTATAAGTAATGAATTGAGGAACAAATAGTACCCAGGAGTTACTATCGAAATTTCCGCCAAAAGTTTAACAATAATTTAAAATAGTCCGAACTCACCCCGCTATAATAGTCCGGTTATTCCCTGGGATTTTGATCAGCAAACCCAATCTTCGCGATGGAGTAACTTATCAAAGAAACTAAAAAAATATTGGTAGATAGAAAATTTTATTCTTAACCATAAATCAATTACTCATTTGAAGGTTATAAATAGGAAATGAAGTATAAAGTTTTGAAACATCTCCGATAAACCATCCGATCTTACCCCAACATACATACATACACACATAAAATCACACCTTTATCCCTAATGGAGTAGGCAGAGCGTAAACATACTAAACGAGGTCGTTTCGCCACGTCTGACAAAGTTTTGAGGGTTATTTAAGATAGATTTGTACATAAATTGCTGAAGTGACAGGTTGTCAGCCCATCGCCTAAATTGCAAAATACTGAAATCCCTTAGCTGGTTTTCAAAGCATGCGCGGGAGGAAATGCAGCTGGCACATTCTATGTTTTTCTCGCGCTCCCAGTTCAGCATGGAAGAAATAATTCTTCAACCCCAACATATCTAATGTAATTTGAATCCCAGCTACCTAATCCTCTTGTCGTATGGTGAGTGCCCTTCTAAAGGTACAATGGAACGATTAGTGGGGTAAAGGGTATTGTTAAACCTTTGTACAAAGATTTATATAAATTCCTAGCTATGTTCAATTTCAGATAACATCTGATCTATTTGGAAAGCCTTTACAGGGTGTTAGGGACAGCGTCCCGCAAACTGAGAGGGGTTGCTTAGTCAACGAAACTAAACAACTATCAGCAGGAATATTTTTGAGGAAGTGAAAAAAATATATTTGCTTTTTCATACACATTGTCCGATCGAGTCGGTTATTTTGTATGGGAAGATATTTTTTTTTATACATACATACATACATACATAAAATCACGCCTTTATCCCTTACGGGGTAGGCAGAGCGTTATTTTTTTTTATCATCTCCTAAAATAAATTACTGATATACGTTGTTTAGTTTCGTTGACTGAGCAACCCCTATCCAATTGCGGGACGCTGTCCCTTACACCCGGTATAGCAACGGCTTAGAAATGAATAAATATTTGTTGTGCACTTACTCGTAAAAGTATTAACAATTGTGATGCAAAGGCAACTTTCTTTTGTGTAATTAATAAATCATTTTGTGTTTACATAATTATGGTAATCTGCTGTTATAAATACACATTATTATTTATACATACATTCATACATATAATGACGCCTTTATCCCTAATGGGGTGGGCAGAGCGTAAACGACCTAACCAAAGATCGTCCTGCCACGTCTGACAAAGGTTTGAGGCTTATTTAAGATATATTTGTTACCTACAAATTATTGCTGTAGAGACAGGTTGTCAGACCATCGCCTAAATTACAATATACTGAAACCCTCGGATCTCTTAGCTGGTTTTTAAAGCATGCCCCGGAGGAAATGCAGCTGCCACATTTCTATGTTTTATTCTTGCTCCCAGGCCAGCATGGAAGTTATTATTTAAAAGGTAAATTTTATGTCAAAACAAGCAGAGAATAGTTACCTATATAAATGATAACAAGAACAATTTATTTTAATTACTATTGGAATTATCTGGCCTACTTGACCTAGCCCAACCAGCGGAACAGGCAGGATTCCGCTCCGGTCTTTCTACAATGGATCACCTTCACGCCCTCAACCAGATCATAGAAAAACATCACGAATATCAACTACCACTGTATTTAGCATTCGTTGATTATTCAAAAGCATTTGACAGTTTAACCCATACTTCCATGTTTAAAGCTCTAGAAAACCAAAATATTCATCCCACAATTTTATAAAAATAGCAATACAGCAGTGAAATTGCAAAATCCCGGACCCACTTATTCATACAAAGAGGCGTGAAACAAGGTGATCCATTGTCACCAAAGCTCTTTACATCCACACTGGAGGAGGTATTTCGGAATACAAATCCAAAATGGGAAGGCAAGGGCATTGACGTCGGCGCAGCGAAGCTGACAAACCTTCGCTTCGCGGACGACATTATATTCAGACCCATTCCAGGGTAAGTGTCTTGTTTTCATCAACAGCTTCTGGCTTACAAGAAATGCTTCAAGATCTTAGCAAGGCAAGCCTTGAGGTTGGATTGAAGATGAATATGACAAAGACCAAGATTATGGCAAACAGAGCTGAGCATAGGGTAGAAGTGGATGGGCCGAGAATTGCATATGTCAATGAGTACATATACTTGGGCCAAATAGTCTCTTTCCAGGCACGACAAGACAAAGAAGTCGAAAGACGGGTCGAAAACGCCTGGAAAAGCTATTGGTCCATGAAAGAGCTCATTAAGGGCAATCTGCCAATCACATTAAAGCGAAAACTCATGGACATGTGCATTCTTCCCATCCTTACCTGCGGAGCTCAAACTTGGTCTTTGACTGACATCCAAAAATCCAAACTCATGGTTTGTCAAAGAAGTATGGAACGCAGCATACTCGGGGTCAGATTGATCGACAGAGTAAGGAATACGACGCTGAGATCCCGTACAAAAATCGTAGACGTAGGTCAGAAGGCAGCTTTCCTTAAGTGGGTTTGGGCTGGACATATCGCTAGGATGCCGGACGCACTTTGGGCAAAAAGAGCTACACATTGGGTCCCTCTTAACGCGAGACGGGCACGAGGCCGTCCCAGAAAAAGATGGCGAGACGAGCTAGACGCACACGCCCGAAACTGGTTAAAAGATGCTCAAGACAGGGAGAAATGGAAGAAGGGGAGGGAGGCCTTTGCCCTGCAGTGGGATACCTCAGGCTGTTAATAATAACTATTGGAAAGCCCAATAATATGATTAAATTTTAGGAAAATGTTTTAATTTTCGAACATCCTAAGAAAACATTGTTACTATGTGCAAAACTTTAGATTCAATGTTGTTTTTAAATTTATCTTATTTTATAGATCCTACGGCATAGAGAAAGCATAATATAACAATAAATCAGGCAAGTCATGATAGCGGTGAGTGCATTTTTACAATGACTTCAAGCTTCCATTGTTTGCAAAACGAAGTAAAATTAAATTAAAAAAAAAACTAGAAGCCAAGTGAGTCTGTTAATTTGCATAGGCAAATATTCAACTCACAGTTTTAGAACTCTCGTACCATCTCGACTCGAACTAGACCCTTATACAATAATTTGATAAATACCACCCACGTTCTCAGTCTTAACAAAGGTTCTGACGTATTTAATGGGTAAAGTTGTTACTTGTTGTGGTGGAAACTTAGTATGTTCAGTGAAGTTGTATTCAATGAATTGCTTAACAAAGTCAAATCCAATTAAGAATTCGAAACGATCTGTCCGACTGCAACTGGTGATGTAATTGTTCAAACTGTGATACACATTATCTTCCACGCTGGAGAGGGTCAACGACCCAAACGAAGGTCGTTGCGCCACTTCAGACAAGTATTGAGTGTCATTTCAGATAAGTTTATATACTTTTGTAGCGACAGGTTGTCAGCCCATCGTCTAAATTACAATATAATGAAACCAGCTAAGGGCTCCGAAGCCCTTAGCTGGTTTTTACAGCATGCCCGGGAAGAAATGCAGCTGGCACATTCTATGTTTTTCTTTCGCTCCCAGTCCAGCATGGAAGAACCCAAATATTCTCGGTGAAATTTGCTCGGTTTCTATACACTTACATCTTGGGATCAAATCAAATGAAAAGTTATTCAGGTAATAATAATAATAAAAATCCTCCTACTGATTTTTGCCAACTGCGCAGGACAAATTTTTAGTGCCCAAGATGTTTGCGCTACATACAGATGCACTCTATATTCCTTTAATCAGGCGCAGGACAGACTATTTACATGCCTGTTTGACAGCGTGGATCATCATACTTTCGAACAATCAGGTGATCAGCCTGCAATGTCCTAAACATGTACAAACAACAACACAAAGTCATGGTCCCCCGCCGGGAATCGAACCCGGGACTTCCGGATCGAAAGCCCAAGGTTCAGATCGCTAGAACACGGAGGAAGATATCTTGGTTTTAAAACAAGATACTAGTAGCGGCATCGTTGTAAAAATCCTTCTAACTCTAAGCCCCTTCGTGTTCCCAACTAACCAGGGGGTTGGTAGCAAGTAGCTGTTTGTTTTTGTCGAAACAACGCCATCTATGGAAAAGCTTTCGGAATATTGCAACGTATGGTGGAAATCCCAACCAGGTTGGTGTTGATGTCTGCTGGCGGGTTAGTAGTTCGTCCGAAAAGCGGTAGAAGGCGCGGTGTATGATTTTCAGGCTATGGTAAGGAAAAATTAAATATTTTATTTATTAGCTTGTAATACCTTTCATGCTGCCTTGGGTCCGAGAGAAAAACATAGAATGTGCCAGCTTCATTTCCTCCCAGCATATTGCAATTTAAATACTGCAATTTACAGCAATATACCTACAAATCTATTTTAAATAAAATAATCCTCGAAACTGTGTCAGACGTGGTGAAACGACCTTTTTAATAAATACGTGATTATATTATGTTTGTACTTCCTAGCAATCTTCTGGGTTTACCATTGATATCAGATCACTTTCACGTTTCTTTCCGCATGCTTTGCTCTATCAGCGTGTAGGAATTATATTTTTTCTAGAAGTTCACATGGTTAGATAATAAGTACTTGTTTTATAATAATAAAGATTAGTTTTTATTGCTAAGGACAAGATCAGAACGTAAATATTTATAGTCTCAGTTTTTGCTTTTGTTTTGGATGAAATAATTATCTGATGATGATCTGATGATGATTGATGATTTATGTATGCATGTTTGTATAATAATAATAAAATAAATTTTATCTAATTCCCATAAAATTTGTACAAGTAGGACTTATAAACTAATACAACGTAGTCTAAGAGAGTGTACCTTATTAATGAACCCTGTTCCCCAAACTAGGATGAAACCTGTGTCTTGTATGTTAATAACCTAAATTGATCGTGCAAGTGCAAATGAGTGCTTTGTATGTTCTCTCACCCTCTATGTTGTGGAACGACATCTATACATATATATTATCACGTCTTTTTACCTAATGTGGTAGGCAGAGCGTAAACGACCTAAACAAAGGTCGTTCCGCCACGTCTGACAACGTTTTGAGGGTTACTTAAAATAGATTTGCAGGTATATTGCTGAAGTGACAGGTTATCAGCCTATCGCCTAAATTACAATACACTGAAATCCTCGGATCCCTTAGCTGGTTTTTAGAGCATGCCCGGGAGGAAGTTCAGCAGACACATTCTATGGTTTTCTCTCGCTCCCAGGCCAGCATGGATGTTTCATAGGCGTACCCAAAAATTGCCATAATTCATGAAAAACTATTCATTAACTCCAGAAGTTCGCCTAGTTTTATAACCTCGCAGTTTAAAATAATTTTATAGTCACATAAAAAGGTGAGCTAATTTTTATAAAAGTTTTAGTATCGCCATCAAACTTGAGAGCTAAGTGGCGGCAAAAGTTATCGCTTTGCTGTTTTAATATTCAAAGTGAAACTAATACCGCTCACCTGCCAGTTGAAGCGCTTTAACTATTTTTAAGTTAGTGCTACTTCAGCTATAAGTTACAAAGGCGAGAGCTAAATCAGCTGGAAAGTTGATGGTCTGAGCAACGGACGAAATATATTGTGTTAGAGTTTCGGCGTATTTTAAAAGTTGGCTTTATAGAATATATTTTTAGTTCTTAATCGCACAAGTTAAAGGTCAGAAAGCAGTAGATCGCAGTCTACGGCGGCGTCGCGGCACTGCGCGATAAATGATTATTTGTATGACAATGTATGCGATGTACCGCACTGCAGCGGCACTGTAGCTGCAACGGAGCGGTGCGGCTTGGCACGACACGGCGCGTCGCAACACGGCGCGGAAATTTATGATTGTTTTTGCCGCGTCGTGTCGCGCCGTTGCAATGCCGCGTCGCGCCGCAATGCTGCTACGTGCTAGTCTACGTGCGGTCTGACCTTAAAAGTTGTTGTTGTAGATTTCAATGTACGGTTTGTTTAAATCATACAATCAGACTATATGTACCGGGCTGGGTAGGAAAGTTGCATCGTAGATGCGATGCGGTTATGTAAAGTATCTTCTCTTCCAACTAGAGAAACAAACAGTAGAATCGTTCAGACAGATTCCGTCGGCCAAAAGGTAAAAAACCTTAAGAAACAGCAAAAAAGTAAAAATCTTAAACGACATACTTAATAGAAGCATAACGTATTACAAACAATATATTCTTCCATGCTGGCCTGGGAGCAATAGAAAAACATTGAGTGTGCCAGCTGCATTTACTCCCGGGCATGCTGTAAAACCAGCTAAGAGATACGAGAGTTTCAGTATATTGTAATTTAGGTTATGGGCTGACAATCTGTCACTAAAGCAAAATACCTACAAATCTATCTTAAATAACTCTTAACTTTGTCAAACGTTGCGGTACGACCTTTGTTTAGGTCGTTTACGCTGTAACTACCCAATTAGGGATAAAGGCGTGATTGTGTTTTTGTATGTATTACAGAGAAAAATCTTAAAGAAGTAAAAGTAGCCTTGACTGTAATCTCTGTCACGCTCAACGATTGTATTCACCGCGATATATTTTACTGCCCCTAAAAATATCTTTATTATATCGTAACCTCAGAAAATGGCGTACCTGTCGCGTTTCCGGGAAACGTTAAAATAAACGTAAACATCTCGAAAGGGCCGTTGTGATATTTTTTACAAATAACAACAATTTATGGCAATGTTTACGACCGCTTGGAAGGAGATAACGCATTGAAATTCTTACTGAATGTTGAGAGGAAAGTTCAAGTGAGACGTTTGAGAATGTAATTTTTGTTGACACTGATTTCAAATTGTATGCTTGAAGCTAGTCAATCTTGGTCAAAGTCAAGTTCACCCTGAGTCCCCAAATTCGAAACAAATGTGATAATATTATGCTATTGTTTCGCTCTTGAGAGCTTGGCTTGTTTGGATCAGAACGGAATCCAACTCTTTAGGAGCAGCCGTTAAGCATGATCTCAGAAGAGGGGGCCCCACAAGGTGGCTATTTCCCATGTGTATTCCTGTGGAGATAATGCAATGTCGAGTGCAAAGGCACACGGCAATCTAGCTAGCCTCACAAGAGCGAAACACTTGCAAACCAACTGTAATGCGGACACTTCCGCATCTGATGAGTCGAAATGAAGACAAAACAGTGGTCAACAAACGACCAACCGATGCGTTTTGTTTTCTCTCACAGTCATCACAAAGGCCAAAGTGCCTTTACACTGATAATATTATGTTGTGCGACGAAACTGAAGAATTTTCATAAATAAATTCTTAGAGGAAATAAAATAAAATTTGTCTTCCCCATATAAATTGACTGATCGAGGAGTTTGTTTTTTAGATTTCCTGAAATAAATTGTTGATGAAAGTTGTTCAGTTTTATTGACAGACTAACCAACCCCTGTTCAGATAAGCTCACTCTTAGATATCTTATTTTATTTTATACCTACAGTCTACCCAATATATCAACCTCCCTCGACCTCACTGTCCAAGGTCCTAGATCACGCGGAAAAATTGTAAAAGCGGACATGGAAGAGAACGATCTTATACCAGCCGATACCGAAGACCGAGCATAGTGGAGTAGAAAAAGCCGAAAAGCGGACAACAGCATCAGGTCGGGAAAACGCTAGGCAGAAGAAGAATAAGTCCACACATATCGAAACAAATAATGTCCGCCCTGGTTTCTTCATACCAGACAGAATAAAGCGGCAAAATCCTTCCATTCGTCCTCCAAAAACCTACATTTATTGCGTTCGTATAAAAACCTCTAGCGCGTTCATGACCGTTTATGCGCCCAAATAATATTCCATGTTTACAGATAGCTGTTATTTTTTATTTTATCTGTTTCATTGCTTCTGCTTCCTATTTTTTACAGTTTCCTTTTTCTTGCACGCGATGGGGCAAGATAGTAGGGTGTAATTTGGAAATTTTGAACTACACCGCTAAGGAGATAATATCGTTAGATTTGAAATTAGTATTTTATTAGTAAATTATTGTTTATAGGAATTAAGTATAATGTAAAATAGTCAACTAGTTTTTCAGTCCGCAAAAAATTTCGTAATATTTTAGATTGAGTTCTACTTTCTACTGAGTTTTAGTAAAAGGTAAATTACTTAAATCTATGTTGCTTCATTTTCATGTAGCTTCTCAAAAGTTTTAAAAGGTATTTCTCATCAACACCACACATCCACACTTAATATCGTTTCTAAATCTTCCGACTTTTAAATATTACCAACATTATTAACTTAGACTGCCTCCGTGGTCTAATAGTCAGAGCTGGGAGCGTACTAATATTTGTCTATTTATCACTTTGTGAGGTTTTCTCCAGTTCATTTAGGAAATTGCAGGCCGAATCACCTGTTTGTCCGTAAAGAAAAAGGATTCCGCGCTTCGGAGGGCACTTTAAGCCGTCGGTCCCGGTCACTGTCTTTGATAGTAGTCGTTACTCAAACCAGAGTCAGAGCTCAGAGCTGTGCAACTAAGCGGTTTGACAACTCGTACACCAGGGCTCATCGGGTCATTTGACTCAAGAATCCACTCGCTGAGAAGAAGAAGAAGATCAACTTAGAGCAATCAAGCAATTTGGTATACTGCACTGCAAGTTAACTAACCATTAATGTGTTAAGCCCTGCCTTTATCACAAGATCACTGAGACTATAACCCCTGCCCGACTACTGGAACACCTCTCACAGTAAATCAAGCGTCCCTTGTGTACTGGGTAGTTTCCTACCGTGTCATACACAATACCTTCATGTTAGTAACAGGTTATTACTGGGCTAGGAAATATGAGCTGAGCCTAAGATAATACGGAAGAAATATCTTCCTACAGGGACAAGAGGATATGACAAATTTTGTTGTAGTAATAGAATGGAATAGAAATATACTTTATTGCACAAATCACAGAAATTACAAATCCAATAGATATAAAAGTAGTGCTATTGGCGGCCTTATTGCCAGTGTAGTAATATCTTACAGGCAACGAGGCAGTAGGAAACAGTGGAATAATAGATAAATCGACGCGACGCAACAAAAATAGAATAAATACATACATACATACTTAAACATATTTACAAGTACACAATTATTAAACAAAATTAATTATACAAGGTGTAAGAGACTGCGTTCCGCAAACTAGTTAAAACGAAACTGAACAACTACCAGCAGTTTTTTTTTTTCAGGAATTTAAAAAGAAAATTTGGTTTTCCACACTTATTGTCTGATCGAGGTGTTTATTTTGTATGGTAAAACCTTCGTATTGTAACAGGTTATTACTGAACGCACGGAGGCAATAAAAATAGAATAAAAACATACATAAATACTTGAGAATATTAACAAAAACACAATTATTAAATAATATAGTAATTAAAACATAAAGAAGACTTCACGTAAAGAAAGGGTATTGATTTTGTTTCACAATCATCAAGACACGAAATATTATTCGGCTCTACATAATTTTTGATATTCTTTTTCTCTTAATAATAAAAAATCTTTGAAAGAAAGCTCCTAAGGAAAATAAGTCTAATTTATGAGGAACTTGAACGCATAACTTTAAAATAACACTATCATGCATGACCTTTAAATTAATCAAACTCATATTAGCATACTCCTACAGCGGCTCACACGAACAAACCAAAAGCAATTCTAATTCACTCAGTAAAAACAAATTACGTATATCTAGAACAAAACCCACAATTCACATTAAAAAGTAATTTTGAAATTAAACCCTAAAGATGGCGTCACGTACTAACATAGCTGCAAGTAAATTACATATGAACAAAATTATATCCTTATGGACTGAGTGATAGAAAAATATAGAATGTACCAAATGTTTTCTTCTTGGTTGTCATACTGCAGGCATCAATTACGATGTATTGCAATTAATTCGTAAAGCTGACAACTGTATCACTGTAGCAATACGCAATTCGATCTTTTCAAAATGTCTCTCAAACCGTATCAAGTGTGGCGAAACCGCTTTATCAAGCAAGAGGTCGTTGATTCTTTGCCTACCCTGTTAGGGATACAGACTGGTTATTGGCACTTACTTATTAATATAGATAATATGTTACATTGTAAAATAGGCTGTAAGCTTCCCAAATAAATAAAATAAAATAACACTATATTTAGGTATCTATGTGTGGCTCACACATTAAAAAGTAATTTTAAAATTAAACCCTACAGACGTCACGTAAGTACACTCAGCTGCAAATAAATCACGTACGTTTGGATCACGCGCGGCCGGAGACCGACCGGCCGGCGGTTAGAATTAAATTTTCACAACGTTCGAGGCGTGCGTGCCGCAAACTGGCACATGCTCGCAGCAGCGACATTGTGTGTGTTTACTGCGACATGAACGCCGTTTTCCGCTGATTTTATTGGGCAATGCGGTTACGTTGTGAATTCGTTGCGGTACTGTGATTATTTTTGACGAATTTGTTCGGTAAGTTCAAATCATTGGTATAATTTTGATTATTAGATAAAATGGCGTCACTTTAATTTGCCTCATAAACATAAAAGCATACCAAATATATTATGAAAAAAGAAATAGGCTACCAAAATGATGTGTCTATTCCATGCTTAAGAATGAAATATTTATTTGCTTACCCTTAGAAGGTCAACCCAATATTTCACTACAAAGATGACCTCACAGCTACAATTTATAGGTAACGTCCCATTTTTCGACCTCCGTCATAGTAATTGCCCGACGTCACAAAAAAGGTTGCAGGAATTATTTTACGGACATTATTCCCCTTCGGCGGTCTCACGTCCCCTACTATTTTAGGCATCACATACCGCCGGTCTCTGAATAATTAAATCTGAGCCTGTTCTCAAGAAAAATTGATAGCGATCCGTAGCCAATCCCAATATTGAAGACGTGACCGGCCTACGCGAATGGGGAATGAACTTTATACTTTTTATACCGCTCCGCCCCGCTGACTGTACTTACATGTAAGTGGGGTTTTAGTGGCATGCTTTAAATGCGTAATACTTTGCAGTTGGGATTGGAGTGTATTAAGACATATTGGAGTAGCAGAGTGTGCCTGGAGTGGGAGGATTTTATTTAAAGATTATCTTTCGCCAATGCGGACTTAGCGCTTTCAGTCGTCACTTTTAATGCGCAACAGGAAACGTGGAGCTTATTACCTGAGTCTGTCTAATGCATGCATATCTACAAACATAATCTCTCTATAGCAAAATATTGGACAGGCACCTTTCTGGGTATGAACTAATACTACGATCAAGAACAGACAAAACAAGAAGCTGTAATAAAAAATCATTCAGTTTTTTATATTTTCGTTTTACGTCATTTTGAACTGGCCGTAATAAAATATACCGGCCTGTTATTTTTTCGATATCTCATTCTTTGCTCTATATTTTCGTCTACATGAACACAATGATATGCATTTCTGACAAATTCTTTACTCAGAAATCCAAGTGCATTGTAAACCGAGAACTAGCATTACCATCAAAGCAAATGTACGAAATCCACAGTTAACGGCTACAATTACTACCACTAAAACAGTATTAAACCGTCACTCCCTAAATGCATCTAAACATTAAGCTTTTTATTCTAATAATAAATCTCTTAAGGTACCGCTACTGCACCGGCATAGCTCTGTTGGTCGTATATTTGGAGTAAACGACTGGAATAAATCCACTTTTGTGACAGCACCGGCTGAACTTTGCGTTTGTTACTGCGAGTAGACTAGTGCGAGATGTACAGGCGACTAGGAAATTATTAGGTACATAGATACATACATATAATCACGCCTCTATCGATAATAGGGTAGGCGTAAATGACCTAAACAAAGGTCGTTCCGCCACGTCTGACAAAGTTTTGAGGGTTATTTTAGATAGATTTGTTGGTATATTGCAGTAGTGACAGGTTGTCATACTGAAATACTCGGATCCCTTAGCTGGTTTTCACAGCATGCCCAGGAAGAAATGTAGCTGGCACATTCCAGCATGGAAATACAGTATTAGGTACATTAGTGTTATTTTTTAATTGAAAAGAGCCCGATGGTGTAGCGAATAGGGACGCGGCCTCCTGAGAGGGGTGATCGTGGTTCAAATCCCACCACGTACCAATGTGTTTTTTTGGTTTCATATGTCCGTGTCCTTCGGAAGGCACGTTAAGCCGTTGGTCTGGGTTAATATCGTTTAATACCGTAGATATTAGTTGTTAAGCCATGTCAGAGGCCAATGCTAATTGGCGGCTAGACAACTCTGACCAAATCTAGGATTGGGTCTGGTAGCCGCCCCGTGAGATACGGGAAAAGGCAAGGGATATGAAGAGTGTTTATTTTTGAATTAAATATTTTTTTACTAATTTAAATTGTTTCTCGTTACAGAACAGTAGATTAGAAATCAACATTGACTTTACCTCTGACGTTTGCCTTGATTATGGAAGACACTTGTACTCTTGCCTATGCAAGATTTGTTTTTAGTCTTCTAACATAACTTTGACATCAAATTTCATCTGTTTTTTAATTTTATCTTCGTTTTATTTTTATTTCTTTCTTCCATGTTAAACTTGAAGCGAAAGAAAAACATATGTGCCAGCTGCTTTACCTCGAGCATGCTATAAAAAAATAAGGGTTCCGAGGGTTTCAGTAAATTGCAATTTAGGCGATGGGCTGACAAATACAGTTACCAATACACCTAAAACTCAATCTTAAATAACCCTCAAAACATTGTCAGACGTGGCTGTTTAGGTTGTTTACGCTCTGCCTACCCCATTAGGGATAAAGGTGTGATTATATGTACGTATCACTACATAGTATAAAACAAAGTCGCTTTCTCTGTCCCTATATCCCTATGTATGCATAAATCTTTATAACTACGCAACGGATTTTGATGAATTATTTTAATGAATAGATTAATTCAAGAGGAAGGTTTCTATGTATAATACATGCTTAATATAGTGGAGAAACACTGATAATTTCCGTGTTACCTACTAGTGTTATGGTATTTTTGTCTCAAAAATTTACCCAAATTATTAGTAATAGCATTAGGAAACAAATATTTTATTCCCAAATTTGGTTCTTAGTGTACTCGTGCTGGCCGTAAGTAACAAACAGACAACCTGCAACTTTATCACGTATGCATTATATTTCGAATGCTAAT
The DNA here is from genome assembly GCA_949820665.1 of Scrobipalpa costella. Lineage (NCBI taxonomy): Eukaryota > Metazoa > Arthropoda > Insecta > Lepidoptera > Gelechiidae > Scrobipalpa > Scrobipalpa costella. The sequence continues at coordinate 22,842,527 of OX463301.1, forward strand.
AGATTTATAGCTGGAATTCCACTTTGTTTGTGGTAATGTTTGTTTGTTTGTGACTGTCGTATAGTAGTAGTAATACAGATAATACAGATAACTGCCTCCGTGGTCTAATGGCTAGTGCCATGGACTGCTGATCCGGAGGTCCTGGGTTCGATTCCCAGGGGGGAAACACAAAGTTGATATTTGAGAATTTATCACTTTGTGAATTTTTCCCCAGTTTGATTAGGACATTGCAGGCTGAATCACCTGATTGTCCGAATAGAAAAAAAGATTTCGTGCTTCGGAGGGCACGTTAAGCCAACGGTCCCGGTCGCTGTCTTTAAAAGTGGTCGTTACTCAAACCATGTCAGAGGCCTGATAGTTGTGTTACTAGGCGGTTTAAAAACTTTGACACCAGGGTTCATCGGGTCGATAGACTCGATACCCACTCGAAAGAAGAAGAATACAGATAAAATTTGAGCAATATTTAATTTTAAAGTAGGATAAAGTTAAACAAATTTATTTTTTTATTTACCCAACTGTCAAGGAAGGGTTACGTTTTTGGCGCGTATCTTGTACTTTTTATGTAAGTTTTAATATTTCTTTATTACCTCGTATCTCCGAAACGGCAGTATGAAATCCGACAATTAGGGTTTCGTTCGATTGGTCTCAAGGACCCGAGTGAATGGGTATTATTTTACAAAATTCAAAATGACGGATTTTAGGCGCTAAATAGTAAGTTTTCAAAAAAAAAATGACTTTTTTGATTCCACCTATTGAGTAGGGTATCAAAATAAAGGTAATTAAAAGAAGATTACAAAATCATATATAATGCATATGTTAAATCTCAATTTTAGAGACTATAAGACATTAAATTTTTTTTTTTCAATACTTGTTTAGATATATATAGTAGCTTTTTGCAAGCATTGGTAAAATTAAAAAAAAAAAAATTAAAATGGCATTTAAATTGATATAATATTATGCACACGTAACAAAGCTTATTTTCATTAATTTTATTAATAATAAAACACCCACATATAATAGATACTTTCTTTACGTTCATGCTTGCTTGAAAAACATAGAATGGTTCAGCTGCTACTTCTCAGGAAAGATAAAGAATATCGTTTTCAGATTCTGCCTATTTAATAACAAATTGCCACTTGTCTTGATTTACGTCGAAATATTTTGGATTTACACTTCTACGTGTTTATTTGAATTCTTTTAGCAAGAAGTGACACGAGTTAACTAAATCATTGTGAAAATGAACATTCATATAATCACGCCTTTATCCCTATTGGGGTAGGTAGAGCGTATACGACCTAAACAAAGGTCGTTCCGCCACGTCTGACAAAGTTTGAGGGTTGTTTAAGATAGATTTGTGGGCATATTGCTAAGTGACAGGTGGTCAGCCCATTGCCTAAATTAAAATACTGAAATCCCTGGGATCTCTTAGCTGGTTTTTACAGCACGCTCGGAAGGAAATGCAGCTGGCACATTCTATTTTGTACATCCATGCAATTATGTTATTTTACAACTTTAATTAATTTATTAATTCTTCCATGTGCCAGCTGCATTTGCTACCAAGCATGATACGGGATCGGAGGGTTTCAGTATATTGTAATTTAGGCAATGGGTTGACAACCTGTTACTACAGCAATATACGTACGAATGTATCTTAAATTACCCTCAAAACTTTGTCAGACGTGGCAAAACGACATTTGTTTAGGTTGTTTAGGCTCTGCCTACCCTATTAGGGATACAGGCGTGATAGTAGGTATGTATGTTTGTATAATTAAAATAAGAGACATTGCATATTTTACGAAAAGCCGGAACATATGTAACACGGTTAAACGCTAGAGCTGAAGCGTCCTCCAGTGGGCTCTCAGCAACCAGGTCGCAGCGACGTGCTTTAACTTCATCCAGCTCTATACTATTTTATACTCTAAAACATAGATAACACATCTGGTTTTACTTTTAAAAAATAATGATTTGTTTAGAACAAAATATCGTCGTCGTCTCAGCCAATACACGTCCACTGAAGGACATAAGCCTCCTCCAAGGACTTCCTCGAAAAACAGGCTAGCGCCTTCTGCATACAGCAGCTTTCCGAGATCCTTCACCAGATCGTCGGTCCACCTTGTGTTAGGCCTACCTATGCTGTGTATACCGTGCCTAGGAAGCCACACCAGAACTTTCCTTCTTCTTCTGTCGAGTGGGTATCGAGTCTATCGACCCGATGAACCCTGGTGTCAGAGTTTTTTTAAAACCGCCTAGTAGCACAACTATCAGGCCTCTGATATGGTTTGAGTAACGACCACTATCAAAGACAGCGACCGGGACCGACGGCTTAACGTGCCCTCCGAAGCACGAAATCTTTTTTCTTTTTCGGTCAATCAGGTGATTCAGCCTGCAATGTCCTAACCAAACTGGGGAAAAATTCACAAAGTGATAAATTCTCAAATATCAACTTTGTGTTTCCCCCCTGGGAATCGAACCCAGGACCTCCGGATCAGGAGTCCATGGCACTAGCCACAAGACCACGGAGGCAGTTAACTTGAGAACTTTCCTGTCTCAGCGGAAGTCGGTTCTGCGAGCAAGTAAATTATTTTAAATCTGTGACTATTTCTTTTACACCAGAATAGGCTAAACCTATGGGGTGCAGGACGAACGGGAAACGGTGATTATGTATGTACAAGTAGGCTTAACCCATATATGCCCCTTGATTCGAAAACGAACAGAGACCTTATCTGCCCAGAACTATTTTGGATCACCAATCTTTGTGATTTTCGGATATGTTTATGCTAAATGGTCGTTAATAACGTTACAATTTATTTTATAACAATTAGTAACAGGTAAGTAGGTTTTTTTTAAGTGTTCGAAAACGAAACATTGGTCAAATCTGCGCCAAATCCTGTCCGTTTACCATAAATGGAAGAACGATAATGTTTTTTTTTATATTTATTTATTTTTATAGCACTTAAGTGAAAACAATTGAAAACTAAGTCAATACAAAAACAAATCTATGAATGAAAAGTTATAAAGCATTTTGAATGCAGATTAACCTCACACTTTTGGCATGAAGTTACAGTCAAGTTTTTGCAGTGAGCACAACGCGCTCGCTTCTGAGCTTTACCAATCATGTGTTCAGCATTATGCTTTCGAACCGAGGTAGGAACAGTGCTGAAGACCCTTTTCGAAGGTCCTGGCCGCTGTTTATCAAGGCCGTACTTTTGGAGTAAAGTTCGAGCAATACTGCGCCGGAATTCAAGCGTATCGACATCTCTGCGATATGTTTTTGCGAGAAGCGTGGCATTATTTACAGCCACATCTATAAGCCAGAAAATTATGGGTATATACCATTTTTTGCCCCTGATAGCAATCCTGTAAGCTCCTACGTTGGCATCTAAGCGGTCCACTCCACCCATGAAGGAATTATACTGATATACAACATCAGGCTGCGGCACATCAATTCTTGCTTTTTGCGTGGATGAATATCTGTTTGCTGTTCGCAAAGGATGCACGCCATACTCACTTGACAGCAATGTCACAACACTGTTATCATGCCAACGTATAGCACAAATACCATTGTCCACATCCAGCCGATAATCATGAGAGCCCCTCGGTTCTTTCTTGCACAATTTGATATCCATCAAAGGACATTTTTCGATCCTGTTGTTTCGAACTGTACCTGTCACAAGGACGTTTTGTTGTTTCATTTCAGTAATCAGGGGCAATCCTGTGAAAAAATTGTCAATGAAAACAGAAAACGATGTATCTTCATAAACAGCTTTGATCTCAGTCATCAGTTTGCGCACGACATGTTGGCCTAAACCGGTTTCAACCCTTTCAGACCTGCCTTGGTAAGGATCAGCATATAAACAATATCCAAGTGGCAATGCCGCTATCCATGTTTTGAAACCAAATCTGATAGGTTTTCCCCTTATGTGCTGTTTACAACCATGCCGTCCATAATATGGGATCATTGACTCATCTATGCTGATGTTCTTTTCGATAACAGCATATTGCAAAAACTTCGTATTGAGCATGTTGATTAGAGGCCGCACTTTAGCCATTTTGTCATTTGGGGCTAAGTTTGTATTATCTGCCACATGAAAATATCGGAAAATTTCTTCAAACCGATTTCGACGCATAGATTTGGCTACCAATATGTTGTGAGTATCCTCATTACTCTCCCAATACATACGTCGTCGTGGTAGTGGGCAATAGCCTGTCAATATTAGAATTCCTATAAAGCAATAGATATCATCATCGGATAATGTGAATCCCATGTTACCTTTCTGCACGGCATAAATGACGGTGTGACGAACGATATGAATGATTACGTCTTGACTGAAGAATAATTCAAAAAAATTGATTGGCTCTGATTCTTCGGACACAGTTAGCACCGATCGAGCGTGCGGTGGAATCCACTCATGTCTCGTACTAGGCAAGTGTTGTTTTACCCATTTACGATTTTGTTTAGGTGGCGGTTGTGGTCGTGCGGAGGCAGGGTTATTGTGGGTAGTCGCCACTTGACCACCGCGCCTACCACGACTCGATGAGGGTATTTCTAAATTGTCTCTCGACCGATATTCTGAAAGCGGAACATCATCTTCGCAGTCGCTACTGTCGTCATCGCTGTCATTAGTAATACCATGAAGAACCAGTTCAGCGGGTGCTAGTAGCTGTCTGCTTGATAAGTTCTCAAAACTTACATTTCTTTCGTCGCCAGAATCGGAGTCGGACACTAAACCGTCACCAGGAGGATCAACATAAATATCAGCAGCTGTGGCTTCATCTTCAGACCCCAATTCATTGACAATATCAACGATTTCATTTGTTGTCAGCGGCTTACACCACCTTAAAACAAAACATAAAGCTATTACAACGCACGCAATATATTTGCCCAATGTATCGTTTTCGAATCACGGAAGTAATAAGGTAATTTTTGATATCAAAATATTAAAAAAACGTGATTGAAATTGCACCAATAGACACTCAAACTATCTAACTGTACTTTTAAATGCAGATAATCTCAAAATTACAGTTAATTATAATTATTACTTACTTTTTCTTGGGAGGCGCCATAATTTTCGCGATTCGAAATCAAAACTCAACTTGCACTGATCAAATAACGAGCGAATTGATGCAGTTTACCTAAAAATCCTAGTGCCTTTAGAAGAAAGTACCTTGAATAATAAATAGATGGCGCTAGAAGGCCGTCTCTAAACGAATTATGGGAGCTAGGGACCTCAAACGGTGACACGATTTTTTGTATCGTTTTCGATACAAAAAGCAGATACGATACCACTTTTGGGCAGAGTTCTGGGCATATATGGGTTAATATCTAATATACACCGAGTTTACCATAAACAACATAAATTAGTTATAAAAAAACGATTGACAAAATGAAAAAAACGCGGAAAATAATTGATGACGTGTGGGCATGGCATCTCTCTATTTTTAACATATAATTATAAAAGTAAAGAAAATTAAATGAATGAAAATGTAAATGATTTATTGATAACTTATGGCTAAATACAATCTTTCGGTAGAATTTCCTGTATCGCGATGGATAGTGCCTTCCACAGTGTTGCAATATTAATGTTTATAAAAAACTTGTAAAACTTGTACCCTTACATCTAAATATTTTCTATTACAGAAGTAAGATAAACAAAATAAAGTAAAATATACTATATGTATATCTAATAAATATTTTAATAATTTACCGTGCTGTACTGGGAGCAGGAAAAAAACTTAGAATGGGCTAACAACTTGTCCCTACAGCAAAATACCTACAAATCTATATTAAATAACCCTCATTACTTTGTCAGACGCGGCGGATTGACCTGTGTTGAGGTTCTACTCCATTAGGGATAAAGGCGTGATTATATGTCTATTTGTATGATCATGAAGATACAGATTTATTTATTTGAAGTTGAAGCTTTCCCAATCACCTTTAGCACCTACTTATACAAAGATAGCTACTAAAATTACTTATGAAAATTTCAGCTTAATCCTAAAAGTCTCCCACAATGTTTACAGTAACTGGCAACAAGTACAAAGTGATGAAAATAAAGTAAAATTTTCACCATCTGCGTTGGGAAGGCGGGGGGTGCCCTAAGGATGAATTTTGGGGCCGTAACAATAAAAACTTTTTGGACTTCGCACCTTCTTAATTTAGCCACCGTGAGTTTATGGCGTTTGGTATTTTCTGTGAGGCAATAAACGTTAGGTCTCACGGTGAGTGACACGCTTTGCAGCAGCAGTCGCAAGTGTCTTTACTAAACCTATGCTCGCGCATGCTCATTACAGGCGAATGCTCCCAGAGGTATTTCCTCTAAGATAATAAAAGTTAGGTCTCAACAAGGAAATTGTGCTAAACCTACAATATCCTTGTGTCTCATCATCTCCCTAGCCTTATCCCGTATCTCACGGGGTCGGCTTCCTAATCTAGGGGATTGAACGAGGGTACTGGTTTTTACACAGAGCGACTGCCATCTGACCTCCGCAACCCAGAAGGGAAACCAGACCCAATCCTAGATTAGGTCAGAGTTTTCAAGCCGCCAATGCTTAGCACTGGCCTCTGATATGGCTTAACGACTAATATCTACGGTATTAAACGATATTAACCGGGACCAACGGCTTAACGTGCCTTCCGAAGCACGGAAAAAGCACCGAATAAACGTACATATGAAATTCGAAAACCGAAAAACACATTGGTACGTGGTGACTGGTGGGGTTCGAACCACGACCTCCCGCTCAGGAGGCAGCGGCCCTATCCACTACACCATCGGGCTCTACCAATATCACACTATCCAATATATGCCAATATCCTTGTGTCTCATCTATACGAATTAGGGTTTCACGGTGAGCAACATGCTTTGCCGTGTCACGAGTTGACAGTGAGTTTGCTAAATCCATGCTTGCGCATGGAAGGATGTGATCTCTGCCTATCCCTCCGGGAAAGAGGCGTGACGTTATGTATGTATGCTTGCGTATGCTACTTATAGGCGAATGTTCCCGCTGAGAACGCACCATACAAAAGGATACAGAGATCGTTTACCATCAAGCGAAATCAAATATAATAATACAATGTTGCTTCCATGCTGGCCTGGGAGCAAGAGAAACACATAGAATGTGCCAGCTGTATTTCCTCCCAAGCATGCTGTAAAAACCAGCTAAGGGATCCGAGGGTTTCAGTATATTATAATTTAGGCTGACAACCTGTCACTACAGCAATATACCTACAAATATATCTTAAATAACCCTCAAAACTTTGTCAGATGTGGCGGAACGACCTTTGTTTAGGTCGTTTGCGCTCTGCCTGCCCCATTAGGGATAAAGGCGTGATTATATGTATGTATGTATGTATGTATAATACAATGTTCACATACATATAGTTAGTCACGCCTTTATCCCTAATGGGGTAGGCAAACGACCTAAATATACATCGTTCCGCCACGCCATGGGGTAAGCAGTATTTTGATACAAGCACTAAAATCCTTATACAGGGATTCTAGTGCTTGTGTCAGGATCAACGGGGCGTATACTGAATTGTTTAGCATCGAAAAAGGTGTTAGACAGGGATGTGTAGCGTCGCCATGGCTTTTTAACCTATTCATGGATAGTTGCTTGGAAGATTTAAAAGAAAGTGAACGGGGATTACGAATGAATGATTTACTCGTCAAATGTCTGCTCTATGCTGACGATCAAGTCTTACTTGCATCGTCGGCAGAAGAATTGCAGGAGATGGTAAATATTATGAATGAAGCTTTGAACAAGAAAGGAATGAAAGTAAATGTTAGTAAGACGAAAGCAATGGTTTTTGAAAAGGAGAATATGACAGAGTGTAATATCTTGATAGGGAATGAAAAAGTGGAGCAAGTGAAAGAGTTTGTGTATTTAGGATCAATGTTTACAGCAGATGGAAAGAATGATAGTGATATTGAAAGAAGAGTGAATGCCGGTAACATGGTGAATGGAGCGTTGCACGCCTTTATGAGCAGTCAGAAGGTGTCCGATAAGGCCCGTCTGGCTGTGCATAGAGGGGTGTTGGTTCCAACACTGATGTATGGGAGTGAAAGTTGGGTATGGCAGAAGAAGCATGAAAGCAGAATAAATGCAGTAGAAATGAGAGCGTTAAGAAGTATGATTGGAGTCAAACTGAGTGACAGGATACGAAATAGTGTGATTAGGGAACGTTGTGGTGTGAAAGAAGATATAGTGACAGGTATTGACAAGGGAATGCTTAAATGGTTTGGACATGTTGAGAGAATGAGTGAAAGCAGGTTGACCAAACAGATATATATGGCGAGTGTGGATGGAAATGTTGGGAGGGGAAGGCCTCGACGCACGTACTTGGATCAAATCGGGGACGTCCTAAAGAAAGGTCAGGTCAAGAGTACCCTAAACCGACGAGCATGTATGAAAAGATTAATGAATGTGGATGAAGCGAAAGAAGTATGTAAGGATCGTAGCAAGTGGAAAGATGTGGTCTCTGCCTACCCCTCCGGGAAAGAGGCGTGATTGTATGTATGTATGTATGTCCACCACGCCTGACAAAGTTTTGAGAGTTTCAGATATATTAGTAGATATATTTAGTAGTTTAGTGACAGGTTGTCAGCCTATCGCCTAAGTTGCAAAATACAGAAACCCTCGGATCCCTTAGCTGGTTTTTCCAGCATAACCGGGAGGAAATGCAGCTGGCACATTCTATGTTTTTCTCTCGCTCCCAGTCCAGCATGGAAGAATGACCAGTGAAAAGGCACAATACAAAAGGAAACCTGCGGTGCCTGTTTACTATCAAATGAACTCGAATATGTTTCACGAAAATAATTTAGAATCCTTATCAGTCTCAATTTTTCTGTAAAGCCTGACGAGTCTTACACTAAAAGGTCATCAAATTTAAAATTTTAAACCGCACTTCTACATCACGATGCATCTGGGTGCTCTAAAATTTCATGCCGTAAATGTCGTCATTATATTTGACAGTTTATTTGAATTTTAAATTCCAAGCAGCTCGGGCGTCGGGCGTCTATCCTTGGCCGCTGACGTCGGTACGTTTTACGCAGAATTATTTTGTTGAATATTTGAATACTTTCTTCTGCCATGCTGGACTAGGAGTGAGAGAAAAACATAGAATGTGCCAGCTGCTTTCCCTCGCGGGTATGCTGTAAAAACCAGCTAAGCGATCCGATGGTTTCAGTATATTGCAATTTAGGCGATGGACTGTCAATCTGTCACTACAGCAATAAACATACAAATCGATCTTAGATAACCCTCAAAACTATGTTAGACGTGACGGTACGACCTTTGTTTAGGTCATTTACGCTCTGCCTACCCCATTAGGGAAAAGGTGTGATATGTATATTTGAATATTTAGCGCACAGACAAAATCATCATCATCTCCCTAGCCTTATCCCGTATCTCACGGGGTCGGCTACCTAATCTAGGGGATTGAACGAGGCTACTGGTTTTTACACAGAGCGACTGCCATCTGACCTCCGCAACCCAGAAGGGAATCCAGACCCAATCCTAGATTAGGTCAGAGTTTTCAAGCTGCCAATGCTTAGCATTGGCCTCTGTCATGGCTTAACGACTAATATCTATGGTATTAAACGATATTAACCGGGACCAACGGCTTAACGTGCCTTCCGAAGCACGGAAAAAGCGCCGAATAAACGTACATATGAAATTCGAAAACCGAAAAACACATTGGTACGTGGTGGGATTCGAAGCACGACCTCCCGCTCAGGAGGCAGCGGCCCTATCCACTACACCATCAGGCTCTTTTTTTCACACAGCGCACAGACAAAATATATCTGTCGTTAACTAACCGAACTTTATATTTTATACATTTAATTGTACTATGTTTGCTGCATGGCTCTCTTTTCATAAGTAATTTTATTAACATTAGTATGTTATCATCATCACTCAAAAACCAGTTGTAATTTTTCATTGATTTGAAAAAATGGAGAGAATTGGCAATAGATCGAGATATATGGAATGAAGGGAGAGAGGCCTTTGCCTTGCAGTGGGATACCACAGGCTCATTAATAAAATAAAATTGTAAAAAATTTCTTCCATGCTGGACTGGGAGAGATAGAATATAGAATGTTCCAGCTGCCCTTCCTCCCGGGCATGCTGTTAAAGTCAGCAAAAGGGACTCGAGGGCTACATTGTATTGTAATTTAGGCGATGGGCTGACAACCTGTCACTAAAGCAATACATATTACAATCTAAAATAGTCGCCTTAATTTTTGTCAGATGTGGCGAAAGTGCCTTTTACGAGGCGTTAAACGTTCTGCCTACCCCGTAAGGGATAAAGGCGTGATTTATGTATGTATGTAAATTGTAAAAATAACAAATCCATTTTAAGGTCAGAAGGTGTATTGCTAAATTGATAGATTGTGGTCTTAACTCTCTACCTCTCTTTCTTGATTCGCCTTATTCCGGTAGGAAGCGTCTATATTTTTTATTACGCCCTGTCCTGAACGGAGTAAGCCTTTCTTTAATCATCTGCTACTTATTCAGGAGTCGTTTTAACCTGACTTCACCTTAGGAACAATGCTGCTGATAACTTTTGCCCTGTTAAATAAAGACGACAGTTTTATTGAAAGTAGGGCCGTTTTCCTTCTGTAATTTCCCTGAAAATACCCTGAGTTCCGGGCCTGAGTAATAAACTCTAGGCGTTTATCTGCTTTTCATTTGAGTCAGTATCCCTAAGGGGGTAGGCAGAGCGTAAATGACCTAAACAATGGTTGTTTCACCACGTCTGACTAAGTTTTGAGGGTTATTAAAGATAGATTTTGTAGATATATTGACGTAGTGATAGGTTGTCAGCCCTTCGCCTATGTTTAAATATACTGAAACCCTCGGATCCCTTAGCTGGTTATTACAGCATCCCGTATCTGGGAGGAAAAGCAGCTGGCATATTCTATGTTTTTCTCTTACTTCCTGGCCAGTATGGAAGCAAAAAGCGTTTGTTATTTACTTATCTCAATGCCTGAAAAGTTGAATGTGCTATTGCTTGTTAGTAACTCATCAAATGAAAATAATTATGGGAATATTGGGAATCAAATTTGTTGGAAAAATAAATTCTAGCATCATTTAAAAGCTGTGTTAGATTGTTTTTACTCTTTAATTTATTTGGTAATTAGATAATTTTATACATAAATACATACATAAATCACGCCTTTTTTCCTTACGGGGTAAGCAGAGCGTTTAACGCCTCGTAAAAGGCGCTTTCGCCACGTCTGACAAAAATTGAGGGCAATTTTAGATTGTAATATGTATTGCTATAGTGACAGGTTGTCAGCCCATCGTTTAAATTACAATACACTGTAACCCTCAAGTCCGTTTTGCTGACTTCAACAGCATGCCTGGGAGGAAGGGCAGCTGGAACATTCTATGTTTTTCTCTCGCTTCCAGGCCAACATGAATAAATTCTAGCATCATTTAAAAGCTGTGTTAGATCGTTTTTACTCTTTAATTTATTTGGTAATTAGATAATTTTATTAAACTATTTAAACATAAGTGAGACATACTAACTAGTTATTAAACTACTAGTTACTAACTATTTTATTAGTATTTTATCCAACGACATGTTTCGTGATTTTGGATCCCCTTTATCAGGAAGTGCGGGGAGTGACGCGACCGCGGGAACACCCTCTACGCACTCAATAACCTGATGAAGGGGCTCCGAAGTTCCAAAATATGTTTGATGCATACATACATATATATAATCACGCTTTTATCCCTAATGGGGTAGGGAGAGCCCAAACGACCTAAACAACAGGTCCTTCCGCCACGTCTGACAAAGTTTTGAGGGTTATTTAAGATATATTTGTAGGTATATTGCTGTAGTGACAGGTTGTCAGCCCATCGCCTCAATCACAATATACCGAAACCCTCGGATCCCTTAGCTGGTTTTACAGCATGCTCGGGAGGAAATGCAGCTGGCACATTCTATGTTTTTCTCTTGCTCCCAGGCCGGCATGGAAGATGACGACTAATAAATAAATGAGCGACCGTATTTAATAACTGATAGATAATTGTATTACGTGTATATTTAATTACAGTTTTGGATTAGTTACAAGATAGGAAAACCATAATTGTGCCACTTGTAAGACTTACTTCCTTGCTGGACTGGGAGCGCCAGAAAAACGTAGAATGTGCCAGCTGCATTTCCTCTCGGGCATGCTGTAAAAACCAGCTAAGGGATCTGAGGGTTTCAGTATATTGTAATTTAGGCGATGGGCTGACAACCTGTCACTACAGTAATATACCTACCAATCTGTCTTAAATAACCCTTAAAACTTTGTCAGACGTGGTGAAACGACCTTTATTTAGGTAGATTCGCTCTGCCCCATTAGGGATAAAGGCGTGTGATATGAATGTATATCAAATAATAATTAGTTAGTAATTTACAAAATAATATTGCGAAGAAACCTATTTAACTGCAATCAGTTTTCAGTTTCCCGCTCGTTATTTGAACCCCACCTCTCGGAGATAGAGACATTTTTCGCTTTGCCACAAAGTTAAAAACTCGTTATGCGCGGCCGAAAAGTTAAGGCGGCCCTATTGTGTCTGACGCCGACGGGAATTTATCTGAAGCGAAGACACCAAGTGTAGATGATTCAACGCTGATTGTTTCGCTACTGCTTTAATTCTGTGTTTTGACGGGGTTTTAATTCCGTGCTTCGACGGGCTTTTAATTCTGTGTTCTGATGGCGTTTTAACTCAGTAGAAGAACTTTCAGTTTTGTGTTTCGATAGGCTTTCAATTATGTGTCGAAGAAATTTCAATTTTGTTTTTCGATTGGCTTTCGATTCAGTGTTTTATTGGAGTTTTAAATCTGTGCTTATACGAGTATTTTGACGGGCTTTCAATTTTGTGTTCTGACGGGGTTGTGATTTTGTGCTTCGACGGTCTTTCAATTCTATGTTTTAACGGGGTTTAGATTTTGTGTTTTGAAGGGCTTTCAATAGAACTTTCTATAATATACCTGATTTCTATTTTACTTCCAAGCTGGACTGGGAGCGAGAGAAAAACATAGAATGTGCCAGCTGCATTTCCTCCCGGGCATGCTGTAAAAACCAGCTAAGGGATCCGAGGGTTTCTATATATTGCAATTTAGGCGATGGGCTTACAACCTGTCACTATAGCTATATACATTCAAATCTATCTTAAATAACCCTCAAAACTTTGTCTAACGTGGCGGAGCGACCTTTGTTTAGGTCGTTTACGCTCTGCCTACCCCATTAGGGATAAAGGCATGATTATATGTATGTATGTATGTCTATTTTATCATAATTAATATTTAGAAACAAGATAGTAATATACGGTAGGTATTTATTCTATGTATAGGTATGTGAGTATTTTTATTTTTTGTTTTACTAGTCTCTGTTGATGTTGCATTTTCTTGTCCCCTCAAAATTATTCACTTTCTCTTACTACCATTTGGTTGGCTAGAAGAGATCTCTTCATAGAGATAAGTTCGCCCTTGCACACTATATTTGTAAATTACATTTCTTTTGTGTTTATGCAATAAAGTATATATACATAGTTTTTTCATGTAAACAAGAACGTAATAACATCTCATCATCTACATTATACATAAATACAGAGAATATTACAGGTTAAAGGTTATGTAATATTGTAAAACGTAGACGCAAAACGTAAGCGTAGGCGTGTAAAACGTAGACGAAAAAAATAGTTAATTAAGCAAAAAAAAAGTTGCTACGGAAAAAACAAGCACTTGAGTAGAGACGCACTTTATTCGCGCGAATAAAAAGCTAGAAACGTATGGAAGGAACTGGCTTTCACATATAAAAATATGTAATACGGTGCCGAGCGCCTATTCTGAAAACGTCGGTGAGACGATGAAATGCCTTATTCTGGTAGCTTTCCATTTTCATTACGTATCTAGAGCCGAAATGTGTTTTGTCAAATCATTTTATTTACAATAATATTGTAATTTTGGCGATGGGCTGACAACCTGTCACTACAGCAATATACCTACAAATCGATCTTAAAATAACCCTCAAAACTTTGTCAGACGTGGCGGAACGACCTTTGTTTAGGTCGTTTACGCTCTGCCTACCCCATTCGGGATAAAGGCGTGATTATATGTATGTATGTATGTATTTTATTTACACAAAATTACAAAGACAAATATAAAAAAGATAAACATAATGGCGTCCGCTGCATAACGCGCATTCACGCATTACCCCTCGAATGACGAAGGCGTATATCATACGGTTTAAGCTCACAGCACACCAGTCAAAACATTGAAACTATGTTTCTGCAAAGCGTTCCGAAGTAGGAGTTAGTTCAAATGTTGAGTGAAGCCATTTGTTTTCTTATCGACGGTTTTCTCATTCATTGAACTCTAGAGGCAACACAGTAAAAAAACTCCATTAATACAATTTTGGTAAGTATTTTAGAAAAAAAACACTTGAGAAATGAATATTCCTTCGCAAACTATCCGAAGTGCGTTTGCAGATGATAAGTGCTCTTTTTAAGAGATCCCCCGTCGCGCTTTTTCCGCAAGAGAGATCACAGGCAAGCTAAGCCAGGAAAATCTCCAGGAGACACTTAATAAATTTTAAATATTGTTTTATTTTATAGTTACATTTATGTTCGTGTAATTATAACATAATTAGATATTGAGCTCGATTCGAGATACCACCGGCTAAAACTGGCTTAAAAACTATCTGTAACCAATCAAATTTTAACATTGAAAAAGGACGGGTGATTTATACTCTATGGTTAGCTTATGTCCATCTGCAGGTTACCATCTATCACCGTACCAAATTTTATTAAAATCCGTTTAGCCGTTAAGGCGAGAACGAGCAACAAACAAACAGACAGACAGACAGACAATCTGACAGAGCTACCTTCGCATTTATAATATTAGTATGGCTGGCTTTACACTTTGTCCGCTAGATTTTAACGCGCTTTTGTACTTTTCCCAGTATTTCTGTCAATTTTATTTGCCATATCATATGGCGGCGGATAAAAATTACAGATAACACATAAAATCATGGACAATAAATCGCTAACCGGAGAGAATAGATATCCTGTCCTTTTCAAATATTGTTAGTCTGAAAGTGATAAAAACATTTTAATTTTAGTTTAAAATCTAGTATCGAGGCCATTTTCAATTTTCAGGATATGTAGTGAGTATTTATTTAAAGTTTATTTTGTTTTTACAATTGTAGGTAGAGTCAACTTTTGAATTGAAGAGATACAGCTAGACCTATGTACACAAATGCCTGGGACGTTTTGAAACATCTGTTGTTTAAAGAAATTGCAGAGTAAGTAAGAAAAGAGTAAAAAAAAGTCGATTAAACAAATTTCTTCCATGCTGGACTGAGAGCGAGAGAAAAACATAGAGTATGCCAGCTGCATTTCTTCCCGGGCATGCCGTAAAAACCAGCTAAGAAATCCGAGGTTTTATGTATATTGCAAGTTAGGCAATGGGCTGACAACCTGCCACTACAGCAATATACCTACAAATCTATCTTAAATAACCCTCAGAACTTTGTCAGACTTGGCGGAACTACCTTTGTTTAGGTCGTTAACGCTCTGCGTATCCCATTAGGGATAAAGGCGAGGTTATATGTATGTATGTATATGTGTCCATTCAATCCACAGACATTCCATACCGGAATAAGGCCTCAGTTTTGCCCCCAGATATATTTTATGGAGAGTGTGCTACGCTCTTTTTGCAATAGCTCGCACAAGGTGCGGGCCAACCCTTCATATTTACGATTAAGCCGTGATCAGAAATGTAATGTACGGGTGTTTTTACCCCCGATAGCTTTCTGATACGCGATAGAATATCGGTTTGTAAAAAAATGTATTGTGCTTGATATATTGGCTCGTATTTGATTTATTAACAAGACAAATATACAAACTAAGTTTTAAATTTGTTTTTGGCAGAGAGCAATGCGTATCTTCTAGACTTATAGAGCCCAGGATGGATCCTTCGAGTCACTTTACTGATTTCTTAAGTATGCCGTTTCTACAGTATGCTGTTTCTACAGTATGCGTTTCTACAGTATGCTGTTTCTACAGTATGCTGTTTCTACAGTATGCTGTTTCTACAGTATGCTGTTTCTACAGTATGCTGTTTCTACAGTATGCTGTTTCTACAGTATGCTGTTTCTACTGCATGCTGTTGCTACAGTATAATTATGCTGATTAATAAATCACTTACAAACTTAATTATAAAAAAAATACATTGTGTTTAACAAAACCCGTTCATCCTATTAACAAATTTATTTAAGTAAGTACAATGTACGTACAGCTATCATTTTTTTTATTTTATTAAGTTATTTTACGCACATACCGTATTGTATACTAATACAAATAACAAAATATAAATGAGAAATAAATATTGGTAATTCATAAAATTATAATTAAATTATATGCTTCACGAGACTCGAACCCTGAACCGCCAACGCGTGTGATGCTACGAGACTCGAACACTGGTACCTGTTAGCAAGAAGTCAACCAGCGTAACTAACAGCTCGTATTAATATTCTAAATAGCATTACGTGGAAAACTTGCTACAGCTGTTACATGATCAACAAACGAAACCGTTTTGCTAATTTGAATCCTAACAGTGTTATTAACATACATTAAAAACACTGTTGTTGGACGTCTGGACACTCAAACGAAGTTCAACGTTGAACACAGTCTGCTCTTTTTTTTAAAAAAAGACAAATTGTATTTTGAGACAATAAGCTTTCTAATACAATAAGTATAGTGCCGTTGAAATAACTACTTATCTAGATCTTTTATTGCGCTTAGCAAATTCCAAGAATGCTAAGAGTGTAAGTGATTATGGCAAATCATACCTTAACAGTACTTAGTTAGTATAGTTTTTGGACCATTCGCAGTATATTCTTTAGGATAAGTGCAACTTCAAGAAAACTCTATACTGTGGTTTTGATTCTAGATTTTCCGAAAAAAACTAAAATTAAAATCTATTTGTCACTTACATACTGAAATTTTAGAAAAAGACTAAATCTATCCTCTCCGATTTTTGATTTGTAGTCGGTGGTTTCTTGCGTTATCTAACACTTTTAACCGCTGTTATATGATATGGCGGATAAAATTGATGGAATTACTAGAGAAACACAAGGACAAAGTGTAAAACCATAGGGTATAAATTGCCTGTCCTTTTTTAATTTCGTTATTTTTAAAATGACAGATAGATTTTAATTTTAGTTTTGGCCGGTGGTATCTACGTAGAATCGAGCCCAGTACCTAGTTAGTATAGTTTTTGAACCATTCGCAGTATATTCTTTAAAATATGTGCATCTGCAAAAATGAACTATACTATATTAGTCAAAAAGGTTTATTTTTAAAACTCCTTTCCGCAAAAACACGGAAAAAACCTTACGCACTTTCCACCAATTACAGCTTTATCTTTTCTAACTGAATAAAACTCGGCTACGTTTCATCATTCTCGCGCTGCCAACTTTTAGTTAGTTTTTGTGCAAACTTATGATTTACGACCCCCTCTTACCGTCTCTCCCGCGCGCGTTAATAAACGAATTTACTCACGGAAAGGTCGGGGAATTATTATTTTTTACCGGCACTTGATGAAATTTAAGTAGGTTTTTGATGGGAGAAGAGTGGGCGAAAGTTTCGGGACCAGGTGATATAAATTGTCGCGGACTTGACGGTGGAACTTGGGTGTGCACGTTACTGGGCAACTACGTTAGAACTTGGTTGGGAACTTAAATTGCGATACCGTTGTTAGTAAAATAGTCTTCACTTAGGTTGTCTATTACCTCAGTCATGGATAATACATAGAAGTAAACATCCACGCATATGAACCTAAACAAAAATTCTCTTTATAACTTTTTCTCAAAGTATGTAAAAGATATTGTACCTTATGTCTGGAGTAGTTGAAATGAAACTCGTATACAGGAGCAAACAAGGAAGAGGTAGACTGAGATGTTGTCATATCGACCAAGTAAAAGAAAAAATAAATGCCAAGTCATATCAGGATATCAAGTAACTGGCCAATGAGAGACAAAAATGGAAATTGCTCCACCGACAAGAGCCCAGCTCTTAAGTGAAAGAAGAAAACTGCACAGGTTTTTCCCTACTTACTGCTGCTAATGCTTGCATTTTGTAGACAGGAAAACTACGGACATACATACATATAATCACGCCTTTTTTTTCACGATCTAGGCAATAGTAGATAATTTGTAGGTATATTGCTGTAGTGACAGGTTGTCAGCCCATCGTCTAAATTGCAATATACTGAAACCCTCGGATCCCTTAGCTGGTTTTTACAGCATGCCCGGGAGGAAATGCAGCTGCTAAATTCTAGCGAAGAACCTATTAAGAAGAACTACGGACATCCTGGATGAAAACGGAACATTGAAATTCCGATGAAGAGTGAGTAAAATTAAAAATGTTAATGGTAAAAAAAACTAGTTTGAAAGCAGAAATTGCATTAACGTACAGATCATAACCAAGTTATGAAAAGCACGTTACACGGCCAGCTGTAAATGCAACATAAAACAAAAAGTTTATGCTCTGAAATGGGTGAATAAACTTATGATAAAAAGATAACCACAAAGCATACAGTACAATATTATGTTAAACTTAAAAAATTTGCTCATTAATACATACATACGGCGCGTGACGTCTGTCATTAGTCTTTGTTGGGCGTTGCAGGGTGCAATTGGGAACATCGTGTGTGAAATGGATGGATGAACACAAAAACTTAATATACATACAGGCAGAGCGTAAACGAGCTAATCAAAGGTCGTTCCGCCACGACTTACAAAGTTTTGAGGGTTATTTAAGATAGATTTGTAGGTATATTGTTGTAGTGACTGATTGTCAGCCCATCGCCTAAATTACAATATACTGAAACCCTCGGATCCCCTAGCTGGTTTTTACAGCATGACCGGGAGGAAATGCAGCTGGCACATTCTATGTTTTTCTGTCACTCCCAGGTGAGCATGGAAGAATGATGCTCATTAATGACTGTAACAATATGTCCAGATTGCTCAGGAATATAAGCGCAATTGTTTTTTTCTATCGCTTTTAGTCCAGTATGTATTTTTCATGAATAAAATACCTACGTATATTAGTTATGCCAAAACATTAAATTCCTTGTGATGTAGCATATCTGAATACAAGATTGGATTTCCAGCATTACCATACTCAGTAATTCTCTTCTGAGCATCGTCTGCAAGAACATAAAACTGTCCCCCTTTCCCCTCACCTTTAACCCCTACCCCTTTACCCCTTGCCTCGCTTGGATATGCACAAAGACTAGATAAGACTAGACCTCGCTGCAAAAAAAGAAGAGAAATTTGACGTAAACGCGCTTGAACCTGCTGCAATCTTCGGAATGGTCTTTTATCAATCTGCCGACTGAGCTTTTCAATAAGCTTTTGAAAACAACAGCTCCGTTTGTTTGTATAACAATTATGTACTGATTTTAGATCATTCAAATTTGTTTTATTCAACCGACGAGCGTGCATGAAAAGATTGATGAATGTAGATAAAGCGAAAGAAGTTTGCAAGGATCGTAGCAAATGGAAGGATGTGATCTCTGCCTACCCCTCCGGGAAAGAGGCGTGACGTTATGTATGTATGTATGTATGTACTTATTCATCATCATCATCACTTGTTATTTTATATCAATAATTTTTACAGAAATATCTTTATTGAACTTTGTTAATTTTAGTTCATCCTAATTAATATTGGTCAAGATTTAATAAATAGGCAAATTATTATTAATAAACTAAAGTTTTAGGCCCGTATTGATAAACAATATTTGAGATTGACAGGTAGTTTGATTTTTAAGGAGCGAGTTAAGAAACACTTTACTGAACTCGCATAGAATACATGTTTACTATTCCTTTCTATATTATTTGTGTATCTGTCATTCCTTTTCATATCAATCTGAATTATTTATTTCCTTTCCTCCATAATGTATGTATTAGTATATTATATATGGTATATAGTAGTTTATTATCTATTATAATTTACGTAATTTATGTAAATCATATATGTATTTTATGTAGATTTGTCTATATTAATTAGTTTTTAGTAAGATGCACTATCCCGCATTATCTACATTTGATTTCCTCTACCCAAGGTTGCCTGGTAGAAATTGCTACCATAGCAATAAGGCCGCCTTCATTGTACTTTAATTTTTATTTAATTTGTTCTAATTCCTGTTGTTTTTGTTTTATGTGCAATAAAGAATATATCTATCTATCTATCTAGTTTGAGCTCGTATCGGAAATGTTATTTCAGTACATTTTATTCAATATTAATATAATATCAATCGATACTTAATATTGCTCTCAACTGCCTCCGTGGTCTAGAGGCTAGTGCCATGGATTCCCGATCCGGAGGTCCTGGGTTCGATTCTCGGGGGGGAAACACAAAGTTGATATTAGAGAATTTATCACTTTGTGAATTTTTCCCCAGTTTGGTTAGGACATTGCAGGCTGAATCACCTGATTGTGCCGAAAAAGAAAAAGATTCGTGCTTCGGAGGGCACGTTAAGCTGTCGGTCCCGGTCGCTGTCTTTGATAGTGGTCGTTACTCAAACCATGTCAGAGGCCTGATAGTTGTGCTTCTAGGCGGTTTCAAAACTCTGACACCAGGGTTCATCGGGTCCGTAGACTCGATACCCACTCGACAGAAGAAGAATTGCTCTTAATCTTGATATCAGTCAAAGTCAATTGCAATTAACACGGTAACTTTAATACTTACTACAGTGAAACCATGATATATGTGCATCTGTCAGCGGGACTACACTCACAAATAAGCAGCGATTACAACCGCTGACAGAAACACAGATATTATGATGGTTTTATTAAATAATTCTTCTTCTTCCATGCTGGACTGGGAGCGAGAGAAAAACAAAGAATGTGCCAGTTGCATTTCCTCCCGGGCATGCTGTAAAAACCAGCTAAGGGATCCGAGGGTTTCTGTTTATTGCAATTTAGGCGACAGGCTGACAACCTGTCACTACAGCAATATACCTACAAATCTATCTTGTCAGAAGTGGCGGAATGATCTTAGCGTAGGTCGTTTGCGAATTCTGAAATAAACTACTTTTTTTTTCTTTTTTTTTTACTTGCTGACCACAAAATTTGTTAACACTTTACAATTACAAATAAAACGAATCAGTTGTATTTTGTGGAGGGCTGATGCCTAAAATAAGTTATAATAACCCGTAGTGTATACCAGGCCTTCCCTTATTAAGTGATACAATTTGTAATTATAGTTGAAACCCGAGTATGGGTATAACCATGGTATAAAAAAAGTATAAATACTTATATTTATTTGAATCTATTGTAACATAAATGTGTGTGTTTGTATTTAATTTAACGTTGATACTCTGCCTTTCTCGTAGGGGCATAGGCGTGACTATATAATATAATATATAAATAGAAATACTAATATAATTAGTCAACTTTAACGATAAGGCGATGCACACATTGAGCTCCGCGCCACGTCGAGCAGCGAAAAATACTTGTTTGAACCACTTTTGAACCATTGTCACAGAATTTATTATAGTACTATTGTTGAGATATCTAGCTTCATCAGCTCCCTAGCCTTATCCCGTATCTTACGGGGTCAGCTACCTAATCCAGGGGATAGAACGAGGGTACTTGTTTTTACACAGAGCGACTGCCATCTGACCTCCGCAACTTAAAAGGGAAACCAGACCCAATCCTAGATTAGGTCAGAGTTTTCAAGCCGCCAATGCTTAGCACTGGCCTCTGATATGGCTTAACGACTAATATCTACGGTATTAAACGATATTAACCGGGATCAACGGCTTAACGTGCCTTCTGAAGCACGGAATAAGCACCGAATAAACGTACATATGAAATTCGAAAACCGATAAACACATTGGTAAGTGGTGGGATTCGAACCACGACCTCCCCCATCGGGCTATGTTGAGATATCTAGCTTATTATTTTAAATTTATTACGCCATCTTCTTCTTGTTATTAAGTCTGTGTCAGGAGATCTGCAGTAAATTCACCGAGCACAGACATACAGAGGAACACGTACCGCGGTAAAATATTCAAACTCTCGCGACGAATAAAACCTCCAGTGTGGCCACCGCCCGAGCCGGTCAATGTTTTAATTTTGTTTCGAAACAACATTTTTAAACATGGTAAACCTGAACAACTACATTCATAAAAACTTTTCATGAATGTAGTTGTTCATAAAATTATTCTTAAACACGCTACCGCCGAACCCGAAGTCCTGGGTTCGATTTCCGGAAGAAAACACAAAATAGATGATTGTCAATTTATTACTAGTGTTTTTTTTCCAGTTTGTTTAAAATAATGCAGGCTGAAACCTAAATTGACTGGAAGAAAAGATTTTGTGTTCGGAGGGCATATTAAATCGTCGGTCCCAATCGCTGTCTTTGAGTTCGTTACACAATCCATGTCAGAGCCAGAGGCCTATTTATTAACAGTGACACCAAGGAACACCGGGTCGATTAATTTCGATTTCGAAACCCGTAGTGAATTTGTAATAAAAAAATACACTTAAGGAATGATCTGAGGGTTTTGGTTTGGTATGGCACTACATAGTATAAAACAAAGTCGCTTCTTCGTCTGTATGTTCCTGTGTATGCAATTTTATTAAATAGATAATAATTGCATATTATACATACATACAATCACGCCTTTATCCCTAATGGGGTAGGCAGAGCGTAAACGACCGAAACCGGGGTCGGTCCGTACCGTCTGACAAAGTTTTGAGGATTATTTAGGATAGATTTGTACGTATATTGCTGTAGTGACAGGTTGTCAGCCCATCACCTAAATTGCAATATACTGAAACCCTCAGGTTCTTACAGCGTGCTCGGGAGGAAATGCAGCTGGCATATTCTATGTTTTTCTCTCACTCCAAGTCCAGCATAGAAGATGCATATTATAGTAGAGAAACACTGATAATTACCATGCCAAACCGAAACGGGTCGCTAGTTACATTAATTTTGTCTATAGACTGTCAATTTATTTATTTTTCATAATACCTATATGTTCTGATGATTTTAGTTTAGATCATGGGTTCAAATTCATATTTCAATAAAACTACACTTAATATGAATCCTAAATCAATTTCCAGTTGCAACATTACATATATTTCGCAACGCAAGTACCCCGATGGTGCGTGTCGATTGGTAAGGAAGGCAATTTAGAATTTTCGGCGATCAGCACAACTCAGAGGTCAATCGAACATAATAAAGAGGTCGTGTGGTGTGAGTGAGACAAATTGGATACAAATAATGAAATATAGCTGTGACAAATAAAGGGTTTTCTATAACAGTTTAGGTATTTAGTGGTGTCTGTATTTTCTTTATTTAAAGTTGATTTGGACGAGTATTGGGGTCGATTACAGATACTACCGGCTCAAACTACAATTAAAATCTATCTGTCACTTTAAAAATAATAAAATTGAAAAAGGACAGGTTATTCATACGCTACGGTTTTACACTTTGTCCGCTAGAGTAAGACGCGCTTTTGCATGTTTCCCCAGTATTGCTGTAAATTTCATCCGCCATATTATATGACGGTGGATAAAAATGACGGATAACGCATAAAATCATCGACTATTAATCAAAAACCGTAGAGAAATGATTTCTCTACGGTTTTTTTTTTTTTTAACATGCACAAGCGCGTCAAAATCTAGCGGACAAAGTGTCTCCTGTCCTTTTCCAATGACAAATAGATTTTAATTTTAGTTTTAGCCGGCAAATCTAAAATCGAGCGTATTATTTTGAAATGAATCAGAAATGGTCCCGTTACTGCTAAAAAATAAAATTATGAAAACATAAGGCTGAGTTAATAACTATCAAAATAACGCGGCAAGCTTCTGATTTTATAAATAAGAGAGGATGCTAGACAATGATTCATCCTGCAAATACATTTTACAGCTGTAAATTTCTTCTTTTAAATATGTTTTATATTTTAACTTACTTATGATTATGAAATATACAGGATATAATGATATGACATTAGTTAAGATATTTATGAATGTATAACATAAACAACATTGAATATACATATATACATTGAATAAAGAAAGAAAATAGTAAGTAGTTTCTTCCATGCAGGACTGGGAGCGAAAGAAAAAACATAGAATGTGCTAGATGCATTTCCTCCCGGGCATGCTGTAAAAACCACCTAAGGGATCCAAGGGTATCTGTATATTATAATTCAAGCAATAGACTGACAACTTGTCACTAAAGGCAATATACTTACAAATCTATCTTAAACAACCCTCAAAACTTTGTCAGATGTGGCGGAACGACCTTTGTTTAGATCGTTTTTGCTCTGCCTACCCTATTAGGAATAAAGGCGTGATTATGTGTGTGTGTGTATGTAGAAAATAGTAAAATTAGTTTCTGGCAGACTCGATCCTGCGTCTCTGAAACGCCGGTCCATTACTCTACCAACTGAAAAAAATATATAAACGACATTCCTATAAGAAAAAAAAGAAGAATTTTAGTCTCTTTCATTTATTAACACCAGACTTTCTGCAACTAAAATTATGACGAAATTCAAAAGCATAAACCCCGCCAACGGCAATAAAAAGGCCTCTCTCGCTTATAAAATTTATTTCAACTTTACTAATTAAGCTGCAGTTACAAATTAAGAAGACAGAGCGGGTTCACAGCTAAGGGATTATGTAAACATGGTAACGAACGCCCGACATCGAGCTACTAAAATCCAGATGGATCCGGAAAAAACTAGATTGAAGCACGTTTTTGACTTTGGGTTTGCAATCTGTTTCGACGTGCGGAAGACATGGGCCACTGCAGTAAATGTCAGCGCTGGAAACAAAGGAACGGAAGTTATTCGATTTTGTTTCTATTGAGCGACTCTATTGTTCTGACAATGATTCGTTTTTTAAAACATTTTATGTTACGCATCTTTTATGTTATAATAAAAACAGCAAAATAATTTTGTACAAAGTTATGTCACAATTTAGGACATTCAAAAGGGAATCTCTATAGACTCTAATTTGCATTTCACTAGAATCTTATAAAATCCTGTTCTAGACAGAAACCGGAGTCCGGTTCAAACAGCTTGCTGTGTTTCGTCGTTGCGTGAGATTAACTTGGATGAGCTCTCTCCATCGTCGACTCTGTAACGGTAATCCCTGACCTTGAAAGAGTCAAGAGCCATTTCTACAAAAAAAACGTAACTAACGCTTGGCGTAGGCATTTGCTACGCGTCTATGCTGTAGAAAAGTAAAATTATTTGTTTTGATCTTTTGTTACGATAGAAGTGTCTTTTAAGCAAACTCACCAAGGAGTCTCAAAAGCACTGCTTTTTCCTAATACTGAGATATTGATGCCAGTATCTAGTAGTTGATGCTATATTGGGTGTAAGGGACAGCGTCCCGCATAGTGCCAATTTGTATGAAAAACTAAAATGTTTATTACACTTCCTGAAATAAAATCCTGCTGATAGTTGTTCAGTTCCTTTGACTGAGCAACCCCAATCAGTTTGCGGGACGCTGTCCCTTACACTTCATATAGCCGGCAGCAGCACATGGACAACAAACTTTCAAATCAAAGTCAAATCATTTATTTCCAAATAGATTCCTAAGAACACTTTTAAGAAGTCACAAGCGAGTCTATTACAAATAAAATTATATCTGTGTCACAAAATAAAATAAAACTGTATCACAATGAAGAAGAAGCATGAGAAACTCGCACTTTGCGCTCCTCCCTTCATGTGGAATGAGAAATTGAATGATACACAGTTAGTTTTTACAAATTACCGCATCCAGTATATTCATTCCTAGGGTAGGGTTTCTACCCATGGCGATGTCACCTCGCTTGATTACTGCATCAACTGACGAACACCGACTTGTTCCATGACAAGTTTGCTAAAAAATGGCGCCGACGACGGGATGAAAACTTGCATCCGAATATAGGTAGTATTCAACTGCGTCCCTTGTGTAGTAGTCTGAACCATTGATTCTTAGGTCGTCGGTTCGATTCCCACGGAACATATCACTACATAGTATAAAACAGAGTCGCTTTCTCTGTCCCTATATCCCTATGTATGAAAAAAAAATTAAAACTACGCTACGAATTTTGATGCAATTCTTTTTAATGAATAGAGTGATTCAAGAGGAAGGTTTATATGAATAATACATGCATAATATAGTAGAGAAACACTGATTATTTCCATGCGACGCCGGGGCGGGTCGCTAGTAAATTATATCTGACAAACAAACATAATGAGGATTTTTAAACTATAAAGAGTGTTTTAGTTGATGTTAAGTTCTTCATGTCAATCATGACTATATTTTCCTGTTCTGTAATAAAACTATTATATTATATTTTAGTCACTTATATTTTGATAACTTGACTTGAAAAAAAAAATTGGATTTTTATAGATCTAAAAGGCACTTACTCTAATGGAAAGATATAACAATTTGCTTATTAAACCAACTTTCCTAGATTTTAACCCAGAAGTATCAAGTTAACAGAAGTTCAAAGGAGCCAATCCTGTGTTTAAATATTCACGCTGCGCCCGCGGTACCAAAGTTGACTTGTCTTGTTCGCACTTGAGTCTTCATTGGCTAATTATGGAGTGATTGGTCAAAGTTCTTGCAGTAATCGAAACTAGGTACCTAGCCATTTATGTTTTTAGTACGATACATACATACATAAAGTCACGCCTTTTTCCCTAATGGGGTAGGCAGAGCGTAAACGACCTAAACAATGGTCGTTCCACCACGTCTGAAAAAGTTTTGAGGGTTATTTAAGATAGATTTGTAGGTTGTAAATTGCTATAGTGACAGCTTGTCAGCCCATCGCCTAAATGGCAATATACTGAAACCCTCGGATCCCTTAGCTGGTTTTTACAGTATGTCCGGGAGGAAACGCAGCTGACACATTCTATGTTTTTCTCTCGCTCCCAGGCCAGCATGCAAGAAACGACGATTTTAGTACGACGACTACTAATAATTCTTACAAAAATAGCTAAGAACAGCAAGCACTCCTAAGAGGACCGAAACTTTTGACTAGTGGTTTGTACACACGATAGCTAACCTAATTAGCATGAGCAGCTGCGTTGTGATTGCCGGGGTGCTGAGTTCGATTACCACGGGGTAACACAAAGAAAATTGACAATTTATCACTTTGTGAGATTTTCCCCAGTTTGGTTAGGACAATGCATTATTGCATCAACTGAGGAATACCGACTTAATGCTTCTGAACCAACTATCTTACCCCTAGGTTTGGGGAAACCTTGAACTAAATAGGTACCCAGTGGACAGAAGTTCAAAGAAGCCAATCCTGTGTTTAAATATTCTCGCTGCGCCCGCGGTCACAAGTTGCGGAGAGAGCTCTGTTCGCACTTCACTCTGAATTTGCATTGGCTAATTATGAAGTATTTGGTCAAAGTTCTTGCAGTAATCGAACCTAGGTACTTATACTTGTTTAATCAGAAAATAGGAACTCGTCGGTAAAAACACTGGAAGTATTTTTTGGCTCTTCCAGACTTCGACCCAAGGATATGATTTCACCCCCAATAGCTTAGTTGAGTAGTTCTCCTTGACGGAAATGATTTGACGGAATTTATTATCACTATTGCATAAAAACTGTTTTATTTTTACAAATATACTTAAGTGACCCACATCTAAAGACCTATACTTTACTCACATTTAAAAGCTTACTTCCATGCTGGACTGGGAGCGAGAGAAAAACATAGAATGTGCCAGCTGCATTTCCTCCCGGGCATGCTGTAAAAACCAGCCAAGTGATCCAAGGGTTTCTTTATATTGCAATTTAGGCGATGGGCTGACAACCTTTCACTACAGCAATATACCTACAAATCTATCTTAAACAACCCTCAAAACTTTGTCAGACGTGGCGGAACGACCTTTGTTTAGGTCTTTTACGCTCTGCCTATCCCATTAGGGCTAAAGGCGAGATTATATGTATGTATGTATGTTAAAAGCTTGGAGCTGTAAAATTATTCTAATGTAATGTTTATCGCGGAACATCGTATCGTGAACTCGTGGCATTTTCGTCAATCAGGAGAGCAACCTACTTAATTAAACAGTGGTATAGGTCACTTGGGTTGTGGGTCGAGTGCTTATATGGTCTCTATTTTTTTTCATACAGACAATAATATTAAAAAGCTGCGTAGTAGCAAAATCGACGAGAATAGGTACTTTAAATACCTCGCATTGATATGAAAAAAGTACCAACAAAGTCTTCCTATCAGTATTCATGCGCCGTATTCTTAGCATGTTAGTGGGCCGAAACTGAACAAGGCGGCCATTATAAAATTGTACCTCGCAGTGCATACGCCGCGCCACCTGCGACACTAGCGCCGCGCCGGTTTATGGCCGCGCCGTGGCGGGAATTGCAACTAACTATGCTGTGCTCAAGGAATGTACGGGAACGTATTGCGATCGGAAACTGACTCATTGCCAAAAAAGTGGGACAGAAATAAAATTAACCCACCTAAGTCGGTATAGATGGTCAGAGCTAAACCTGCGCTCTATGGAAGGTCCGATTATTTTGGAATTGATTGCTTTGTAAATCAATCTTCTTCTTTTCGAGTGGGTATCGAGTCTATCGAACCGATGAACCCTGGTGTCAGAGTTTTTAAACCGCCTAGTAGCACAACTATCAGGCCTCTGACATGGTTTGAGTAACGACCACTATCAAAGACAGCGAATGTAATAGAAGTAATGTAAATCAATAATGAATACTGATATAAAAATAAGTTATAATTATAAATATACTGCACTAATGTAAGTTTTTTTTAGCAAATTATAATAGCTACTTGAAATTATTCATATAAGTTTATATTGTTCTCGCAGGCTTTGCTACGGCATAGCTGTTATCGTGATATTATAAAATTACCTAGTGCAAGTGCAAAAAATACGTATACGTAAATCACATAAAAAATTAACAAAATAACTTGAAGAAGTACATAACCTCTAATTTAATACTATAAATGGAGTTAATGTCTATAATAAGTGCCAATAACAACATACCTTGTAGTTGCACCAATCCCAGGTTCTAAGCGATTTATTGGTAGTTCGCAGTCATTTTAGGCTAGACACAAAATACAAGCCCGTGAGTTTCTTTAATAAGTGCCAATAAAAACATAATTTGTAGTTGCACAAAACCCATGTGAGCTATTTATTGGTAGTTCGCAATCATTTTATGGAACTGACATAAGCAAGCGGCTAGGCACAAAATACCTACCCGTGAGTCCCCATAATAAGTGCCAATAACAACATACTTTGTAGCTGCACAAAACCCATGTTGTGAGCTATTTATTGGTAGTTCGCAATCATTTCGTGGAGCGAACGACAATTTATAACATTGTTCCCGATAGCGGAGACGTGTCCCGCGTTTATCAACCAACAAAATACCCCTATTTTGGTTGGATGGTTTTTTTACTAAAATTTTACAAATATTTTTGATAGTGGTCGTTGAAAGAAACATGTCGGAGACTATGGCCGTATTTATAAACAGCACTTGAGACTGACTGCTAGTTTGAGTCCGTATCAGAAATGTCATTTCAGTACAAAAGGAACCGTCAAATCCATACCTAATATTGCTGTCAATCTTGAGATTGCTTTATAAATATGAGCCTAATGAAGCAACACACATGCATCACTTACTGCGCGCAAGGTTGCCCTCAACACGATATCAATGCTTTTTGCATTGCCTACAACACACATGCTTCACAGATACAGATTTTAATATAATAGTACTACATACAGAATGGACATCTACCTCCCCTCCCCAGTCCGATATACGTCACACTCCGCGCTGGATTGTGGGTCACATTGTGGGTACTCTTAGCAGGCATGGCGCGCGCATGTTTCCCAGTGTATCGGAAATAATAAAGTTTTGTGTTCCAAAGATGGTTAGGTACTGTTTTGTGTAAGAATGTCTTTCTACCACAAGATATGACTCCAATAGGAACTTTTTTAGATTCCGAAGTGATGAGAGACGGTAAGTAACTTAATACAAAATATGCAACCTAACATATTCTAACTATTCAGTTACAGTGAACTACTTTTAAACGTTGGTTAGAGGTAACAAACTTTGAAATTATGTGTAGAAAGGACAATAGACATTATAATTGAGATATTAATGTGATCAGTGAAATAAGGTGTTGCTTAGGTATCCTTTTTTAACTCCACGATTCCACGTGAATATGACATTACGAAGTGCATATTATTTTGAGGTTTGTCAAAGTGCTTATTGTTTTGAGGTTTGTGGTAAAAAGTTGACACCGTATATCCTAAGTATAATTATATGATTGTAATCAGTTTATTATTAAACATACCAAATATGCCGAACTGGAGGGCCAATATTACTTTGTTCCCCTGGCAGTGGAGACTTTGGGTTGTTGGGCATCGGAAGGTATGTCATTCCTTAGGGAAATTTTGCGCCGCCTTTGGGAGAGAGGTTGCGACAACCGCGCTGTTTGGGAGAGAGGTTGCGACAACCGCGCTGGGGCGTTTCTGCTGCAAAGGCTGTCTATTATAGTTCAGCGTGGTAACGCAGCGAGCGTAATTGGCACTTTTGCACCGGGAATGACCCAGGGCGGGCTTTTCGTTTAGTGTTTAGTTGACTTAATATTTGTATTTGATTGATTTTGGAGTATTTTAAGAGCATATAATTTATGCATTGAAGATTCTTTGGCAACGGTTTATTAATAATCAGAATGATAAATTATTGTTTAAAACAATGTAAGTGAAAAAAAACGTACGCAGGCATTTAATTCATTCGCGCATGTTCCTGCCGCTCACCCACTGCGTAAGTAAAAGCATTGTAAAAGCGGCAATAGGGAATAATTTATTATTAATGAAAAACGTTCAAACATTTGACTATAATATTCTTTGCATGTGTTAAGTTAGGTACATACATACATAAAGTCATGCCTTTATTCCTTAAAGGGGTAGGCAGAGTTAAATAAATTATGTAAATTATTAAATAAAGCCATTATAAGATAAAAAGATATGATATGATTAAAAAAAAAATCTATAGCTACATATAATAAATCTGTAAAGGGGTCGCGGTTGCGTCTGGACAACGACTATTTTTGAATTGAAAACAATAAAATAAATACCAGTAACACATACATTCATACATATAACCACGCTTTTATCCCTAATGGGGTACGCAGAGCGTAAGAGATCTAAACTAAAGTCGTTCCACCATATCTGACAAAGTTTTGAAGGTTATTTAAGATAGATAGGTTATTTCCTTCCATGCTGGACTGGGAGAGATAGAAAAACATAGCATGTTCCAGCTGCCCTTCCTCCCGGGCATGCTGTAGAAGTCAGCAAAAGGGAGTCGAGGGTTACAGTATATTGTAATTTAGGCGATGGGCTGACAACCTGTCACTATAGCAATACACTTTTCAATCTAAAATTGCCCTCAATTTTTGTCAGACGTGGCGAAAGCGCCGTTTACGAGGCGTTTATCGCTCTGCCTACCCCGTAAGGGATAAAGGCGTGATTTTATGTATGTATGTATGTTAAGATAGATTTGTAGGTAACACACAAAACAGTTAGGTATACTTGTTCCAGGAAAAAAATAAAGCATACGTTTGTACTGTTATATATAAATTACTGATTAGTTCTTAAATATTTGCTTTTAAAAATCTATGTTAGCAGTACCTACTTTACAAAAATCTGAACATCTTTCCAAGGATCGCAAAAATGAACAGCAGTTCCAAGGTTACCTCCACTGCCCCCTGCTTCGCCCGCGTGGCGCCGGCCGGCCGTCCGCCATTTTTTTTATTGTTTTGACAATTTGATGTGTCCACTGTGGTAATCACATGCGGTATCTGCTAATTAAATTTCAATGTTTTGGATTCTTATTGCTTTTTATGACTTTTGGACCATTAAAAAGATGTGCAGTGATGACAGATTAGCTAAATACATGTTTGGGTGTTTATTCTAGTAAAAGAATAGGTTAGTGTGTAGCGTCTTCGTTTCAATTGACAAAGGATGTCGTTCGTGACTATGATCTAATAATATCTCCGTCATTTAATGTTCATTAGGTAAGGGTTTACCAATCAATTACGTAGTGAAGGTACCAGGTTAATCAAGTGATGATTATGACCAGTATAACAAAATTTGACAACCCTTATAACACGCACACAAACGCAGCACAAGTGCAACATGCCGTCTATCGATGTGTGACCAAAATTACAAGATAGTTAGGAGTGTCCGAGCTGTGCTTACGCTCTACGCGCGCGTAGCGATGGACTCTCGCAGAATCCCTCTGCCAATACACGTGCGTGTAGCGTAAAGTGACGCATGTGTATTGTATGTATGTATGTAGGCAATGCAAAAAGCATTGACAGTGTGTTGAGTGCAACCTTGCGCGCAGTAAGTGACGCCTGTGTGTTGCTGCACTAAAGGGTTCAAAATCTGACGCCATGGTTTATCGGGTCGTGCGTCAAAGTGAAAATCGAGTGAGTGTAACAATTTGATCCAATAAAATATACGAAAATCAGGAATGGCTTAGTTCTTCAAACCTTTTGTTGAACTCATCATAATCTACCAAAATCTGCAACCGAACTAACTGAACTAACTGCCTCCGTGGTACAGTGGTCAGAGCCACGGGCTCACGATTCTGAGGTCTTAGGTTCGATTCCCAAGTGCGGACATAAAGTTGATATTTTATCAATTTATCGCTTTGAGAGATTTTCCCCAGTTTAGTTAGGACAATGCAGGCTGAATCACCTGATGGTCACGAAGAAAAAAGATTCCGTGCTTCAAAGGGTACATTAAGTCAGTCCTGGCCGCTGTCTTTGATAGTGGTCGTTACACAAGATTCTGACACCAAGATTCATTGGGTCGATCGACTCGACCCACAAAACAATACAAAAGAAACCAAAATCTGCAGTCCCATTTTTTACTCGATTTTTCCCGTTAGACAAAGACTCAAAAGGAAAAGTAATCATCACCAACTGTAAAATCAAAAATCTTACAAAGGGCTAATAGAATTACATTCCATATGCCGTCAGTCCCGGTGCCAGCATTCCCGCCATCCCGGTCGGCCGCAGAAGCCTCTAGAATTTCACTAATTAATGCTACCGCAAAGCCTCAGATATGAGAGGTCCACCTTTGTGTGGAAGCCTTACAATATTCAATACCTGGGGGACATAGGTACTTACACTGGGTTAACTGCCTCCGTGGTCTAGTGGTCTGAGTGATTGGATTCTGATTCGGAGGTCCTGGGTTCGATTCCCACGGCGGGGAGATAAGGTTGATACTTATCAATTTATCACTTTGTAAGATTTTCCTACAGTTTGGTTTGGACAATGCAGGCAGTTTGTCCGAAAAGAAAAAGGATTGCATGCTTCGGAGGGCACGTAAAGCCGTCGGACCCGGTCGCTGTTTTTGATAGTGGTCGTTACTCAAACCATGTCAGGGGCCTAATAGTTGTGCTACTAGGCGGTTTCAAAACTCTGACACCAGTGTTCATCGGTTCGTTGTTCGATTTGAAAACCCGCTCGTTAAGAAGAAGACTGAGTGTAAAATAACCGCATGGTATAACAAATTATTAATATTACTAAATAAAAAAAATCTAACAAATGTTAGTCTATCTACCAGTTACGGGATGTAAAACAAATGTTTTCTTAATTTGATCTTTATTTATTGGGCAATACGAAGGTTTATAGAATTCTCAGACATACATGCATATGATCACGCCTTTATCCCTAATGGGGTAGGCAGAGCTTAAACTACGTAAAAAAGGTCGTTCCACCACATCTGACAAAGTTTTGAGGGTTATTTAAGATAGATTTTTAGGAATATTGCTGTAGTGACAGGTTGTCAGTCCATCGCCTAAATTGCAATATACAGAAACCCTCGGATCCCTTAGCTGCATGCTCGGGAGGAAATGCAGCTGGCACATTCTATGTTATACGTAATACTGACTCCTGTAAAATATTATAAAACTCTTATGTCACCATTCAGATTGTCTGGTTACCAGTCATATAGCATAATGGAGTAGAGTATTAAAATTACACTAGAGATTTTTAATCCAAGCGTCTGGATGATAAAGTTGTTTGGGAAACTAGTCCGACTTTATTGTAAAATTTAACTACCCGCAAAAATATTGCATTTACGCTCAATAGTTGTAGGCTCTTATTACTATAGCTACCAGCACAAATATCCAAAAGCCTATGATTCAATCAATGAGTTTTAAACCGTTAACAATTTTACATAATATTACTGATTATAAAATGCTTTCACAGGAATTCATTCATCAAGTACAGCATGTAACAAACCCGTTGAACGTTAATGTTGTTTATGAAGCGTGAAATCGAAAATATCGATAAATTTATTATTTATCACTAGTGCTACGTCGCCATCGATAGTCAAACTATCGATGGTTGATCTTGGAAAACAGTAAAAATATCAATACGCATATAGGTTGTATCGATAAAAGTAATGCCCACCATCCAAAGCATAGATTCTAAACTATCACTAATCAAATATACACCATATTATCGCATAGTATCAATGATTGTGCCTTATTCGTGTTCATAGTAGCAGTTCTACCCATAAGTATTATTTTTGTCGATACTATATTCATAAGCTAATCGATAGTGGTACTGATAAAAAAAACGAAAATTATTTTTTAATTTAATTGCGTGCCATAATTGCGGTGGTGTTTCAATAAGTAAAAGGAGCCTATGTAAAAAATACCATACAATAGTCGGTAGGTATTTATAATGATCCCAAGAGTTGCATCTGCCCGCACCGCTGTGACCGATCCCGCGTGACGCGCAATAAGGCGAGAACCAATTCTACGCGACGCTTGAGCAGCTATCGACCAGTGATAGTGACACGAACGGGCTCAGTTCTAGCGGTGCGGCCAAACACAGCTTTTGGAATCATACTAAATACTGACTTTCATTTTTATTTTTTGGGTTGGAGTTTTTTAAATATTTTTTACGGACTTCACTTACGTTACTGAAACACCTAGCTATGGCACGCAATTACAATAACACCCTGCATTATCGAGCTACCTTGTTGCACCCACTCCTCTTTAGTAAACGCAGCGTAATGATAAAGGTAAGCCCCCATAACGTTGACCGCTTATCTGGTGAAAAAAATTGGAAATTGCTGAATGTGGAAAGCGCTATGCCGATCATCGTGGAAATCCTTGGCCGCTATGTGCTACAGTGGATGTTTATTGCCTGAGAACTAACTTGACTGCCTCCGTGGTCTAGCGGTCTGAGCCATGGACTCTCAACCCGGAGGTCCCGGGTTCGATTCCCAGCGGGGGACAATGACTTTGTGTTGTTGTTTCTAGTTTGTTTAGGACATTGCAGGCTGATCACCTGATTGACCGAAAAAGTAAGATGATCCATGCTGTCGGATGGGCATGTAAATAGTCGGATCTGCGCCTTTTTTCTCTCTGGTCGTGTCAGTCAATCTGTCCCATGAGAATAAGAGATTGAAGGAATAGAGAGTGCACCTGTGTGTAGCGCAAACATTTGGGCACTAAAAACAAGTCCTGCGCAGTTTGCTGATCTCCGCGAGATTGACCGCCATTACCGAAAATCGATGGGAGGAGGACTATTATTGGCTGAGACGATGAAGCATCGATAGTTTATTGCGGCAACTCTATTTATCACGCCTTGCTGGTTATTATAAAGCGCCGGACCGCCTATGATGTACGATCGACAGTAATCCGCCATTTTTATTGTTACTGCTTTCAATAAAGCTGTTGTATTGTGTGGTGAGACTGACTTTTGCAAAAATGGACGTGGCGATTACATACTTTAAATAAAAAAAATATTTAAAAAGAAATTAATAATTTTATAATAATGTTGACTTGATACTAAAACCTTCTACCGTTTTAATAGTACATTATTGCAAAGGCAGCGAAATAGGCAATTGCAGGTCGAGTATAAGTTTGAACCGCAGGCGAGGACTTCAATGATACGAGACAGGCAATTGCCATTTCGGCCGAGGCATATATAGTGCTTTTCTTAAAAAATGCAAGGAAATAAAAAAGGGTCTTTTACATAATAAATTTAATTTTCTTTTGATTTCGCTGGAAGCAGGTTTTCCATCGCTAATTTAGCTTCTGATCTTAAATCTGGTGGAGCGCAGTCAATGTCCATTTCATTTTCACTTTCAGAATCATCGGAACTCATTTTAATTTATGTTTATTAACAAAATAATTAACAACGAACTCCGCTTTACCGCCAATTTATTTTTTTATTTTACAGTTTGGTTCGAAAGGTAAACGCATCTGTGGCTATACAGCCACGAGAACGCAATGTGTACGATAGATGAAAGAGTTCTAAATTCAAACAGCACGCCGTTTCATACAACATTTCAGGCGCGCTCTTCGTTCCAAATTCAAAAAACGCGCCGGGAAGTGATTTTGATTTTTCAGTCTACGTAAATATGATACTTCGCGTGTTCTTTATTCAAAAATAAAGACAATATTTTCGCGCATGTTTAAGAAAAGTAAATTACTTACGACTTTGAAACATCGTTTTTTATTCATCAAAAACGTATTTATGTATGATGTAGTGAAAAATCATACAAATTTAACTTTTTTGAACTAAAAATGTATGTGGTTAAGTCGTAGGCCGGTTAGATCCGTAAAATGTAAAAAGATAAAAAATACATGAAAAATATGATCGAAAATTTATAAAAATTGAAATACTAAATTACACGGGCGAACTTACAAACCTAATAGGTGTTAGCAAACAACACAACAATTTTATTATGAAAACATGTTGTTGCAACAACAAGTGAACTCTTCAACTTTAAATTACAAACTAAATACGGAGTGTAAAGGACAGCGTCCCACAAACTCATGGAGGTTACTCAGTCAATGACACTGAACAACTTCCACAAGATAATTCTAGTAGGAAGTGAAAAGAAAAGGGCTTTCCATACAAATTGTCTGATCGAGGTGGACGAAAAGACAATTTTTTATTGTCACTTCAAGAAAGAAAAAAGAAGAATTCGATTCATTTTCGGACTGCGCAAATATAACCATGTATCTCATTTTCGATCACAGCTCATGTGGCTCCCAATTCGTCTTCGCAGGAATACTTATATACTCTCTGTTCTCTATAACATTCTTCACAATCCTTCTTCTCCTTCATATCTACGTGAGCGTTTTTTATTTTCACTTCCGCAAGACAAACCCTGCCGCTCGAGCGTCAGGACGCTTTTATCTATACCCCTAAATAAGACTGATTTCTACTCATACTCCTTCACAGTCCATGCAGCTAGATTGTGGAACGCTCTCCCGCACACTATTCGCGACAGCCCATCAATCGCTGTTTTCAAAAAGAGAATCAAAGAACATTATCTTTCTCTGCGTAATCCGTAGTATGTATTTATATATTGTATATATATGTATCTATGGTATGTATATATTTATTTATTTCTGTTATATTTATATAGAGTATTTAATATATTTATAGGTATTATAATTTATTTACTTATTGTATGATCGTAGTATAGTGTGATTGAATAGGTATATCCTTATTTACTGTTCATGTATCTAATTTGTATTCATATTGTGCACGTCTTATCCGCTTTACGTTTTATGCTATATCACTTCTTAGGTCTGCTGTAAGACATTTCATTTTAGAAATAAGCAGTACCTGTAGTGTCTTGATTCCTATGTATGTTTCTGTGTACAATAAACTGTTAAATAAATGAATAAGAATTTTTTGATGAAGTTGACTGAGCAACCCCTATCAATTTGCGGGATGTTGTCCCTTACACCCGGTATGATTCTACTCATCTCCCCGCATAGTTACTTAATTTACTCAGCACGAAAGTTGCAAATAACTCAGTTAATAAATATACTAGTACTATGTTATACCGGGTATAATAAATTTGCTGACCGCACTTTTGTGTGTGACTGTGAACCTGCTCATGAAACTGAACAACTTTCTCCTGGAAACGTAGATCGAAATATGAAAAAAAGTAAGCCTCGCATAAAAATGGTTCGAATTGCTAGAGACATTTTGTATTAATTGTTAATTTAATTGCGTGCCATAATTGCGGTGGTGTTTCAATAAGTAAAAGGAGCCTATGTAAAAAATACCATACAATAGTCGGTAGGTATTTATAATGATCCCAAGAGTTGCATCTGCCCGCACCGCTGTGACCGATCCCGCGTGACGCGCATTAAGGCGAGAACCAATTCTGCGCGACGCTTGAGTCGCTATCAACCAAAAATTCAACGCAGCTCTTGGAATCATACTAAATACCGACTATAATTCTTTTTATTTTTTGAGACATTTTGTATTTTTTTGGCCCAATTTAATTTTTTACCTTTGTTTCTTTCTTTAGTTTTCCATGCTGGACTGAGAGCGAGAGAAAAACATAGCTGCATTTCCTCCCGGGCATGCTGTAAAAACCAACTATTGGATTTGAGGGCTTCATTGTATTGCAATTTAGGCGATGGGCTGACAACCTGTACCTATAGCGATCCACATTTCAGTCTAAAATAGCCCTCAAAACTTGTCAGACGTGGCGGAACGACCTTTTCTTTGGTCGTTTATGCTCTGCCTACCCCATTCGGGATAAAGGCGTGATTATATGTACCAGGCCACTCAGAAAGTATTGCGATAAATAGTTTTTATATATGGCAGACTGGCCGGTTAGAATCTTTTTTGAAAATATGATTACTTGTAAGTAAAAATATGTGTGTTCCATTTTCGAAATTTCCCTCCACATTTTTTGGGAGCCAATTCAAAGTATCGTGTCTTACTGAAAAATGGATCTGCGCCGGGAACATTTTAGAGCTATGATTTTTTACGATTTCAAGTGTCGCCTGAAACCGGATGAATCGTTCGATAGACTTCAAATGGCATTTATGGATGAAAGCCCCTCCAAGGCAACCGTGTATCGTTGGTATAACGAATTTAGGCGCGGTCGACCAACCTTGGGAGATGAAGAAAGAAGCGGTCGCCCTTTGACGGCTATTAAGGAAGAAAACGTGCTAGCAGTGAAAAATTTAATCCAAGATAATAGGCGAATTACATATCAGGAGATTCAGCACATATTAAAGATTGGATCGGGAAGCGTTCACGAGATTCTACACGGGCATCTTCGCGTGAGGAGGATAGTATCGCGCTGGGTGCCGCACTACCTCACCGACGCTCAGAAGCAGGCCCGGGTGGAATGGTGCCGTGATATGCTGAAAAAATTTGAAGCAGGCTCGTCTCGGCGTGTTTACGACATCGTAACAGGTGATGAGTCCTGGATTTATCAATACGATCCAGAAACCAAGCGCCAGTCGACAGTTTGGGTGTTTCAAAATGAACCAACGCCTACCAAAGTGAAGCGATCTCGAAGCGGGGGGAAGATTTTGATCGCCAGCTTTTTTAATTTGACTGGCCACTTGGCCTCAATTCCCCCCTTACGAGATCAAAGAAGCAATAACGCTGAATGGTATACTACCAAATGTTTACCGGAAGTTTTTTCTGTTGTGAGCAACAAGCGACCAAACACAGGGCTCCGCGGACTACTGCTCCACCACGACAATGCGCCTGCACACACCGCGCTCAAAACGAGGGACAGCACACCAGTCAAACTCCTGGGTGACCCTCCTTACAGCCCTGATCTAGCACCGTGTGACTTCTTTTTATTTCCAAAAATAAATAATCAGCTCACGGGGATACAATTTTCGTCGCCGGAAGATGCGCTGGCTGCGTTCGAGCAGGCTGTAAACGAGGTGTCTACGGCGGACTGGAAAAAGTGTTTTGAAAACTGGTTCAGACGCATGAATCTTTGTATAGAGGCTGGTGGAGAGTACTTTGAAAAGATTTAATAAAAATATATGTACCTGTAGAATAATTTTTTTTAGTGTCGCAAATCTTTCTGAGTGTCCCACGTATGTATGTATGTTTCTTGGGAAAAGTTTTTCTTTCATATCGCAGCCGCATTTGTTTATTTTACATCCAGTATTATATTATACGTATAACCGTGAGCTATTCGGGTGGTACCTCCAGCGAAAAGTTTAAAGTAAATTGAGTGCACAGATCATTATTTCCAATTTGGCGGTATAGTCGGCTGCATATTAAAGTTTAAATTGAACGTACAGCGCGGCTGTGTAAGTCTGCATTAGGAGTCTCCGGGGAGAAGAGCTAGGGGTGTGGGCTGAGGGGAGCGGGAACGAGTTTGACAAAAAAAAGGAGAGGAACTGCTGTCAAAATTTAGTTACATCATGTGAACATCATAGAGACCAATCCAAATTCGATGCGTATTCAACATGCAGTTAACTACATGTACTGAGGTATGTATTAAGTACCGCTTCCGTAGGTCAACCTTGGATTCTATTGAAAAACGCGCCAAGAAGCTCATCGCCGACCCGTCACTGGTAGAGGAAAAGCTGCAGAGCCTCGAACATCGTCGCAAAGTAGCTTGCTTGTCTGTGTTCTACAGGATACATTTCGGAGAATGTGCAGCATCGCTTCATGACCTGATACCCCCCTCCCCATTCCATCTCCGGGGTACGAGACGCTGGTTGGGATTCCACCCTTATGTTGTCGACATTCCAAGTTTTCGCACAAAGCGGTACGCTTCTACATTTTTAATGCGAACGGCCAAAGTGTGGAACTCCCTGCCTGCGGATCTATTTCCGGAACGTTATAACCTGGGCCTTTTCAAGGCGAGAGTGAACAGGCATTTTCTAGGCAATCATGCTCCATCATAGTCTACATCATCACTTACCATCACGTGAGATGGCGGACAAATGATTGCCTATCAAATATTAAAAAAAAAAAAAAAAAAAAAAAGGTCAGCTGGAAGAAATTTCTTAGAAGAATTAAGCTGTATCTGTTGCGCCGTTATTCCATGTCTATTGTCTTTCTTATGTTAATGTACAATAAACAGTGACTAAAAAAATAAACGAAATAAGGTAAAAATTGTGTGATCACGACACTACTCAATATCATGCAGTGTTACTTAACCTTTTCAACACATTTATCAAATTTCATTCGCAACTGAATTCAGTAGTTTGATTGTATCGGATCTAAGACGATTAATTTTAGATACTAAGCTATTAAGAAATAAATACCTCCGCGATACCGACGTGTCGTGTATTTTTTTAATCAACATTAGTTGCAAGATGACTAAATATTTCTTGACTTTTCTTCCATACTGGACTGGGAGAGAAAGAAAAACATAGAATGTTCCAGTTGCCCTTCCTCCCGGGCATGCTGTAGAAGTCAGCAAAAGGGATTCGAGGGTTACAGTGTATTGTAATTTAGGCGATAGGCTGACAACCTATCACTACAGCAATACACATTACAATCTAAAATTGCCCTCAATTTATGTCAGACGTGGCGAAAGCGCCTTTTAGGAGGCGTTTTACGCTCTGCCTACCCCGTAAGGGATAAAGGCGTGATTTTATGTATGTATGTATGACTAAATACTGGAGTCGTATTTTTGAATCACGCAAACTCCAATGAAATTGCAAAAGAGTAACTTACGCATGCGATTTTCATACAACATACCTACTATGCGAATATTAGTCTTTTGTATGCAAAATAGATTCGAGTCATTGATCCGGACTCTTTACCATACGCTCTACCTTTATATTTTACACATTCGCTCACGCTTCGCTTATCGCTTCGCCCGTCAGCACGTTCTCTCGCCGCAGCTCTCGAGGGCCCCGAACAAAGTATCGTTGCAGTTGTGTGCATAATTCACTTTATTGCATCTCAATCCGCTCTCGCTATCGCTCCGCTCGTTAGCACGTAAACCCGCGTTAGCTCTCGAGGAACCTGAACAAAGTATCGTTGCAGTTGTGTGCATAATTCACTTTATTGCATCTCAATCCGCTCTCGCTATCGCTACGCTCGTCAGCACGTAAACCCGCGTCGGCTCTCGAGGAACCCGAACAAAGTATCGTTGCAGTTGTGTGCCTAATTCACTTTATTGCATCTCAATCCGCTCTCGCTATCGCTCCGCTCGTCAGCACGTAAACCCGCGTCGGCTCTCGAGGAACCCGAACAAAGTATCGTTGCAGTTGTGTGCCTAATTCACTTTATTGCATCTCAATCCGCTCTCGCTATCGCTCCGCTCGTCAGCACGTAAACCCGCGTCGGCTCTCGAGGAACCCGAACAAAGTATCGTTGCAGTTGTGTGCATAATTCACTTTATTGCATCTCAATCCGCTCTCGCTATCGCTCTGCTCGTCAGCACGTAAACCCGCGTCGGCTCTCGAGGGCCCCGAACAAAGTATCGTTGCAGTTGTG
Source organism: Scrobipalpa costella (assembly GCA_949820665.1). Classification (NCBI taxonomy): domain Eukaryota; kingdom Metazoa; phylum Arthropoda; class Insecta; order Lepidoptera; family Gelechiidae; genus Scrobipalpa; species Scrobipalpa costella. The sequence goes on from OX463301.1 coordinate 22,884,813, forward strand.
TGCATAATTCACTTTATTGCATCTCAATCCGCTCTCGCTATCGCTCCGCTCGTAAGCACATCCACCCGCCGCAGCTCTCGAGGGCCCCGAACAAAGTATCGTTGCAGTTGTGTGCATAATTCACTTTATTGCATCTCAATCCGCTCTCGCTATCGCTCCGCTCGTCAGCACGTAAACCCGCGTCAGCTCTCGAGGAACCCGAACAAAGTATCGTTGCAGTTGTGTGCATAATTCACTTTATTGCATCTCAATCCGCTCTCGCTATCGCTCCGCTCGTCAGCACGTAAACCCGCGTCGGCTCTCGAGGGCCCCGAACAAAGTATCGCTGCAGTTGTGTGCATAATTCACTTTATTGCATCGCAATCCGCTCTCGTTATCGCTCCGCTCGTCAGCACGTAAACCCGCGTCGGCTCTCGAGGGCCCCGAACAAAGTATCGCTGCAGCTGTGTGCATGATTCACTTTATTGCATCTCAATCCGCTCTCGCTATCGCTCCGCTCGTCAGCACGTTAACCCGCGTCGGCTCTCGAGGAACCCGAACAAAGTATCGTTGCAGTTGTGTGCATAATTCACTTTATTGCATCTCAATCCGCTCTCGCTATCGCTCCGCTCGTCAGCACGTAAACCCGCGTCGGCTCTCGAGGAACCTGAACAAAGTATCGTTGCAGTTGTGTGCATAATTCACTTTATTGCATCTCAATCCGCTCTCGCTATCGCTCCGCTCGTCAGCACGTAAACCCGCGTTGGCTCTCGAGGGCCCCGAACAAAGTATCGTTGCAGTTGTGTGCATAATTCACTTTATTGCATCTCGCTCCGCGCGATACCCTGTCATAACTCTCCAGAATGTGTATGCCAGGAGCTGCCGGCTTTGTTCTAGAAGTAGCCGCCTTGCATAATGTATCCGAAGAAATGTTAAGAAAACTCCCGCGTATTGGGGAATTCGGAGTTTTGACGTGAAATTCCGCATAAGACGGGGCGAGGGTAAACAGCGTAGAATGACTTTGTTGATATTCTGGATTAACTAAATTAAGTTTGTTCATGGAAAATTAATTACAAACTTTTATTTTCACCTGTGTTAATTTGCGTCATAAAAAGAAAGAAGCCTCAGTATGTTTGTTCTTTAAAAAATAATGGAAACAAAAAAAGGCCCTGTTGACCAAGACACGAAGAACTAACCGTGATTTTACTAAAATCATTCTTACGTACATACATATAATCACGCATTTATTCTTTTTGGGGAAGGCGGAGCTGTATCAATATTTTGAGAGTTATTTAGAAAAGAATAGAATATGCGTTTATCTTAGATACATCATAAATTACAATTGCTTAAATGTAATTGTACAGAATATTTTAGGGTCTGAAAATGGACATCACTTAGCTTTCGTTACAAGCAGCTCAGTTAGCTACTCGTAACGCTGGTCTAGATAGATTTGTAGATATATCGCTGAAGTGACAGGCTGTCAGCACATCGCCTAAATTGCATTATACAGAAACACTTGGATCTCTTAGCTGGTTTTTACAGCTTGCCCGGGAGAAAATGCAGCTGGCACATTATATGTTTTCAAAATTTATTTTAAAATTAATCTTCTTGACCCGAATACCTACTTAGAATTTTTGTATTTCAACTATCTGCTACATCTTTGAGCTCACGCATATCTAGTGATGTACTACATCAATCGGGAATCAGTATATCGAACAATTTTATCGTACACCTTGAACGGAACTATAAAAAGGATATTGCTGCCATAACGCGAGTGGGGTCGCGACTCGCGAGCCGACACAATAATAGGTATGGTGGCCATGGGTTTGGGTATGTTGGGATATTTAAATCGAACTTTAAAATGAATTAAATGCGATCTATCCTTGTAAAAACATATCTAAAACAATCCATAATAACCAAGGCTCATCATCTCCTTAGCCTTATCCCGTATCTCACGGGGTCGGCTACCAAATCTAGGTGATTGAACGAGTGTACTGGTTTTTACACAGAGCGACTGCCATCTAACCTCCGCAACCCAGAAGGGAAGCCAGACCCAATCCTAGATTAGGTCAGAGTTTTCAAGCCTCCAATGCTTTGTACTGGCCTTTGATATGGCGTAACGAGTAATGTCTATGGTATTCAACCATACTAACCAATAAAAACGGCTCGTTATGGCTTCCGAAACACGGAAAAAGCGCATAATAAACGTACATATGAAATTTGAAACCCGAAAAACGCATTCGTACGTGGTGGCATTCGAACCACGACGTTCGGATCAGAAGGCAGCAGCCCTATGTACTACACTATCGGGTTATCAATAATAAACAGGACTGTAGGTACTTTAACAATGGACAGGGAAAATTTTAAATGAATTTAAAAGTTATAAACAAACAAACCCTACAAAATTTTAGATGTAGTTCAAATGCTGAATGACGATTTGGGTAGGATAGCTATCAGATAGGTCAGATAAAAACGCATTGGTCCTTAATCCTAATAAATCAAAATTTATGGTTCTAGGCTCAAAAATCAAATAAATAAAATTGTGTCACAGTCTCCAATTGTCAGTATACTCGGACAAAATGTTGAACGAGTAGATGAAGCAAGAAATTTAGGTATTATGTTCGATAGCATATTACGTTTTGAGAGTCACGTTGAGAGCCTAGTGAAAAATTTGTTTTTATAGACTTAAGGTACTTTATAAGATTCGCCACTACCTCAATGATAGCGCTAGAATGATGGTATGTGAGTCACTAGTTTTATCTAGATTGAATTATGCGGATCTAGTTTACGGCCCACGTGTACTATATAAATAACAGCGACTAATTTCAACGCGTACAAAACGCATGCTGTCGCTTTTGTTTTGACATTCCTCCACGTAGCCATATAACACCGTTCCTTAATGCTTCATCTATATTAGACATGGAATCACGGAGACAGTTACATCTTGCAGTTCTTATGTTCGATATTTGTAATAATAAAATCCCTGACTATCTATTTCAAAATTTAAATTTCCCAATGTTTATAACAATTCTAATCATGGCCCTAGATCGATGCGTGCTCCTCTCGAGATTCACCGACATAAAACAGCTGCTTTCACTGGCAGTTTCCGATACCATGCGACAAAATGCTGGAACAACATACCACCGCCTATAAGATCTTTAAAATCGAAATTACTATTTAAAGTAAAAATGAAAGAATCGTTGCTAATAAAACAAATATCTGGTATTCCGTAGCATTTTTCTGTGGGTAGCTAAACATACTCACCTAACCATACTGCCAATTGGGAAAGAACTTCCTGTTACTTATTGTTGACGAACAAAATAGCTTTTAATCAAATATTTTATTAAAATCAATTTTATTACATTATTCTAAATTACAATATTTTTATTTTATTAATGATCTGTTTTTATTGAACTAATGTTAATATTTACAATTTATTTAATTTACCTTAAATTGACCAATTTATTTATTATTGTATTTATAGTTTTGACTGGTTACCGTATCTGCGTTGAACTTAAGGTAATAGCTGAAAATCAGCGATTTGCCTTCAAAAGCAAATATAGACGCTGAGCTATGGCCTTTTGCACGCCTGCAGCACACATACATGCCCTTATATCAGGGCCTATCGTTAAGTAGAATTCTCTAGTCATTTCCAACTAAAGCCTTTGTTTATGTGTGTGTGTAGCAATGAAATAAACGATTTATCTATCTATCTATAAAAAAATGATATTTACTATACTACTTACACATAGACTCTTTAAAGTAAGATGCAACAAAAGGTGTCGACTAAAAATTAATGATAAACAATCAAATTAAATTAAAGCTAATCTCACTTATAAATTATAATGGACAAGAATTTGAACAAATATCTGTCGCTTTCACAAATATTTTTTCACCTTAATAAAATACTGAAAACAACAAACACATCATGGTATACATACACTTTGTTTTTGTTTATAATGACAGCTTTGTAATCGAAACTTTCCCACTCAAACTCGAAAGTATGGTGTCACTAAGGGATGTGCCGCGATAAGAGAGTAAATGCGAGACGAACTGCCGTAAAAAATGAAATATGCCGTAAACTGCCGTGAAGTGCCGGGTATCTGCATAAACTGCTTGTCTGCTTATTGAATAACGCGCTTTATTGCCAATGGTCAGGTGAGATTCTATCATAATTTAATTTTGTTAGAATTGCATGTTTGTTGTAGCTGGGAAAAGTAAATCACCGGCTCTCTAATCTCAGATTAGGCCCTTATCGTAGGTACTGCGTTGGATGCCTTCGATTGTTTTAAGAACAAAAAGATCTTCTCTTTGTTTTTTGTAATATTTATGATTTGTGATTGTGACTGGAGTATAGCATACACTACTATTTACTATAGCTAGCCTACTAGATCTTACTGCTGGGCAAAGGCCTTCCCCGCGGTATTCCACTCATCAGTCATCACGGTCCAATGCAACTTCAGACTACTATTTACTGCAGGAAAATTATGGGGTGAGAAACAATAAAAATATAGTTATATTAGAGAAACCTAGGATATCAATATTCTTAACACAATCACACTCACAGCCCCACTAGAATTCCCTGTAAAACCAAGTCATGTGCTTCCGTGGTGGCATGTTCAAACTACATCAGCTCACCCCAGCGGCCAAAGACCGGCTTCTAAACCTGAATATCGACATTTAAGATCTACGCAGAACACGCCATACGACATTATGATAACATAGAAAAGCTAAATTAACCTTTAAAAACTCAAGTAAACAATTTAACAAACACTTACACGCGCCCACTTCTCATCAGTTCTCACCGGATCACTCTCACTCACTGCCTCCCGGGGGAAATCAGGTGAGTTTGTACGGTGGGAGCGCGTGACGTGTGTCATTAGTCTTTGTTGGGCGGTGCAGGGTGCAACTGAGAACATCGTATGTGAAATCGATGGATGAAGACAAAAACGTAATGCACATACATACATATAGTCACGCTATTATCCCTAATGGGGTAGGCAGAGCGTAAATAACCCAAAAAAAGGTCGCTCCACCACATCTGACAAAGTTTTGAGGTTTCTTTAAGATAGATTTGTAAGACAGGTTGTAGAGCCCATCGCCTAAATTGCAATATTTTTAAATACTCGGATCCTTTAGCTCGTTTTAACTATGCAGCTGGCACATTGTATGTTTTCCTATGACTCCTAGTCCAGCTTGGACGAATAGCTAAAGTAACGTTTAAAAACTCAAGTAAACAATTTAATAAACACTTACACGCGCCCACTTCTCATCAGTTCTCACCGGTTCACTCTCACTCACCGCCTCCCGGGGGAAATCAGGTGAGTTTGTACGGTGGGGGCGAGTGACGTGTGTCATTAGTCTTTGTTGGGCGTTGCAGGGTGCAATCGGGAACATCGTGTGTGAAATGGATAGATGAACACAAAAACTTAATATACATAGATACATATAGTCACGCCATTATCCCTAATGTGGTAGGCAGAGAATAAACGACCCAAACAAAGGTCTGACAAAGTTTTGACAGTTCTTTTAGATAGATTTGTAGGTATATTGCTGTAGTGACAGGTTGTCAGTATATCGCAAAAATTGCAATATACTGAAACCCTTGGATCCCTAAGCTGGTTTTAAGAGCATAGTCGGGAGGAAATGTAGCTGGCACATTTAATGTTTTTCTATGACTTCCAGACCAGCATGGAAAAGTAAACGTAATGTAATGTAACGTATTGCATTAAAAGTTGTAATTTTTTGTCATAAATGTAATTAAACAATTGCATATATCTATTTCTAATCTTCTAAAATAGGAGATCTTATTTATATCTCGATCCTTTACCATTACCAAGCTGTTTATTTTTTTAATTAGCGTAGCGATTATGCTCTTTCATGAGGCCACTGGCGCTCTGGCTACCCCTTAAGAGAAACAAGCTTGACTTTATGCATGTATGACTTTATTCAAGGGCGGGTGACGTGTGTCATTTGGAATTTGTTGGACAGCGCAGGGTTCACGGAAAATCGCGACAATTGTATGTGATATGTTGTGAAATAGATTAAGTATAGCTTTATACTATCTCAATTTGTCTTTGTCCTGCCACTCATGCATGTTATGCGTGTGAAGTGACGGAGGGGGTACTCAATGAGATTTATTTGGTAAGCATCTCAGGATTTCCTGTAAACTACAAAAGGGAACCTTGTCCTTGTGTTTATTGCGCTGTGGTTCATTTTCCGATTAATTTTATGCTAGCCTGAGAGCAAAAGAAAAACATGGAATGTGCCAGCTGCATTTTCTGCCGGGGATGCTGATTTTTACAGCATTCCTTTTTATAGTTTACAGAAAATCCTGAGATGCTTACCAAATAAAACTCATTCAATACCCCCTAAAATGCAAGTGCAATCAGAGATCCGAGAGATTAAGTATATTGTAATTTAGGCGATGGGCTGACTACCCGTCACTGCAATATAACTACAAATCTATCATAAATAACCCTCAAAACTTTGTCAGACGTTGCGAAACGACCATTTTTTAGGTCGATTACACTCTAACCCACCTATTTACCCCATTAGGGATAAAGGCGTGATTATATCTATGTTTGCAAGTCATTATCCTATGATAATCGGCAAAACATCTTAATTTTCTTCTTTGAGTATAAACTTACCTACCTTTCATGTTATATTATAATAAAAAACTTTTATTTTAGGCAGATAACTTTATATCAAAAATTTTACTCATTTTAGTCCCAAAATACCTTGTCAATTTGCCATAAAATCTATCGTCAACACCTATGTTTACATGGTACCAGCGCAGGTAACAAACTTATGAATTAATTATTAACAACAGTAACCAATACAAGTGTATCGTAATCCGGGGTTATAGTTGGGTATGATTTAATTTGGACGCACCTCCGATACATTTACATACGCTTATGTAAAGCCTTGATCGGTTTTCAAGATTGGTTATACGGGATGTAAGGGACAGCGTCCCTCAAACTGATAGGGGTTGCTCAGTCAATAAAACTGAACAACTATCAGCAGGTTTTTTTTTAATATAAATTCTTTATTGCGTACAAAAAAAATTACAATAAATAAACAAATTTAAATTTAGGTCACAAAGGTGAGCCTATCTCTATACAGAGATCTCTTCCAGCCAACCTGTAAAACTGAATATGAGATAACAGTATATACGGGGAAAAGACTGTACACGCTGTAGATTTTTCAGGAAGTGATAATAAATATTTTATTTTCCATACATATTGTCTGATCATACATACGTATATATATATAATCACGCCTTACTCCTAAATGGGATATGCAAGGCGTTAACAACCTGAACAAAGGTCCTTTCTTCACGTCTGACAAAGTTTTGAGGGTTTTTTAAGATTAATTTGTAGGTATATTGCTGTAGTGACTGGTTGTCAGCCTATCGCCTACAGTTTCAAATACAGAAATGCATGTTTTTCTCTCGCCCCCAGTCCAGCGTGGAAGTATTGCCTGATCAAGTTGGTATTTTTGTACGGGAAGGTATTTTTTTTTCACTTCCTGAAATAATTTCCTGGTGAAAGTTACTCAGTTTCTTTGACATCAGTTTGTGACGTTGTCCCTTACACCCGGTATTGTATGCCTATTCCTTAGGCTATAGGTGTAGGGTAGTGGTTGACTATTAATAGGTATGGTATAAGATATATATCTATAAAATTACTATTTTACTTTAAATGAATGTACGATAAAAAAAAACAGTAACTTGCTTTGAAATTACTGTGATATTATTTATCGTAAAAGAAATTTAACGTATCAAAATTTCTTACTCATAATTTATTTCAAACTTTCAAAAATCGATAATAAAATTTCTTAGCATCATTCAAGAATTCTATAAACATTTTTATGTAAATATTTTTCAAATCAAAATTAAGCAATGAATAAATCTGTAACTAGCATTGTAAGCAAAACAAAGATTTAACAGTAAATTGGTGAAAATCAAACTTCCGTTAAAAATGAACTTCCAGAATATAAACACGGAATTTCTCTATCCCCAGCCAATTAGCAAAGCTAATATTAACAGCCGTAATAACAGGAAGTCAAATTAGTCCACCCAAAACTACGTCCAAGAAACTAGAGGAAAACTTTATAAAATTCAAATTTCAGCTTTTCAATTTAATTTCGTATGCAACTTTGCTGAAGAAATGTTCGTTAAGAGTCCCTAAGGCGGACGGTAAGACCCTGTGACTAGCCAAGCGAATGTAGCTCTTAATTACCACATTTTAAGGGCTCTGGTGCACGTTTTTTGCGTGGACACTAGAAGCGCCAGGAGTGCAGTGTGCTCGAGGTTCGTGTATGGTTGAAGTTACAAGACATACCTGAGTATAAAAAATCCTATGAATGGAAATGTGTTTATATAAGTTTCCATTTTGAAATAGTACTATAGTTTACCAATAATCTTGCGAAATGTACAGTACTTCGTGTGATTGTGGCTATCTATGCTCCCATCGTGCTGTTTAAAATAAAACCATAGACAATATCTGCTTTTAGCGACGAAGCGTGAAGCAACGCCAAGTGCCTTAAAGATTGTACAGCTGTTTTTTTTGTTGTTGTATTGTTTACATACATACATATATTCACGCCTTTATCCCTAATGGGGTAGGCAGAGCGTAAACGATCTAAATAAAGGTCGTTTTGCCAAGTATGACAAAGTTTATGACAAACTTCCATGCTGGCCTGGGAGCGAGAGAAAAACTTAGAATGTGCCAGCAGCATTTCCTCCCGGGCATGTTGTAAAAGTCAGCTAAGGGATCCGAGGGTTTCAGTATATTGCAATGTAGGCGATGGGCTGACAACCTGTCACTACAGCAATATACGTACAAATCCATCTTGAATAACCCTCAAACCTTGTCAGAGGTGGCGGAACGACCGTTGTGTAGGTCGTTTATGCTCTGCCTACCCCATTATTGATAAAGGCGTGATTATATGTATGTATGTATGACAAAGTTTTGAGGGTTATTTAAGATATTATAGCTATATGAATTGTTTACAACTACTGGATTTTCTATCTTAATTCTATTAAGTTTAAAAAGTATTTCGCTGTTTCTTACACTTTTCTCCTCAACGTTAGGTAAAAGAAAAAAGATACCTTGAGATGCTACCGTAGAAAATTTTTAAGCCTTCGTTTATAAAACTTCTTTTTATGTGTCAAGCTATTTTATCTTTACCAAGTAAAGATTATTTTATGACACTCATATTTTTTTATATTTTTATGAAGTAATTTCCTTTGTATTTATTCTAACTCATGATTATATGCTCAGTATGCATAATATAATTTATAGTTTCGCCTTTGTTCCTTACTGGGTAAAGAGGGCGATACTTTGATCGTCTTTCAAGGGATTTTTGATTCTCATGATAAAAAAATTCTGAAACCTATGTCCATTATGAAATATGTACCAAATATATTGTACATAATCGTATTCATTGTATAAGAGTAACCTTTCAGTTCTATTAAAACCAAGCCACACGCACACACACATAATCACGCCTTTATCCCTAATGGGGTAGGCAGAGCGTAAACGACCTAAACAAAGGTCGTTCCGCTACGGCTGACAAAGTTTCGAGGGTTATTTAAGATAGATTTGTAGGTATATTGCTGTAGTGACAGGTTGTCAGCCCATCACCTAAATTACAATATACTTACACCCTCGTATCCCTCAGCTGGTTTTTACAGCATGCCCATGAAGAAATGCAGCTGGCACATTCTATATTTTTCTCTTGCTCCCAGGCCAGCATGGATGAAAACAAGCAACACATGCAAATTTTAAAGTACGGTAGGGCCAAACACACCTCCTTGAGGTACTAAAGTCAACCTGTGAGGTAAACTTATTGCATAATCGGTGGCATCCTTTGTCAAAGGCCTCCCGCTAAGCAACGTGGATGTGTCGACTGCATTGCCCACAAATTTGCCCTCAGTATTAACCAGACCATTGTATCGGTACAATACGGGTCAGTGGCGCAAACCAGCTTAACTATTGTTAACCACTCGCTTTATATGACGGACTTCATTACCGGGAGTGCGTTATGTATAGGATGCTAGATGTTATCCGGAAATGTATTATAAACTGAACCTTATAGAATCTAATTTGGGACGCTGCATTATATGATAGCATGTAATATAATACTAGGTTTACTATAGCTCGAATATTGTAATATTCATTAAGTGCTTTCATTACGAAGCCTAGCTTTATTCTGTGTAATACATACATACATACAATTCCGCTTTCATCTCTCATGGGCTAGGCAGAGCGTAAATGACCTAAACAAAGATCGTTCCGCCCCGTCTGACAAAGTTTTGAGTGTTATTTAAGGGTAGATTTTCAGGTGTATTGCTGTAGTGACAGGTTGTCAGCCTATCGATTAAATTGCAATGTACTGAAACCCTCGCATCCCTGAGCTGATTTTTACAGCATGCCCGGGAGGAAATGCTCTTAAAATATTGAATATTTTTGCAGTTTTTAGTGTAAAACAGTAAGTGCAACTTCCGAAAGTCAAAATATTGTAAAGAGTAGAATTGTTATAAATTATTGTACCTCTTAAAAGAGTGTTTTAGAAGCAATGAAATAAAATAATGAATACCAATGTTTGACACTACCAGTATATTTTTAGTAAACATAATATCTGGTTTTCAAGAAAATCGAGTTTTCAATCCAACTTTTCCTCGCTGAATTTGAACGGAATTATTAATGAAACTACCTACAATTATAATTATGTATAAAGAGAAATCAGGCATTCCGTACGGGTCCTTACTTCAAAAAGCAAAGACGAAGGGTAATTGAGATGCAACGCGCGTACGAAGCACTTTTTATTCTATCGGCATTATAAAAAATGGGCTTCGAGTTTTTGAAAGGTTTGCCGAGGGACTCAAAGAAACGGTCGAAGGATTTGGTGTAATTAAAACCAAGAATGCCTTTGCAAAAAAACGGACGTCGCTATCGGTATAGTACTAATATCTGTCATAGTACTTGTGTGATACAACAAAAGTGTCCTGTTGTGGTCTCAAATTGGCGTTATTTAATTCTTTTCTTTTTTTAAAGATCTATTATAATAAAGATCAAAAACTGCACTCTGGTTCACCAGAGTGCAGTTGTGAATGAACAAAGAATGTGCCAGCTGTATTTCCTCCCGGGCATGCTGTAAGAACCAGCTAAGGGATCGGAGGGTTTCGGTACATAGCAATTTAGGTGATGGGCTGACAACCTGTCCCTACATCAATATACCTACAAATCTATCTTAAACAACCCTCAAAGCTTTGTCAGACGTAGCAGAACGACCTTTGTTTAGTTAGTTAAGTTCTGGTTACGCCATTCGGGATAAAGGCGTGATTGTATGTATGTATGTACTCTGATTTAAAATTATTAATCTTTTCATTATGTTTTCGAAGTATTGTATTCATGAGAGATAAATAGATAAATAACTCTGCAAGTTAATGCATAACCTATTCAACAACTAACAATAAAAATATTTCAAGAAATACAAAGAACCATAAAACGGGTATACAGTGTGTGGCATCATAACATAAGGCACCATAAATCTACGAAGATATTACAAAATGGCGTCTTATCATATCGTGACGATGTGACTTTGACGGATCGCCACATCGCCGCAGTGGGCACTCTGTTTATGTAGTGAAAATTGCCCCGAGATCATTTCCACAGGAGAATGGAAGCGTTTCTATTTTAAACTTTGAACAGAGAACTGTTTACTGCAGAATTTCAGGAGAACTGGTTTAGAATTTATCTTCGACACATTTCTTTTGAAAAAATATCAAATAAAATTGATGCTATATTATTTTTACATTTGACGTCGTTGGTAACAGATGCTGATTATAATTATCTTTAAAGATGGAGCAAGGTCCACGATGAAATAAAAAACTAGGTCTTACTAGGTTTAAGAATAAATACTGTACGTAGACGTACATACATTCCAATTTATAAATAAACTGTCGAGATTCTAGAGTTTATAATTAAGCGAAAACAACTTCCCAGCAAAACATTGCTTCTATCATAAAAGCCTGTCAGGAAACCATGCAAGATGGATGCTCTCAGAAGCTCTAGGAGATTTAAACTTCATAATGAATCATACAAACCAGACGTTTTTAATTCCCCGATCTTCCATATGAAGCTGGTGTGATGGTGTGAAACAATAAATCACATGGGAGTAACAAAAAGCTTAAGAACTCATGACACAGCCGAGTTAACCTAAGACAATAATAAATCTAGCCAGAAGACACGTCGTCATTTTATCTTGAACCGACGTTGATTGATCATCTCAGCTGTTTAGTGTTGTATTGTTTGTAAGTATTTCTGTAACAGATAACAGTTACTTACTTACTATGACCCAAAGTGAGTTTGGCCTCCAATACATGAACATGTAATTTTTTCCGGTCTTGAAAAATCCTCCGTGAACTTCAGGTTTCTTATCAGTAACTTGAAGTTTGAAAGAGTAAGAAACAACATTTACTACATACATACATACATACTATCACGCCTGTATCCCTAATGGGGTAGGTAGAGCGTCAACGACCCAAACAAAGATCATTCCGCCACGTCTGACATGTATTGAGGGTTCTTTAGAAATAACTGTATATTGCTGTAGTGACATGTTGTCAGCCCATCGCCTTAATTACAATATACCCTCGAATCCCTTAGCTGGTTTTTACAGCATGCTCGGGAGGAGATGCAGCTGGAACATTCTACGTTATTCTATCGCTCCCAGTCCAGCATGGAAGCTAACAACATTTACTTACTGTCATTTTTCTTCTTCGTAACATACATACACACATAAAATCACGCCTTTATCCCTAATGGGGTAGACAGAGCGTAAACGTCCTAAACAAAAGGTCATTCCGCCACGCCAATTACAATATACTGAAACCCTCGGATCCCTTAGCTTGGTTTTTTGGTTTGGTTTTTGGAAGAAATGCAGCTGGCACATTCTGTATTTTTCTGTCGTTCCCAGTCCAGCATGGAAGATTTCTTCTTTGCTGCTGTTATTTATTATAATAGGTGAGGTTGTACTGTTTTTTATGTTGTGAGTCGTTCAGTGGTGAAATTCTGCAGAAGGTATAAAACTGAATAAATCCCCAGAGTTATCGCCATGAATGTTATGGGAGAACAACATATTTTTTTTGTTTTCAACATACTGTTTTCCATATTTATTTTTTTATGTCAATATCAACTACAAAGTTGTTACAAATGATTCTCCTCCCTATCAAAGTACTCAGTCGTCGCTAAACCCCACTTCATTTATTAAGGGCAACGAATTAAACTCGTTTGTTTCGGCAATTCATTTATTATCTTCTTATGGTGTTGGATGTAGAAAATGATGGCGAGTGTTTAATGACAAGCTTTCATTTTAGATATTTGGCATACCCTAACGTCACACCTAACATGAGTGAAATTTCCCTCAAAATTTCTTAGATGTGGCTAACAGTTTCATTACTTTCACGGTATTTTCAATAGGTGTCACACACATACACACACACACACATAATTACTCAATTATCCCTAATAGGGTAGGCAGAGCGTAAAAGACCTAAACAAAGGTCGATCCGCCTCGTCTGACAAAGTTCTGAGGGTTATTTAAGATAGATTTGTTGGTATATTGCTGTAGTGACAGGTTGTCAACTTGTCGCCTTAATTACAATATGCTTAAACCCTCGTATCCCTTAGCTGGTTTTTACAGCATGCCTGGGTGGAAATGCAGCTGGTACATTCTATATTTTTCTTTCGCTCCCAGTCCAGCATGGAAGAATAGCTGTCAACACTTAGATAAGTTGTTTGAAATTCCGTTCTTTGAATCCTGCAGTTTAGTCATTTCATTCGTAATTTTGAAGTTTTCAACAATGACATAATATCAAGAATCATAGGCATACAAAAATTGTTGTAAAACATCCTGTTACTTCAGTAAAATACCATACATTATGTTCAAATAGCAAACCAAACACAACAAACCAGACTCATTAACCAGAACTCTTAAACCACGAAAAAGCGATACAAATAAAATCCGCCCGTAATTGCTTCAATATTACACACTGAGAGTTTCGGCAGAAGTAGGGGCACACTGGGAGCACCCGAAATGAGCCGAGTTCTGTTTTTAAAAGTGCCGAGTGTGCTCGCGCGTGCACAAGTGCCGGTATTGTGCATGTGCAGTCATATTGCACGTGGGAATGCAGATTTACACGAACTATTGCAGTTTGGATTGTAAATTTGATTTTGTTTTTTGCTCTTAAAGTGTTATATTATGAGTGGTGAAGACACTCATATACGGTGTAAGGGGCAGCGTAATGTCAGTCAATGAACTTTTGATTGAACAACTATCAGCAGTTTTTTTTTCATGAAGTGAAAAAAAATGCTTTTCCATACAAATTGTCTGATTGAGGAGATCATTTTGTATGGGAAGGTCAAATTGTATTTTTATCGCCTGAAAGAATTTCCTGGTGTAAGTTGTTCAGTTTCGTTGACTGAGCAACCCCTATCTATCAGTTTGCGGGACGCTGTGCCCTACACTCGGTGTAATTGTAAAGGTTTCTTTAATGCTTGACTGGGAGCGAGATTAAAACATAGAATTTGCCAGCTGCATTTCCCCCCGGGCATGCTGTGAAAATCACCTAAAGGATCCGAGGTTTCAGTTTATTGCAATTTAGGCGATTGGTTCACAAACCTGTCACTACAGCAAAATACCTACAAATATATCTTAGATAACCCTCAATATGTTGTTAGATGTGGCAGTACGTCCTTGATTTAGGTCGTTTACGGTCTGCCTACCTCATTTGAGTTAAAGGCGTGATTATATGTATGTATGTGTTACTTCCATGCTGGACTGGGAGCGAGAGAAAAACATAGAATGTGCCAGCTGCATTTCCACCGGAGTATGCTGTAAAAACCAGCTAAGGAATCCGAGGGCAGTATATTGCAATTTAGGCGATAGGCTGACAACCTGCCACTGTAGCAATATACCTATCTTAAATAACCCTCAAAACTTTGTCAGACGTGGCGAAACGACCTTTACTTGCGTCGTTTACGCTCTGCCTACCCCATTAGGGATGAAGGCGTGATAATATGTATGTATGTATGTAAATGTGACATGCAGATGTGACGTTCAGTAAAAACAATGAAAATAAATTAATTGAATGTAGGTATGTAAGTTCGTAGAGGCAAAGAAAATATTATATTAGCTAACGCTATAGAGGTCTGATATGCTATGATTTACTATGTTTGCTATGTTTATTTCAATTAATCAGCTTTAAAGCGCTCTCTCATTCAACTACATAAAATACCTTCTTCTTCCAGTTGAAGGGGTATTTATCATACACTTGGCTACAAAATCTGCTCGCAACATTTTTATTTATCAGTTCCAGGAAATATTAAGTTCCTATTCCTCAAGACTTTACAAGTGGCTACCGGTCAGCTCCCGCAGTACCTAGTGCCACGATCAGCTGATTTGCATGTTAGACGATCGCTGGCTGACTCAGCGGCTGAGAACTTAATCTCCAAAGTGGCAGCACTGAGACTTCCTAACTCGAGTGCATAGAGAGAAGTGAGGAGTCAAGAAGTCTACAGCTTACAAGTTTGACTCGTATTAGGCTTCTCTTTCACGTGCTTTCGGGGAAAATTTTAACCAAGGCTCCTGATCGCTGTCTGAGGGTCATTGGCAGTGCTATTAAGTGGTTAAAAATTCCATCGCAAGAGTTCATCGGATCTTTCATGAATTGAACATCACACTCGATAAAAGCATTCCAGAGACGCAGGTTCGAGCACTGCCCGAAACGTATTTATTATTTTCTTTCTTTTATATAATTCGATAATAGAAGAAGCAAATAAAAAGTTCCTATATTTTAAGACAGCACAAGTGGCTACCGGCCAGCTCCTCCAGTACTCCGATCAGCTGATTTGCATGTTAGACGATCGCCGGCTGACTCAGCGGCCGAGAACTTAATCTCCAAAGTGGCAGCACTGAGACTTCCTAACTCGAGTGCATAGAGAGAAGTGAGGAGTCAAGAAGTCTACAGCTTACAAGTTTGACTCGTATTAGGCTTCTGCTTTACATACATATATACATACATATAATCACGCCTTTATCCCTAATGGGGTAGGCAGAGCGCAAACGACCCAAACAAAGGTCGCTCCGCCGCGTCTGACAAAGTTTTGAGGGTTATTTAAGATAGATTTGTAAGTATATTGCTGAAGTGACAGGATGTCAGCCCATCGCCTAAATTACAATATACTGAAACCCTCGGATCCCCTAGCTGGTTTTTACAGCATACCCGGGAGGAAATGCAGCTGGCACACTCTATGTTTTTCTCACGCTCCCAGGCCCGCATGGAAGAAAGCTTCTGCTTTACAAAGGGCAGGAAAGTTTTTGAACCTTTAAAATGATGTCCTATTACTTTTTTGATTAATTTTATATACAGACATATAATCACGCCTCTTTCCCTAATGGGGTAGGCAGAGCGTAAAGGCCCTAAACAAAGGTCGTTCCGCCACGTCTGACAAAGTAGTGACAGTTTGTCAGCCCATCGCCTAAATTAACCTTAATAACCTTCAAAACTTTGTCAGACGTGGCGAAACGACCTTTGTTTCGGTCGTTTACGCTCTGCCTACCCTATTAGGGATAAAGGCGTGATTATATGTATGTATTAGGGGATATTTACATCCTCATTATGCTTGTCGATCTGATCGGTGAGCGCAGTGTTTCTAATACAGCTGCTGACTATCCTCTTGATATTGAAGAGATGGGGAGTTGTTCTATTTTGCCCATCTCTTCCGGACATGTGAACTTAAATACCTCAACCAACAGGTTACCGTGCTTCCTTGCTCGTAAATGGAACTGTTTATTTTTTTATGCATATGCTGGACTGGGAATGAGAGAAAAACATAGAAGTGCCAGATGCGTTTGCTCCCTAGCATCCTGTAAAAACAGCTAACGGATCAGAGGGTTTCAGTATATACCGCCACGACTGATAAAGTTCTGAAGGTTATTTAAGATAGATTTGTAGGTATATTGCTGTAGTGACAAGTTATAAGCCCATCGCCTAAATTATAATATACAGAAACCCTCGGATCCCTTAGCTGGTTTTTACGGCATGCTCGAGAGGAAATGCAGCTGGCACATTCTATGTTTTTCTTTCGCTTCCAGTCCAGCATGGTTCTCTCTAATAGGGAGACACAAATTCAGCCAATGACCTTATTGTAACATAACTTTAAAATGTCTGTGAATTGCGTACATTAAAAGCTAAACGGACTATTTTTACATCGTCAAATTCTAGTGAAATAGTATTAGAGAGGAAACCCGTTGAATTTTAACCCTTTTCTGCGCGTGACGACTAGACGGCGCGAGACGAGCTGAATATAAAGTCGTTTTGTTAGTTTTGTCCACAACTTTTTAATGTTTTAAAACTTCTCTTATAATCTCACTGCTTTGTAGAAACTCGACTGCATTTTGAAGTCAGCTAATAAAACGGTGGAATGAATGTACCTTACTTGGAAGGAAAAGTACCCTTAAATATTAAATATAGTAAAATCTACTGAACGAACTTTGTTTGTTTGTTTTTGTTAATGCTTGTGATTCCATTACAAGGACGAATTTATGATAAACATACTTAACATGCTTGTTAAAAAAAAAAATTGGATTACAATCACAGATTTTTTAAATGACTACATTTAATCATGAGTTTTAATTATACGTGCTGAAATAATAATGCTAAAGTTCAAATTGAGAAAGTGCCCTTGGAAAGTTTGATTTGATTCATAGAAACATATAAATAATAATAATTCAAAATTAAATTAAGGTGTATCCTGCCGGTGGATGAGCAGGTAGAGATCAAGATATGCAACCATCGCCCGTAATGCCTTTGAATATCGTTCAAATCAGCGCGGGCTAGGGCGGGGCGATTACGTCCGTGGCCGCGTCAAAAATGTGCGAAAAACGCTCAAAAAAAATATTTTATTAAAACTACGAGTCTGATTCAAAAAGCTATGTTGCGATATTAGATAATCATCACACGGATATTTTCCCGAAGGAACCGTGAAAGCGCTCGTAATAGTTTAGAAGAAATATCAAATTTACTGATAAAAACAGCTTCACGGCTAGATTTTTTTAGCATACTTATTCACGAACTACTTAGAATATTTTGATTTTTTTGCATTTGCAGGCCATTTCTTAGATGTATATTTTTAAATAATTTTTCAATTAATAGTAGTAGTTTCGTTTAGGATAAATAAGCTCTTAAATACAAACATTTTCCGGTAGGAATCACCTTAGATAAACAGTGTAGAGTGAAGAGTCAGATTCAGTTTTACCTTGATACGTCATAGAGATTAGCGCCTGCGCACTAGCCGTATTATAATACAAGTTTACACGACCAAATTGAGTAGACACATACTCATACAAAAAACTGTGTCACAAGGTCACTCCTCAACTCTATGAAATAATCACAACACAGAGTGTAGTTTTTAGGTTAAGCTGTGTTTTGTTGTAAAAACACTGTTTTAAATATGGTCAAAGTTTATATTAATGAGAATAGTGACGTAAGTTGTATCTTCGGCAATGACAGTGAGCATTTATCTATCGTTAAGATAAGTGTTATCTAGTCGGGCCCTAGCAATGCAGTTCGGTTTTAGTATTATGTTGTCAACTGTGATAAAACAAATGTGATATAATTTAATGTGTAATAAACTTTTTTCGTTTTCTAATTTGCATGGAAAATAAGTGATTTAAATTGTGTTCAAAATGAAGTTCAAGAATAGTATAGTGCTGTTTACATTATTTGTCATGAACTTGATGGATCAACCTACTCCGCCCGTTGTTTTGGAGCAAGGGACTTTGACCGGTATTGTCAACGGCGATGGGACCATTTTAGAATACTTGGGCATTCCTTACGGAGTTGTTAATAGTACTAATCGATTTCAGGTTAGTTTTTATTTTTACTTTGTGATATCAATTTTGGTAGTTGTTTGAGTTTTTATTATTGATAAATCTATTCAATGTTTTTGTATTGAGTTAGTAAATATTTTTGTTTAAAATGTTTTTTTATTCCATTCCGTCACCGGAAGGAATCTCTTCTTCTGATTATTTATTATTGTTATTTATTCTTCAAAAGTATGGCAAACCCTAGGAAACCTAAGATTAAGCACATAATAATTGCATGTATTTTTATTTCAGGCGCCATACCCACCTCCAAAGTGGGATGGAGTATTCAAAGCAATAGAAGAATATTCTTGCCAGCAACAACTTCCTGTCCTCAAATTATGGGGAATAGAAGACTGCTTGAAACTTAATGTTTACGTTCCAGCAAAAGCATCGAAACCTTTACCTGTAATGGTCTTCATCCATGGAGGCGCATTTGTTATGGGAAGTGGTGGAAAACTTGTATACAGACCAGAATTCTTAGTCAGACATGATGTTATCTTAGTCACTATCAATTATAGACTTGGATTCCTAGGTTTCTTATGCCTAGGCATCAAAGAAGCTCCAGGTAACGCTGGTATCAAAGATCAAATTGCAGCCTTGAAATGGGTAAAGAAAAATATTGCGGCGTTTGGTGGAGATCCAGATAATATAACTATTTTTGGTGAAAGTGCTGGTGGAACTTCTGTATCCTTGCTGCATGCTAGTAAAGCAACTGATGGATTGTTTAACAAAGCGATTGTACAAAGTGGTTCAAGTGTGTCTAACTGGTCTGTCAATAGGAAACCGATTTGGATTGCAAGTTTAGTAGCCAAAGCGTTAGGTCATCAAACTGAGGACCCCCATGAACTATATAAAATTTTCTTTAATGTTTCTGCTAAGACATTGCTTGGAGCGGAGGTAAAGAAGCCTATAGATAAATATTTTGATACCCAACTATTACAACTGCCTTGTATTGAGAGGCTTATACCAGGCGTTGAACCAGCTTTGGATGATCTACCATTCAACCTTCTGCAAACACATCCTAAAAACATTCCAATCATCTTCGGATCCAATACTAAAGAAGGAAGTTTTTTAGTTGAAAAAGAAACAGATGAAAGTTTTGAAGGCAGAAACTATGACCAATACCTCTTCGCTTCAGATTTAATCTTTAAAAGTGTAGAAGAAGCAAAGGAAGTGAATGAAAAACTGAAAAAGTTTTACTTTGGTGACAATAAAATCAGTAGGGAAACAAAAGATAATGTAACTGATTTATACACACAGATGTACTTTGAGATTCCAGAATTGCTTGAATCTGATATAATATTGGAAAATGGAAAAGCCCCAGTATACAATTACATATTCAATTATAGTGGTGGAAGAAATTTATTAAAGAATCAACTTGGTCTTCATAACCAAACTGGTGCATGTCATGCTGATGAGCTGTTATATTTATTCAATGGAAATATACATCCATATCCAGTAACAGAAAAAGATCAACACATGATTGATTCGATGACGATATTATGGACTAATTTCGCCAAATACGGGTATGTTCTTTATTCTATTGTTTTTTATATAGTATATTTTATTTTTTCCATGCTGGAGTGGCAGTGCGAGAAAAACATAGAATGTGCCAGCTGCATTTCCTCCCGGGCATGCTGTAACAGTCAGCTAAGGGATCCGAGGGTTACAGTATATTGCAATGTAGGCGACAACCTGTCACTACAGCAATATACATACAAATCTATCTTAAATATCCCTCAAAACTTTGTCAGACGTGGCGAAACGACCTTTGTCTAGGTCGTTCACGCTCTGCCCACCCCATTAGTATGTATGTATGTATATTTTAAAGGACTAGATTTTTTTTTTTTTTACATTTGTTTTCTAACAGACACTTGTCTTTTTGTTTTTTCAGAAATCCTACGCCTTCTTCGTCAAGGTTTCCAATTAAGTGGGCACCTAGTTCTAAGAACAATCTTAGGTTCATGTACTTTGAAGATCAGCTAAGAATGGGATCAATGCCAAATCCAGAAGGATACAAACTGTGGAAGGATATCTACCAAAAATATAGCAGAAAAGACTTAGAATATTATTTACCTATACCTGAATAAAATAAAAAGTTACGTAATTAAAGAAACATTTTACTACCTTTTGTTTCTTATTATAAAACGTATGTTAATAAAAATACCTTCTTTAAATTTATTATTGTATTCAAATATTAGTCACATCATATTTCACGGAACTGCTCACTCTTGATT
The DNA here is from genome assembly GCA_949820665.1 of Scrobipalpa costella. Lineage (NCBI taxonomy): Eukaryota > Metazoa > Arthropoda > Insecta > Lepidoptera > Gelechiidae > Scrobipalpa > Scrobipalpa costella. The sequence goes on from OX463301.1 coordinate 22,905,968, forward strand.
AATAACTGAAATGTAGCTTCAATATTCTTATTACCTTTTAATTTTCCAGTTCCAGTTATTATTAAATACTTATTTAAACTCACTTGTTCTCTTATAATAACATTTTACAGTGAAACTAATTCCAACGTACTACTTCCGTCGTTTCTTTTCGATAAACTCTATTAGGTAATTTCAGTATGATATTGATAATGGGTCATATACATACATACATACATATTATCACGCCTTCATCCCTAATGGGGTAGGCAGAGCGTACACGACCTAAACAAAGGTCGTTCCGCCACGACTGACAAAGTTTTGAGGGTTGTTTAAGATAGATTTGTAGGTATATTGCTGTAGTGACAAGTTGTCAGCCCATTGCCTAATTTGCAATATACAGAAACCCTCGGATCTCTTAGCTGGTATTTACAGCATGCCCGGGAGGAAATGCAGCTGGCACATTCTATGTTTTTCTCTTGCTCCCAGTCCAGCATGGAAGATAATGATAATGGATCATATAACTTGATGCATTATATCTAATGTTTTAGTTCATAATTTCTAACGCCATAGTTTAATAACTGGCGCATATGAGTCAATGTCGCTAAGATAATATTATCAAAACATAACTAGTGTTGACTTTCAGTGAACCTTAGTTATAATTTTGAAGTGATTAGGATGCAACGTCTCGGAACTTGATGGGAATAATGTCCCACATTTAAATTGTGAATAAAAATGTAAATGTGAAAACTAATCATGAAGTTTAGAAAGAAACTGGTGCTATTTTCTTTGTTTGCTATGAATCTCATTGATCAACCGACACCACCGGTTGAAATAGAGCAAGGGGTTTTGACTGGTATTGTGAGTGCAGATGGAACGATATTGGAATACATCGGTATACCGTATGGAGTTTTTAATAGCAGTAATCGATTTCAGGTGAGATTTTTATCTTTTCAAGGCCAATGTTTTAACGATCATGAATAGAATGATTTTTTATAATTACAGGCCCCATATCCGCCACCTAAATGGAAAGGAACATACCAAGCAATTCAAGAGAGTTCGTGTCCACATTACGTTTTCTTTAGAACATGGGGCGAAGAAGATTGTCTCAAAGTGAATGTGTATGTGCCAGCTGGAGCTAAGAAACCTTTAGCAGTAATGGTGTTTGTTCACGGAGGAGGATTTACATACGGAAGTGGGGGAAAACTTCTCTATGGACCCGAATTTATTGTGAGACATGATGTTATACTAGTCACATTTAATTATAGGCTCGATTTACTTGGATTTTTATGTCTGGGTATTAAAGAAGCACCAGGTAATGCAGCTCTTAGAGATCAAATAGCTGCACTGAAATGGATAAAGAAAAATATTGCTGCTTTTGGCGGAGATCCTGACAATATAACAATTTTTGGTCAAAGTGCTGGAGGTGCAGCTGTGTCTTTACTTCATGCTAGTAAAGCTACGGACGGATTATTTAATAAAGTAATCGTACAAAGTGGATCAAGTTTTGCAAATTGGGTAGTAAGTAAAAAGCCCTTGTGGGTAGCTAGTCGAATTGCCAGAGAATTGGGATTTATTACTGAAGATCCATACAAATTATACGAATTATTTTCAAAGATGCCATATGAAAAATTTCTTGGGATTCACCCAAAAAAACCATACGAAAAAGTGTTTGATACACAGTTACTGCATTTGCCTTGTATAGAACGCAAAATTCCAGGAGTCGAAGCAATAATAGATGATTTACCATACAACCTTATCAGAAAGCACCCTAAAAATTTTCCCGTAATATACAGCACTTTAGATAATGAAGGACTTTTTATGTTTTATTACGAAGACGACGAACTACTTGAGGAAAAGAAAGATTTATATTTATTTGCTTCCGATCTTGATTTCGCAAGTGATGAGGAAGCTGGCAACGTTGCTAAGAAAGTAAGAAGATTTTATTTTGAAGATAAAGAATATTCAATGGAATTAGCTGATAATATATCTGACTTTGCTACTCAGCTTTATTTTGAAGTGCCAACCATACTGGAATCTGAAACAATCTTGGAAAACAGTAGAGCACCTGTTTATAATCTAATATTTAAATACAGCGGTGGAAGAAACATGATGAAATTCGCTTTTAGATATTTGCATAAAAACGGTGCTTGTCATGGCGATGATTTGATGTATTTATTCAAAGGGCAGTTTTGGCCAAGACCTCAAAATGGGACCGACCAGCTTATTATCAACCAAATGACGGAACTATGGACAAATTTTGCTAAATACAGGTAGACATTTTTTAAGCCTCATCGCTACGTCTTTGTTCTTCCTTGTTATTTGATCTGTATTTGAATGTCCTCTCACTTTTGCGTGAGTACATTTTTTTTATGATTTTGCATAAATGTACTTTAAAAATATCCCTTTAATAATTTATTTCGTCTTTGCAGTGATCCAACACCAGCTACAAGCAACATGCCAATCCAATGGAAACCTAGCGTATTAGGGGATATGAAATTTCTTTATATAGATCATCAAATTAAAATGGGTCCCATACCCAATCCAAAAGGATACAACTTATGGAAAGGCATATACAAAAAACATAGACGGAAAGATCTAGAGCATTACTTGCCTTAGTCTTGAATGTTAATGTTACGGAATAAGAGAGAACGAAAAAGAAGTTGTTTAATTTTATTTTTAAAAGTCAGCAGTTTGTTAATTTGGTAAGATTATTTATTAACAAAAGTTATAAAGAAAAACTTCTATTTTTTACACTTCTGAAATCGAATAATTTAAAATAGTATTTACATTCTAATAATCAGTGACTAAACTAATTAATATAATTGTAATGATATCAATTTGACGTCAAATAATGTAAAAATAAATCATTTACCTTGATAGGTATAAATAATAAAGTTTCGTTGAGTAAGTTGTAGTAACTCAAATAAACGTTTCAAATAGAAATAAACTAGTACCTATGTAATTCATGTAAATTTGAATCCTATTTATATTATCAGACCATTATTTTTTACAAGTTCAGTCCTGCAAAGATATTAGGCAATAAAATAAAATTTATGATTGTTGCAAACAACACCCAGGTATTTTAAAAAGATAACCCGGGGAGGACTTACTGTAATTTATCGTTTCTTCCAGCCACCATTTCTATTCATAAACGCAACGCCGCCACCCAAATTATTCGCTTTATTTATTCAAAGTTCGCGGGGACAACGCTTAATGTCTTCTTTAAAACACAATAAGAAAGTTTGGTGTCTGCTAAGTACAAATTTGATTTTGTACAACAATATTTGCATCTTAGCACCAAAATTTACGTGAAGTAAAAGAAAAGAGGGGAGCTTTCTGCCTGCGACTACATATTCAAACACACAAACCTCATTTTCATCATCGGCTCTCTCAATATCGCGTCTAAGCCTAAATTCAAAAGCAAATCCATTTCATAACTTAAAAAATATCCAACTTATATTATACTAGCTTTCTGTCACCCGCTGCTAAATAAGGTTTCCCGTGGGAACGGCGTACTTTCATGCAGTAAAATGTAGCCTTCGCTACTCAGAGTTAACGTAGATTTCGAAAATGGTGTTAGAATTTTTGAAATCGGTTCAATAGTTTTTGAATTTATTTGTTACCAACATACATACACACAAAAATACAAATCTTTCCTCTTTATAATATATTTCAAACTGTAGATGACATCAGCTAGTGAATTGATATGCTCGTCCATAATATATAAGTTCTTCTCTCGTGTGCGTGTAATCTAGAATCGGGTCTGGTTTCCCTTCTGGGTAGCGGAGGTCAGATGACAATCGCTCTGTGTAAAAACCTGTTCCCTCGTTCAATCCCCTAGATAAGGTAGCCGACCCCGTGAGATACGGGATAAGGATAGAGAAGCACTCTCGTTGCGAGTACCATAGATTTGCTCATTTTAAGGGTCCATGATGAAATAATGGAACTTGTAAAATTTTACTATCCTTATCGTTAATTTTATACTTATAGTTTTTTGATGATTCTGTTTATGTATGATATTTATTTCACTGGTTGTAATTAAATCAAGAATTTTAATAAAAGTTAATATACGTAGATATTGTTTAGTAGTACTTCAATCCGATTGCAAATATTGTTCAGCATATGCTTCTTCTTCTGTCGAGTGAGTGTCGAGTCTATCGACCCGATGAACCCTGGTGTCAGAGTTTTTAAACAGCCTAGTAGCACAACTATCAGGCCTCTGGCATGGTTTGAGTAACGACCACTATCAAAGATAGCGACCGGGACTGACGGCTTAACGCGCCCTCCGAAGCACGATTTTTTTTTCTTTTCGAACAATCAGGTGATTCAACCTGCAATGTCCTAACCACACTGGGGAAAAATTCACAAAGTGATAAATTCTCAAATATCAACTTTGTGTTTCCCCCCTGGGAATCGAACCCAGGACCTCCGGATCAGGAGTCCATGGCACTAGCCACTAGACCACGGAGGCAGTTAATTGGTTAGTTCAGCATATTGAATTAGTAATTTTAAAAGCATATAAATTATTCGAAACGAAACATCTAAAAACGCAAACAAACTTTTAACTATTAACTTACTTATTCCTAAATTTTAAACGGAGTATTTTTACCTAAAAAGTGTTGCAGTTATGCTATGATTTTTTTATTATTTCGCTTTGAGAATATACATAAGAGCACTTATTTCAACGCCAAAGGGATCGGCAATTGAAAACCAGTCCTGGCTCAAATGCATAGAGTCAAATCTTGTGTGCATTTGCAATGCGAAAAATTGCAAGACAACTCTAGCTTTTGCGTCTTATACAGACCAGCAACATTTTAAATTATATAAGTGGTTATTTACATTATCTGCTGCATTTCCTCCCGGGCATGCTGTTATAACCAGATAAGGGAACCGAGGGTTTCTGTATATTGAAATTTAGGCGATAGGCTGACAACCTGTCACTACAGAACTATACCTACAATTCTATCTAAAAAAACCTTCAAAACTATGTTACACGTGGCGGAACGACCTTTTTTAAGGTCGTTTACGCTCTGCCTATGTACCAGGCCACTCAAAAAGTATTGCGATAAATAGTTTTTATATATGGCAGACTGGCCGGTTAGAATCTTTTTTGAAAATATGATTACTTGTAAGTAAAAATATGTGTGTTCCATTTTCAAAATTTCCCTCCACATTTTTTGCGAGCCAATTCAAAGTATCGTGTCTTACTGAAAAATGGATCTGCGCCGGGAACATTTTAGAGCTATGATTTTTACGATTTCAAGTGTCGCCTGAAACCGGATGAATCGTTCGATAGACTTCAAATGGCATTAATGGATGAAAGCTCTTCCAAGGCAACCGTGTATCGTTGGTATAACGAATTTAGGCGCGGTCGACCAACCTTGGGGGATGAAGAAAGAAGCGGTCGCCCTTTGACGGCTATTACGGAAGAAAACGTGCTAGCAGTGAAAAATTTAATCCAAGATAATAGGCGAATTACATATCAGGGGATTCAGCACATATTAAAGATTGGATCGGGAAGCGTTCACGAGATTCTACAAGGGCATCTTCGCGTGAGGAGGATAGTATCGCGCTGGGTGCCGCACTACCTCACCGACGCTCAGAAGCAGGCCCGGGTGGAATGGTGCCGTGATATGCTGAACAAATTTGAAGCAGGCTCGTCTCGGCGTGTTTACGACATCGTAACAGGTGATGAGTCCTGGATTTATCAATACGATCCAGAAACCAAGCGCCAGTCGACAGTTTGGGTGTTTCAAAATGAGCCAACGCCTACCAAAGTGAAGCGATCTCGAAGCGGGGGGAAGATTTTGATCGCCAGATTTTTTAATTTGACTGGCCACTTGGCCTCAATTCCCTTACGAGATCAAAGAAGCATTAACGCCGAATAGTATACTACCAAATGTTTACCAGAAGTTTTTTCTGTTGTGAGCAACAAGCGACCAAACACAGGGCTCCGCGGACTACTGCTCCACCACGACAATGCGCCTGCACACACCGCGCTCAAAACGAGGGACTTCCTGGACAGCACACCAGTCAAACTCCTGGGTCACCCTCCTTACAGCCCTGATCTAGCACCGTGTGACTTCTTTTTATTTCCAAAAATAAAAAATCAGCTCAAGGGGATACAATTTTCGTCGCCGGAAGATGCGCTGGCTGCGTTTGAGCAGGCTGTAAACGAGGTGTCTACGGCGGACTGGAAAAAGTATTTTGAAAACTGGTTCAGACGCATGAATCTTTGTATAGAGGCTGGTGGAGAGTACTTTGAAAAGATTTACTAAAAATATATGTACCTGTAGAACAATTTTTTTTAGTGTCGCAAAACTTTCTGAGTGTCCCACGTATGTACGTTTATCGGTTTTCGAATTTTATATGTACGGTTATCGGTTTTCGAATTTCAAATGTACGTTTATCGGTTTTCAAATTTCATATGTAAGTTTATTCGGCGCGGTTATCGAATTTCATATGAACGTTTATTTGGCGCTTTTTCCGTGCTTCGGAAGGCACGCTTCGCCGTTGGTCCCAGTGAATATCGTTTAATACCGTAGATACTAGTCGTTAAGCCAAATCAGAGGCCAGTACTAAGCATTGGCGGCTTGAAAACTCTGACCTAATCTAGGATTGGGTCTGGTTTTCCATCCGGGTTGCGGACGTCAGATGGCAGTCGCTCTGTATAAAAACCAGTACCCTCGTCCAATCCCCTAGATTAGGTAGCCGACCCCGTAAGATATGGGATAAGGCTAAAGAGATGATGATTTTAGGTATATTGCTGTAGTGACAGGTTGTCAGCCTATCGCCTAAATTACAATATACTGAAACCCTCGGATCTTTTCTCTCGCTCCCAGGCCAGCATGGAAGATGATTTGATGCTACTTGGACAATTTTTTTAGCAGCCATTGAGTTCCTCGCATTTTAGGCGCACCGCATAGCAAACTGGAAGAATCGAGGCAATTGCCACGTTACTCTTAATTTTAACTGTTGGTTTTTTAGAAACTGTAAATTTGAAGCTTCTTCTGAGCGACTGGATTCTCGAGTCGAGCGACACGATAAACCCTGGTGGCAGAGTTTTTAAAACTGCCTAGTAGCACAGCTAATATGCCTCTTACGTGGTATGGAGTAACGACCACTATCAAAGACAGCGACCGGGACCATCGGCTTAACGTGCCCTCCGAAACACGAAATCCTTTTTCTATTTAGACAATCAGGCGATTCAGCCCGCAATGTCCTAACCAAACTGGGGAAAATCTCACAAAGTGATAAATTGACTAATATCAAGTTTGTGTTCCGCCTATGGGAATCGAAACCAGGACCTGCGGATCGCAAGCCCATGGTCACCTGACCACGGAGGCAGTTTGAAGCTTCATTGCGTAGACGTAAATTTCCATGAAAATATGTAGAAATTGAAAAATCGTTCGTCTGTACAGATTAACAAAAACGAGCAGAAGGTAAGACGCGTGCGGTTGAAGTAAGCCGGCGTGATACTGCTGGATGATATTCATATTTCAGATGCATTTTGCTAAGCTAAATTTAAATTCATGTATCCACGAGTTTTATTGTTTCGTTTTTTCTTTGCGACGTTTTAAATTGAGATAGGTATGTATAAGTGACACTTTTATATTCTGCCTCTGTTTTGAAAACAATCAACAAAAATCATGCGTGATCTACATTGATGACTTTTTAAACTTCACTTCGTGTTTCTTCTAACTGGTAATCAAACTTTACGCATTTATACCCAAAATTACAAAACCATTTTCAAATTGTTACATTTAATATGAATGTCAGAACTAAATATGACCTAAATAAATAAACGAACGGGGTGAAACACATCTGTATTCATAGCCCAAACATTATTACTGGGAGGCGCCGTAATTATGCCACTAAGGCCTACAAGTCGGGGCTTAGAGCAGTTTTGCCACCGGCTTCTACCCACAAATTTGAAATATTGGAACGAATAATTTGTTGTGAACTCCCGAAATTGGTTGTTTTGTCGAGGATTTTGCAAATTTTAGGTAATTAGAAATATGATGGGGACACACTTATTTTGGTGTTACGATTGAGTTTTAGAAGTTGCTTGATATTGACTAAAAAGTTTTTGAATATAACATTTCAGCATTTTATTTGTCTGATAATAGTTAGGTTAGAGTAGCTAGGCAGAGAACACAAAATTTTGTAAAAAAAAACGTTTTGTAAGATTTTTTCACTTTCTTTCGCTTTCTTGAGATGTCTCGAGAATGGCAGCGAAGCGGCCGGCAGAGGAGCGGCAGGCAGCGGCAGGCTCGCGTCGCCGCATGGCACTGCCGGCGTCCTCCCGATTGTATAACCTAATGGTCGCGTCCACGCGTCTTCTGGTTACGACGCAAGCAGTCGTGCGTCTATTTCAAACTTTTCAATCGATAATAGTCTTTAAAAGTATGTTGACAAAGTTTAATATTATTTAACACTGAAAGTCGCTCCGCTGCTCGGTCCTAAGGCCTAAAAGTGTTTTGCCACCGCTTCTACCTCCGAATTTGAAATATTGAAATAAATAATTTGCTTTGAAATCCTCAAATTTGTTCTCGTTGTTTTGAGAGGACTTGCAAATTAGAAATATGATTGGGATAGATTTGGTGTCTCAATTGAGCTTGGTAAATTATGCTAATCAAGAGAGCATCTTGCAAATGATTAGGTCTAATATTCAATCAAAATTTTTAAATATCATTTTTTTTTTTTATTATCTTGTAATTACTATGTTTAAATGGAATTTAATTTAATACTACTACTACTGTCGAGTGGGTATCGAATCTATCGACCCAATGAACCCTGGTGTCAGAGTTTTCAAATCGCCACCGTTTTCAAATCCATGGAATTAATTTAATAATTCCATGGATTCACTAAATATTCGTATGAGACTATCTATGGGCAGTATTAAGTTTTCGTTCAATGGGTCAAATTATCAAATATTTTTTACTATTCGCCTTTGCCAATCCTGAGCATAGCTTTAAGTCCATGTTTGTTCACTTACCATAATACTCTTCCTTGCTAATGCGACAAATCTCCAACTGGTTCATAGCGATGCAAATGATGCAACCAGGTAAGCCAGGACCCGGGCGCATTCAGAATAAGCTCTCACAAAGAGACTCCACTTAATTGGTCCTTAGATAGTACTCCAAGATTAGATTAAGATTGTTTGAATAACTTTGGTGGAGAATCTGTACGTTTGTATTTCCGCGTTTAAAATAGTTGCAAAATGGGATAACACTTATCTCGTAATAACCTCAGTTCTTACTCAAATGCACTCTGTTACGATCAGGACACATTTTGATTTCTATGATGGTATAGTATAGTACTTTTTTTTTACTTTGCTGGACTGGGAGCGATAGAAAAACAGGGAATGTATATCCTTTCGGACATACTGTAAAAACCAGCTAAGGGATCCGTGGGGTTTCAGTATCTTGTAATTTAGGCGATGGGCTGACAACCTGTCACTACAGCAAGATAAACATCTATCTTAAACAACCCTCCAAACTTGTAAGACGTGGCGAAAAGACCTGTGTTTAGATCGTTGACGGTCTACTTACCCCATTAGGAATAAATTAGTGGTGAAATATGTCTGTATGTATAGTTTACTGCTTCTTTTTTATCGAATGGGTTGTCGGGGGTCATTTGGAGTGTGATTTTCGGCTCGAACAACTTGATGTACTTTAGTGTCAGGGTTCTCCGAAACATTCCTTCAATGTGGTAATATATTGACGATCGCTAGATATTTGAACCGGCGCGCTAAATCCTACCGTTTTTCTTACAAAAAAAATATTCATCGCAAAAACTCATTACGCAAAGTCTGTAAACGTTGTTTCTCAAGCATCTGTCATAGCTTGACAGTTGTAGATCTCGCTAAGCATTTCATTTAGAGCCGCCATATTTTTCCCTGCCCAGGTGCGTTTATTCCAACGTAATCAAGGACCTGATGAGAAATGGCCCGCTTTGCATCTTCTCTCAATTTCAATCGCAAATCGCCAAGAATTTGTTTTCAGAAGCAATTTGTTATGTTTCAATCACCTAATTTTGTCAGAGGATTTTTTAACCAATCAGTGCGCACGTTGAGATGATGAAGTGATTTTATGAAAGAGGATTGGTCAATCGGTAGAGTTGGAATGATTTCTAATTGGTCGAAATTAATACTACTTTGATTGATTGTATTAATAAGTAACAGGGTACGTTGATTTGAACGTAAACATTTTTTTAAATAAAAAATAGTTACTATTCTAAAAATATAACATCATCAAAAATATTTGCTTTGAATAAATTCTTTGCGGTTGTCTTTTATTCATGCGTCATAAGAGATAGCGTCCCGCAAACTGATAGGGGTTACCAGGATATTTTTTCAGGAAGTGAGGAAATATTTTGGTTTTCCATACAAACTCTGTAAGGATCTGAGTCTGATCGAACCAGTGGTCATTTTGTATGGGAAGGTCATTTTTTTTCTCATATGCTGAAAGAATTACCCAGTGAAAGTTGTCCAGTTTCATTGACTGAGCAACCCTTATCAGTTTGCGGGACGCTGTCTCTTACACCCGGTATACAATATTACGAATCAAAACTTAGTGTTAAATCAAACGAAACATTACTTCTGTCAATTACAATAACTAATATAGTGATCATGATAATTATACCAATGCATTGCATATCCAATTACTATCTCTTTAATGTAGCCATTGAACTAATTGGTGCCGTATCTGTTTACTAAGGTTATTCCTACATACATACATATGATCACGCTTATATAACTAATGGGGTAGGCAGAACAAAAACGTGCTAAACAAAGGTCATTCCACCACGTCTGACAAAGATTTGAGGATTATTTAAAATAGATCTGTAGTGACAGGTTAGCTACGAGTAGATCAGCCCATCGCCTAATTTACAATACACTGAAACCCTTGGATCCCTTAGCTGATTTTACAGCATACTCAGAAGGAAATGTAGCTGGCACATTCTATGTTTTTTTCTTGCTACCAGGCCAGTATAAAAGTATTATTTATGTTACCATAGCGTAATCTAAAATAAAATTAAAAGAATCAAAGACATATCCAAAAATAAGTATGTCTTGCATAGCGCAAGTATGAAGTACAATCATTCACATCTTTATCGCATGCCTAAAAGATGTCTTATAATCAGTCTTTGACTATGCGTGTAAGCAAATTAACACTGAGTAGCGACTAAAACTTTACTTTAGTCGCAAACTCATTTATATTATAGTTTTTCACTCCTGACGTATCTCTCAAACTGTCATTCTGGTACAGAGCTAGTTTTTCTTCTGTTCTCCGGATTTTGGGTTGCGATTTAGTTATAACAATACTTATATGTTTTATCGCATTGACCAACTTTATAAACTGTAAATATATACATGTAAATAGTACGCAGCATCTTTGATTCGCCATTCTCAACCAGAAGCTCTTCTCGCCAAAACTGTATTTATGACGGAGAAACGCGATGATCTAATGAACCCTGTATTTATCGTCACTATCTTCAAAGTCAAAGTGTGCCAGGCCTGAGGGCTAAAACTAAAATAAAAATCTATCTGTCACTTTCAAAATAATAAATTTGGAAAAGGACAGGCGATTTATACTAGCTAGATTTTGACGCGCTTTTGCACATTCCCACAGTATTTCTGTCAATTTTATCCGCCATATCATATGTAGGCGTATAAAAAGGACAGATAATGCACAAAATGCAAAAACTGGAGAGAATAGATTTCCTGTCCTATTTCAATGTTTTTAGTCTGAAAGTGACAGATAGATTTTAATTTTAGTTTTAGCCGGTGGTATCTAAAATAGAGCCTATCTACCTATTATATTGTGACCGTGCTGACGCGCGCGCCATTATCTTACTTCATCTGTGATTGTTTAGAGTTCAAACTTGAACCTTGACTCTTGACTCTCTCGCTGTACACACGTGTGTTGCGTCTGCGCAGACTGATACTTATTTATCTCAGCTGTTTTTGTTTAAATCCTACTTAGTTTTTTTCTAACCATTTAGTTTATTTAATGTCTGGAAAGAGTATTTCATTAGTGCGATAAGTGCTTGATAGTTTCTCAATTCGATGTTGAGAAATTAAAAACATGAAGGGTGTATTTCCATAAGACGGCGACGGTGCCGTTACGATGCCGTGACTCTGTTTTTCCACAATACAGCAAGGTAACGTCCCGATAATGTCCACCTAGTTCTAGCACACACACACGCGCATGGTTCGTACAAATACAAAACACATGCAGGCAGGCTGGCGACGGTACCGGTAGGAATCAATGCCGTGCCTTTGCCGTCCCGGCAAGTGGAAAAGCGTTCCATATAATTTCATTAACTTTCATAGATTATCTCTTCAACAGTACCGTCGACGATGCCGTGCCGTCGACGATGCCGTGCCGTCGCCGCTGCCGTCGACGTGCCTTCAAGTAATTAGACACAAAATGCGTAAGACCTAAATATGAATTGGGACAAACTAGCGTCAAAATATTATTATGATAACGTGATTTAGATTGTCTCTTTCGTATTTATATGTTACGTAATAAATTATCATTATTTATTTGTTTGTTTTACTTCTATCAAAACTAGACTGAGGTGAACGAGATAACAATTTTCTATCAAATCCACGACTGAATCAAAAACGACACAGCATATTTATTTATAAACATTTTTTTATTGACCTAGATACTACGATGGATATCTTTTTTTATAACGTAATATTTATAGAACTAAAATAGGATTAACTAAATAAGCAACAGAGTTGTACTATTATTATACAAATATTTAAGTCCAAAACCTGACTTTGTAGGAACAATCGTAATTGATTACACATAGTACTTAGGTACGGTACGGTAAGGTAAGGTTTTCATGACTCTGGCATGTGATAATAATTAACACTCAAATATATTTTCCCTGGTTAGCATTTTACTAAACTGAATATTTTAGGGCTAGTTATAGTAGTTTATACGTAAGTTCGCAAAAAATTATCTTACTACAGATTTTTATAGGTAAATGAATATTTACTTCCATGCTGGACTAGGAGGGAGAGAAAAACATAGAATGTGCCAGCTGCATTTCATCCCGGGCATGCTGTAAATACCAGCTAAGAAGGGATGCGAAGGTTTCTGTTCAGGCGATGGGCTGACAACCTGTCACTGTAGCAATATACCTACAAAATCTATCTTTAATACCCTCTAAACTTTGTGCGATATGGCGGAACGTCCTACGTTTAGGTCGTTTACGCTCTGCATACCTCATTAGGGATTATGACGTGATTTATAAAATTATAAATGAACGGATTCGGCTGTTATTCCGTGCGTCGGAAGGCACGTTTAGCCGTTGGTCCCGGTTATTATCGTGTGATACCGTAGATATTAGTCGTTAAACTATATCAGAGGCCAGTGCTGAGCATTGGCGGCTTAAAAATTTTGACGTTATCTAGGATTGTGTCTGGTTTCCCTTCTGGGTTGCAAAGGTCAGATGGCAGTCGCTCTGTGTATAAACCAGTACTCTCATTCAATCCCCTAGATTAGGAAGCCGACCCCATACGATACGGGATAAGGCTAGGGAGATGAAAATGATGTATATAAATGAACATTCAATCTATTGAATAGGTTATATTCCATATAGTAGCTGTTCACTGAAACGTGGTAGTGACAGCACCATCAATCAACAGAACAAATAAACACATCCGCTGAATTTTGCAGGCTTCTATCATTATGGGGTGTAAGGGGGCCCAAAGTACATCTCTCGGGCCCTAAGCCAACCTCTCCTGCTCGCGGTGCACCCTGCTGGATTACAAACGAGGCTCTGGCGCCCCACCAACCCGCACTGGGCCAGCGTGGTGGGTAACGGCCCATATTCCCCCCTATGGACAGTACAATCGCAAATCGGCCCCAAGTGCCCGGCGGCCCCGGTGGCCGAGCCGATCTAGGCGAAAGTCGGCCCGGCGCCAAGACCAGGGGTGCTAAAAATCTCCGGGCGGCGTGGAGCTCTCGCCGAAAGAACTTGGCCCTGGCAACCTACAACTGTGGCACTTTGCGATTGGATGAGAAGTTGGTAGAACTCGAGGAGGAATTGAGCAGGTTACGATGGGACATTGTGGGGCTATCTGAAGTCCGAAGAGAGGGAGAGGACTCGATAGTCCTTAAGTCAGGTAACCTGTTCTATTTCCGGGAGGGCGAACGTCTGTCCCAACATGGTGTCGGGTTCATCGTCCACAGGTCCCTCGTGAACAACGTTGTACAGGTCGGAAGTGTCTCGAATAGGGTGATATACCTTATACATTACATTACATTACATATAATCACGCCTTTATCTCTAATGGGGTAGGCAGAGCGTAAATGACCTAAACAAAGATCGTTACGCCACGTATGACAAAGTTATGAGGGTTGTTTAAGATAGATTTGTAGATATATTGCTGTAGTGACAGGTTGTCAGCCCATCGCCTAAATTACAATATGTACTAAAACCCTTGGCTCCCTCAGCTCGTTTTTACAGCATGCCCGGGAGGAAATGCAGCTGACACATTCTATGTTTTTCTCTCGCTCCCAGTCCAGCATGGAAGATATATACCTTATACTCAGAATAACTAAACGTTATTCGTTGAAGGTCATACAGGTATACGCCCCAACATCGAGATCACCCGATGAGGACGTGGAGGTGATGTATGAGGACATATCTAGAGCCATGCATACCTCCAGGACCCATTACACGGTGGTCATGGGGGACTTCAACGCTAAACTGGGCAAACGTTGCGGTGACGAGCTGAGAATTGGGCCATTTGGTACTGGGACGAGGAATGGTCGAGGTCAAATGCTCGTCGACTTCATGGAGAAGGAGGGACTCTTTATGATGAACTCTTTCTACATGAAACGGCCACATCGAAAGTGGACCTGGAAGGGCCCCAATGGTGTCACCAAAAATGAGATAGACTTCATCATGACAGACAAAAAGCGGATATTCAATGATGTCTCTGTGATCAATTCGTTCAAAACGGACAGCGATCACCGAATGGTGAGAGGCACATTGAATCTAAATGTCAAAACCGAGAGGTCACGTTTGAAGTCTACGCTCCGACCGGCACCTACCCAAATCCAAAACCCTGACAGTTTTCAGCTCCAACTGAAAAACCGCTTTGATTGCCTAGGTGAGTGCTTGGAAGTGGACGATTATAATGACAGGGTCGTGGAATCTGTCCTTACGTTTGGTTCTAAATTCTATAAAGCCAAACGTAAAAAAGGAACCAAAAAATCTCTGACCATACCCTGAAGCTCATGGAGGAACGACGCGATATGGCTCTGCAGTCGTCGGAAGACACTTTGCGATATCGGCAGCTTAACAGGCAGATCTCCAAATCTTTGACTTGTGACATACGCCAGTTTAATACCGACCGTATTAAAGAGGCAATCGAGCGCAACAAAGGCTCCAAAGTGTTCGCGAGAGATCTGTCTATAGGTCAGAGCCAGTTGGCGAAGTTGAAGACCGATGATGGCAGAATCGTATCGTCCAAACCAGAGCTTCTGGAGGAGGTCGAGAAGTTCTATGGGCAGTTATACGCTACCACACGATCGTCTGTTAATAATCTGGCTGCAGACCCAAGAGCCAGATTAACCCGACACTACGCGGAAGATATTCCGGACGTCAGCTTGTACGAGATTAGTATGGCTCTGAAACAGCTTAAAAACAACAAGGCGCCGGGTGATGATGGAGTAACGGCAGAGCTTCTAAAAGCCGGTGGTAAACCGATGTTAAAAGCACTGCAGAAGCTCTTCAACTCTGTCATACTCGAAGGCAAAACGCCACGAGCATGGCACAGAGGCGTGGTGGTGCTGTCTTTCAAAAAGGGCGATAAGTCCTTGCTGAGAAACTACAGACCCATCACGCTTCTGAGCCATATCTACAAGCTGTTCTCAAGAGTCATTACGAACCGTCTCGCACGCAAGCTCGACGATTTCCAGCCTCCCGAACAAGCCGGTTTCCGAAAAGGTTTTAGCACCGTAGACCACATCCATACACTGAGGCAAGTTATACAGAAGACCGAAGAGTATAACCAACCACTCTGCCTCGCGTTTGTGGACTACGAAAAAGCCTTCGATTCGATCGAAACATGGGCCGTACTGCAGTCACTCCAGCGGTGCCAAATCGACTACCGGTACATCGAAGTGCTGAAGTCTTTGTACGAAAACGCCACCATGTCAGTCCGTCTTCAGGACCAGAACTCTAAGCCTATCCAGTTGCAGCAAGGAGTGAGACAGGGAGATGTTATATCTCCAAAACTGTTCACCGCAGCACTGGAAGACGTCTTCAAGCTTCTGGACTGGAAGGATCTTGGCATTAATATCAATGGCGAGAATATGACTCACCTTCGTTTTGCCGATGATATTGTTATTGTGGCTGAAACCCTGGAGGACCTCGGTACAATGCTCGATGAACTCAATAGAGCCTCTCAACAAGTGGGTCTTAAAATGAACATGGAGAAGACTAAGATCATGTCAAACTCCCTTGTTGCACCCACTTCCCTGACGGTTGGAGGCTCTACTCTGGAAGTTATCGACGAGTATGTCTACCTGGGACAAAAAGTCCAGTTGGGTAGGTCCAACTTTCAGAAGGAGGTCGATCATCGAATCCAACTCGGCGGGGCAGCGTTCGGGAAGCTACGTAACATCTTCTCATCCAAACAACTACCGCAATGTCTCAAGACAAAAGTCTGGGACCAGTGCGTGTTACCAGTGATGACCTACGGAACCGAAACGTGGCAACTCACAATGGGCCTCATAAGAAGGCTCAAGGTCACTCAAAGGGCAATGGAAAGGGCTATGCTCGGAGTTTCCCTTCGCGATCGAATCCGAAATGAGGAGATCCGGAGGAGAACCAAGGTCACCGACATAGCTCGAAGAGTTGCTCAACTTAAGTGGCAGTGGGCGGGGCACATTGCTCGCAGGACCGACTCCCGCTGGGGTAAGAAAGTCCTGGAGTGGCTGCCTTGGCACGGTAGACGCAGCGTAGGCAGGCCTCCCACAAGGTGGACCGACGATCTGGTGAAGGTCGCGGGAAGCTGTTGGATGCAGAAGGCGCTAGACCGATCATCGTGGAGGTCCTTGGGGGAGGCCTATGTCCTGCAGTGGACGTCTATCGGCTGAGAGGACGACGACTATCATTATAGATAGCTAGAATTTTCGCTATTAAAAAGTAAGCAAGTATTTGAATAGTTTTAAAATTATGCTGAATTGTCAGCTTTTAAAAAATTCGTAGGTATATTAATTATACCAGAGCTGCTTGAGAATACCTGATGGTGTTGTGGATAGGGCCGCTGCCACATTGGCAGGAGGACGAACAATGAGGTTCGAATCTCACCACGTATCCAAATGTTTTTCTGTTTTCGATCTATGAATATGTTCGTTTATTCTTCTTCGCCTTTTCCGTGCTTCGGAAGGCACATTAAGCTGTTGGTCCCGGTTAATATCATTTAATACCATAGATCTAAAAAAACTCGAAAAAACTCGATCACACTCATAGCCCCCACTAGGATTCCCTGTAACGGAGTGCCATGGACATACACAGAAACAACCACAAAAAATCTTAGTCTATAAACCATTTAAGAGGCCAGTGCTAAGCATTGGCGGCTTGAAAACTCTGACCTTATCTAGGATTGGGTCTGGTTTCCATGGGGTTGCGGAGGTCAGATGGCAGTTGCTATGTGTAAAAACCAGTACCCTCGTTCAATTACCTGGAAGGAAGCCGCCCCGTGATATACGGGATATCTCTAGATGATGCTGTGTTTTGTTTATTTAAGATGATTGATTCAATATTTGTTTTGCACAAACGGGCTATTAGAGCAATTCACAAACTCAGATATCCCTAAGAGTCCCTAAGAGAATTGTTCAAAGAGATAAATATTTTAACTGTACCATGTTAATTTATATATTTAAATATTATGTATGTAAGGAAAAACATTCATAGTTTTACCAAAAACGGTGACAGGCATAACCGGAACCTTAGAAGCAAAAATAAAATTGACCGACCCCAGTTTAGGTTAGTTAAAGTAAAAAAAAAATGTTTAGGTCTAAGTTAACACAATACCAAAATACCTGACCATATATTAAATTTGACAGAAAATAAATTTAAAGATACAATTAAAAACACGTTATGTCAGAAAACCTATTATAAGTTTGATTACTTTACTAATGATAAAGATGTATGGGGCTCAAACCCCACAAGTGATAATAAATTCCAGTCAACTTTATTTACTTTTTACTTTTTTTCTTTTTTCCAAAATCAAAATAGGTACGTTCATACAAAATATAAAGAGGGTTGAATGCGGTATGTGCTTAGGCAGTCATGTAAAAGAGAAAGGCGTAGGCTTAATTTATATTTTGGAGGGAAAATTACATGTTTGTCATAACATGAGAACAAGGCATGGGTTGGTGTGATAATTACAATGCAAAGGTTTTTAAAAAAAGAAATGGTAAATATTAAACATCGACCCTTGGAAAAATACAATGATGATATTTGCAAGTCGTTATACAAATGCGATTTACTCGTAATCTGTAGAGCTAAATTAAGGTCATGTGCAATATTTATGGCCGTGTAGTTGTAGGTACTTTAGTATTCAACCTTTTGCTAACTTTGGTGTAGCACCATAGTAAAAAAAAAAGTGAAACCAGCTTTTTAAAAAAATTAAACCACAAAAACTCATTCACAGGTGTCTTCTTTTGCAAATGATCTTAGGTTTAGTCTTTGCATGCTGATCGATGTCTTTAAATGGGCCTTGTCCGATTTTATAAAAATCCTACGATTTTTTTCTGCACGTAGAAATACGGTAACATATTCAAACTGAAAATCAGCGCCATAGCTCCGGCTGTGGCAATATGCTGAGTTTGGCCCGTTTCAGTATAGATAAGAGTTCTCTAAAAGTAAGTCTAATGTTATATTGCATGTGTTATTGTAT
Source organism: Scrobipalpa costella (assembly GCA_949820665.1). NCBI lineage: Eukaryota > Metazoa > Arthropoda > Insecta > Lepidoptera > Gelechiidae > Scrobipalpa > Scrobipalpa costella. The sequence continues at coordinate 22,924,890 of OX463301.1, forward strand.
ATTTTATTTATTATTTTAGGATTATCTATACTAAATAAATATTTTTTTCTTTGTTTCTTTCCTTCATATTCTCGAGGAATTTTAATAAAATCGGACAGGTCCCATTGCCAGTTTCCCACTTACACCACACCCCAGTGACGTCACGTGTTAATACCCATTCTTGAAGATGACAATATAATTTACATAAGCCCCGCTAGATGTCTCCTGCAGACATGCCTAACTAATGAACGGGTTAGTCGCGTAATACCCGGATAATAAGTGAACCATTTACAGGTGACGAGCGTTTCATAAATAAGCACGTTGTGGGCTGCGTAATTTGTTTAACATTACGAGCTTGGGGTAGAACACAGCTTTGGTAAAAAGAGCAGAAATAGAAAATGGGTTCAAATCTAGATTTGCCGCCTAAAACTAAAATTAAAATGCGTTGTCACTCTCAGACTTAAAACATTGGAAAAGGACAGGAAAGATCTTTGGAGAGAATAGATATTCTCTCTTTGATTTATAGTCAGTGGTTTAATGCGTTATCTGTAATTTTTATCCGCCGTTATATGAAATGGCGGATTAAGTTAACAGAAATACAGTGCAGTGCAAAATCTAGCGGTCAAAGTGTAAACCATATTGCCTGTCCTTTTTCAATTATATTATTTTGAAAGTGACAGATTTAAATTTCAGTTTTAACTAGAATCGAGCCCACTGTTCATTTTTATCTTCCATGCTGGACTGGGAGTGAGAGAAAAACATAGAATGTGCCAGCTGCATTTCCTCCCGAGCATGCTGTAAAAACCAGCTAATGGATCTGAGGGTTTCAGTATATTGTAATTTAGGCGATGGGCTGACAACCTGTCACTACAGCAATATACGTACAAATCTTTCTTGAATGGCCCTCAAAACTTTGTCAGACGCGGCGGAACGGCCTTACGCTCTGCCTACCCCATTAGGGATAAAGGCGTGATATATGTGTTTGTTTATATGTATGTACTAGGCCACTCAGAAAGTATTGCGATAAATAGTTTTTATATATGGCAGACTGGCCGGTTAGAATCTTTTTTGAAAATATGATTACTTGTAAGTAAAAATATGTGTGTCCCATTTTCAAAATTTCCCTCCACATTTTTTGCGAGCCAATTCAAAGTATCGTGTCTTACTGAAAAATGGATCTGCCCCGGGAACATTTTAGAGCTATCATTTTTTACGATTTCAAGTGTCGCCTGAAACCGGATGAATCGTTCGATAGACTTCAAATGGCATTTATGGATGAAAGCCCCTCCAAGGCAACCGTGTATCGTTGGTATAACGAATTTAGGCGCGGTCGACCAACCTTGGGGGATGAAGAAAGAAGCGGTCGCCCTTTGACAGCTATTACGGAAGAAAACGTGCTAGCAGTGAAAAATTTAATCCAAGATAATAGGCGAATTACATATCAGGAGATTCAGCACATATTAAAGATTGGATCGGGATGCGTTCACGAGATTCTACATGGGCATCTTCGCGTGAGGAGGATAGTATCGCGCTGGGTGCCGCACTACCTCACCGACGCTCAGAAACAGGCCCGGGTGGAATGGTGCCGGGATATGCTGAACAAATTTGAAGCAGGCTCGTCTCGGCGTGTTTACGACATCGTAACAGGTGATGAGTCCTGGATTTATCAATACGATCCAGAAACCAAGCGCCAGTCGACAGTTTGGGTGTTTCAAAATGAACCAACGCCTACCAAAGTGAAGCGATCTCGAAGCGGGGGGAAGATTTTGATCGCCAGCTTTTTTAATTTGACTGGCCACTTGGCCTCAATTCCCTGACGAGATCAAAGAAGCATTAACGCCGAATGGTATACTACCAAATGTTTACCAGAAGTTTTTTCTGTTGTGAGCAACAAGCGACCAAACACAGGGCTCCGCGGACTACTGCTCCACCACGACAATGCGCCTGCACACACCGCGCTCAAAACGAAGGACTTCCTGGACAGCACACCAGTCAAACTCCTGGGTCACCCTCCTTACAGCCCTGATCTAGCACCGTGTGACTTCTTTTTATTTCCAAAAATAAAAAATCAGCTCAAGGGGATACAATTTTCGTCGCCGGAAGATGCGCTGGCTGCGTTTGAGCAGGCTGTAAACGAGGTGTCTACGGCGAACTGGAAAAAGTGTTTTGAAAACTGGTTTAGACGCATGAATCTTTGTATAGAGGCTGGTGGAGAGTACTTTGAAAAGATTTAATAAAAATATATGTACCTGTAGAACAATTTTTTTTAGTGTCGCAAATCTTTCTGAGTGTCCCACGTATGTATATGTTAATTTTTCCTAAAATTTTATGATATTCCTAAGGGGAATGTTCTTTTTATTCTTGTTAGAATAGAATAGAAAACCTAGATGTTAGTGATTCTTATTCTTCACTACAAGATAAAAAAACGTCCTATAGTGTGTGTTGTGTGTGAAACGACCTGATAAACACTAGTGCCAGAGTTATGAACATAACCAAAAGCCATAAGACCTCCTTTACGAAATGTCTGCCATCAAATAACCTCTAAGTAGTTTCTTTTTACAGTCAAACTGGTTATTCAGCCTGAATTATGTAATTTGTTGCTTACTAAACTGGAAAAATGTCTCATGCCTAATTAGTGAACGGGTTAGTCGCGTAATCACTACATAGTATTAAACAAAGTCGCTTTCTCTGTCCCTATATCCCTATGTATGCATAAATCTTTAATGCATTTATCTTTTTATCTAAAGTATCAGTATGTTGCCGTGCTCATGACTATGCTCGTCTCCGACACGGCCATCCTGCTGTGACCACGTCCTCGTGGTTATTCTGTAACAATAGAAAATACAGCACAGTATGTAGTTCGGCTATTCTGACATAATAAAAGGAATCATTTCCTATTTTCAAAAATAAATTCCAAAATAAATTTGCTTTTCTCTATATTTTCATCATGAATTTACTACTTTACTGGGATCAATTTACAGCTCTATAAAATTTATTTACAATGCTCTACTGTGAAGACGTATTTACACCAAACAATCATTGTCAGCAAAATAAATTCCAGAGGCATCAAAAATTAATCAATTTATCTTACAATGATCCATTACATTTCGTCCTTGTCTGGTTAATCAAATATTATGCACGCACGTCCAGTCCAGGACCGTGCCGAGCCACACATGGACTCTATGGTCTATGATAAGACCCGAACTCCTTCTAGTCTTACCCGCGGGCCGCGTACCCACGGACTACTGTGTGAAACACAGTAGATACCGACTTCTATCGAGCTACGACTACGGAATAAGCACCAGCATGGTCAAAAATCAATATTTTAGTTACTTAAGCCAGATAAGACTACTCTACGTTTATTAAGAAATTTTCTAAAACAACTTGTGCCTCTGGCACTTTTCGCAATCTATCATGCGCATACTTATATCGGCGTTTACTATTTAACGATTGTAAAAGATACCTATCCCCGTCTAATAGCTCTACTATCTGGAAAGGTCCTTTGAACTTAGGATCTAATTTTGTTTGATTTCGTTCTTCGTTCTCTATCAAAACAAAGTCACCATTTGAAAACTTGTTTAGCTTTGCCTTCGTCCTATCAAATCGTTCTTTATTATACTGTGCACTTTTCTCAATATTTACAGACGCTTCCGTTCTTATTTCGGTAAGATCAATTGATAATTCAACATCTTCCGCCATAAGGTCTAGTGGACGCGCTAGCTTGCCTATCATAAGTTCAAGAGAGCTAGCTTGAGTTACGCGATTTTTCGTACAATTGAAAGCTAATTGCACCTCACCTAAAGAATCCTGCCACGATTTTTCATCATTCAACTCTACCGCTGTGAGCATCGACTTAAGAACCGACATCACTCTCTCTACCTGTCCGTTAGCTCGAGACTGTTGCTATAAGATGCAGCTCTATATTCTTACTCTCGCAGAATTCTCTAAACTCCTTACTTGCAAAGTTACGACCCTGATCCGCTATAATGCGGGCTGGAGAACCAAATAGAGCAACACTATTCTTGACAGCCTGAATACTACTCACCGTATCTATTTTAGAAGTGTGAGAAAGTAAAACATATTTCGTAAACGCGTCAATGATTACAAAAGCATATTTTTTGTATCATTTTTGCCGCTTAGCTTTCCCGTGATATCAATATGCACGGTGTGCCATGGAACTGTTACCTTGGGTATAGGGTGTAGCTCTGCCTGTTGTTTTCCAGAGTGTGATTTGGCCACCTTGCAGGTCACGCAGTTATCTACAAAATTACGCACGAATCGTGACATACCTTCAAACCAGTAGTAGTCATACAACTTGTCGAGAGTTTACTCCCAACCAAGATGCACGAGTGACTCGTGTACGTTGTTTACGACCGACCATCGCATAGCTCGTGGCACTATTGGAATGCATTTAGTTTTACTCTTGCGCTGAACTTTTCTGTGAAGCAATCCTTTACGTACCTTAAACGTTTTAGCTACATCGTCGGTGAGTTTCTTTACTGATATCAGTTTTGATCTTTTGAATCTCTTCGTCCCGTTGTTGCTCAGCAAGGAGCCAATTGTCGGACAGATGAGCGATATCAACGCGCTTCTGGTCGACTCTCACTGTAGAGTCCCTTATAGCCGGCAGAGGGTTGCGAGATAGGAAGTCAGCATGTGACATGTACTTACCAGGTCGATAGATCACGTCAAAATCAAACGATTGCAAGAAAGCCCACCATCTCTGGACTCTTGGGGCAAGGTCTACCTTTTTATAAGCCGACTTCAGCGAGTTGCAGTCTGTGACAACAGTAAACTTCCTTCCGTGTAGATATTGTCGGAAGTTTTTGATACAGTTTACTACAGCAAGTGTCTCCAGTTCATACGAATGATATCGTGACTCGGCTGGAGACGTGCGCTTGCTGTAGTAGGCCACTACACGACGTTTGTTATCTACTACCTGCATTAAAATACCCCCGTAACCTTCTGTGCTTGCATCAGTGTGAAGCTCGACTGGATACTGGGGATCGAAGATCATGAGAACAGGTTCGCTAGTAAGTATTGTGATTACCTTTTGTCTTATCTCGTCGTGTTTTGCTGTCTAGTTGAATGGAGACTTGCTTGACGTGAGTCTGTGAAGGGGGCTCATAAGGCTGGCGAAGTTAGACACAAACTGGCGAAAATATGATGCTAGACCTATGAACTGCCTAAGCTGCAAAACAGTGTTAGGTTGTGGAAGCGATGACAATGCTTCGATCTTACGCTTGTTGGGTTTAACCTTTCCAGCCTCGACTTCATATCCTAAGAACTCAACACGAGTCTTTAAAAAAGAGCATTTTTTCACATTTAGGGAGAACCCAGCTTGCGTAAGTTTTTCAAGAACAACCTTAAGCCTTTCTAAACCCTCTTCTACGCTTTTTGACATTATTAAAACGTCATCAACATATACCTCGACGTAGGTATATACTAGCTCACCTAAAGCCTTTACAATTGCTCTTTGGAAGACTGAGACAGCACTACGTAAGCCAAAAGGCATGGTCAAAAATTCGTACTGACCCTCTGCTGTAATAAAAGCTGTACGCTCGATTGACTCTGCACTGACAGGAATTAAATGGAAACCACTTGCACAATCTAATTTTGTAAAATAGTTGGCACCATGAAGTCGCGTAATCTGATCAGATATTAAAGATAATGGATACATATCAGGTACTGTGTTTCTATTTAACTCCCTATAGTCAATACACATCCTATAAGATCCATCATGTTTTTTTACTAAGAGGGCTGGACTGGCAACAACTTTACCGCTAAAAGCTCATCAACTCTGTCACGTAAAACTTTACGCTCTTCCTCAGAAAATCTGTACGGTGCCCTTTGTACAATGCGATTTGGGTCGAGCAACCTGATTCGCAGTTCGCCGGTCGTAACACGCGTAGTAGGCATACCAGATATAAAATAGTTCGAATACTGGTTCATAATATCGAAATTTTAAACCCTATTATCAAAACTGACGTCAGTATCGATTTCCGACATATCAAGTTGCAAATTACCTACCTTGACGGTATTTACAAAACGTTTACGCACTAAATGAAACTCCGTGTCCGTCATGTACATTGAAAAACGTCTCAGAATTTCGCGGCCTATTTTGATGTCATTAAGTAAACACGAGTCAGGCAAAACGTGAAACAAGATTTCAATCGGGTAATTATCAATTACCGTCTGACACAATAACTGTTCCGTACAGAAAATACTAGACTGACCTATTCCGGTTAACATCACAACGTCATTTAATGCTTCCCCATTAAATATTGAAGCTACTTGTTCTTTTATCAAAGAACATTTGGAACTAGAATCAAAGTGACATAAATACGACTCACCGTTATGATTTAAGGCCCCACGCGGTGGGTCGGCCACACATAGGTTGACATGGCGCACGGTATGCCCCGCTGACGGAGCCGTAGCCGCCGCACCGGCTTCGCTGCCTGCGCCGCCGCCGCGCTGACAACGACTCGCGATGTGGCCCGGTTCGCCGCATTTGTAGCAAACAATGGTCCTCGCTGGAGATTGCCGGCTTAATGACGATGCCGCTGAAGTGTTGTTGAATGTTGACGATTGTTTAGGTTTCACGTGCTATCTTTTCCTTTCGAGCGGCATTCATATTGTCGGTCTTCATTCATATTCCAGTCTTGCCACAATGGTAACATTTTATGTAAGTGGGCGCAATTTTGGGGCGTTTTATGTCTGTTGATTCAGTTTGTGACGAATCTAGTTTTCTTTTGAACGAAAACGCCTGCAGTTCTTGTTGCAAACGGTGGCGCGATGCTATATCCGTAGTAAACGCCAGGCGCTGTAGTCTTCGATCATGTTGAGCGATGTGAGCCAGTACCACAGAAACGGCGATTTGGAGTCGTATTTTTGAATCAGTCGTATCTGAATTCGCATACGAAAATCACTATTTTTGAATACTCATACGTATGCGACTCTGCAACGAGTGCTCTAAACCACTCGTTTTCTTTTCTACTACTCGAAACCTAAGTAGTCTATGATCATGTCAGTGACACAGACAAAATTATTTGACAAGACACTTTAACTTTTTAATTTACTTGAATTTACGTTCCGTTTCTCTGTGATTCATTTCCGGTTTTTCAAATCAACGATTTTTGTTAGTGGTAGTGGTGGTAAAGTAGGTGTATTTCTGCGTAGAACGAAAACAATTTATGGGATTAGACTTTATTGGCAACACAGATTTCTACTGCTTCAAAAATACGTAAATTCGTGTGTGATAGAATTTGATTTCATACACGAATGATTTTCGTATACGTATTTTAGTTTTCATACGAGCGGTTCAGAAATACGTCTCCAGCTATTTTGATACGTCTTTCCATTGATTCATTAATAATGAAATAAGACGACTTTTTTTTTTTTTTTTTTGATAGGCAATCATTTATCCGCCATCTCACGTGATGGTAAGTGATGATGTAGACTATGATGGAGCATGATTGCCTAGAAAATGCCTGTTTTTCAAGAACAACCTTAAGCCTTTCTAAACCCTCTTCTACGCTTTTTGACATTATTAAAACGTCATCAACATATACCTCGACGTAGGTATATACTAGCTCACCTAAAGCCTTTACAATTGCTCTTTGGAAGACTGAGACAGCACTACGTAAGCCAAAAGGCATGGTCAAAAATTCGTACTGACCCTCTGCTGTAATAAAAGCTGTACGCTCGATTGACTCTGCACTGACAGGAATTAAATGGAAACCACTTGCACAATCTAATTTTGTTTTTTTTTTTTTTTTTTTTTTTTAATATATATAGGCGAGCATTTGTCCGCCATCTCACCTGGTGGAAAGTGACGATGCGGACTATGTTGAAACATACTCACCTATGTAGTGCCTATTCACTCTCGCCTTGAAAAGGCCCAGGTTATATTGTTCCGGAAACAGATCCGCCGGCAGGGAGTTCCACTCCTTAGCCGTTCGCATTAAGAATGTGGAAGCGAACCGCTTCGTGCGAATTTGTGGTATATCCACGACATAAGGGTGGAACCCCTGTCCACGCCTCGTGCTCCGGAGATGGAAAGGGGAGGGGGGTATAAGGTCATGAAGTGCTAACGCGCACTCCCCGAAATGTATCCTGTAAAATACCGACATGCACGCCACTCTGCGACGGTGCTCAAGGTTCTGTAGTTTTGCCTCAACCAGTGCTGAGTCTCCAATGAGCTTCTTAGCGCGTTTCTCGATTGAGTCTAAGGCAGCCAGCTGGTATTTAGCTGAACCGTCCCAAAGGTGGCAGCAGTACTCCATACACGATCGGACTTGAGCTGTGTACAACTGCAATAGCTGTCCCGGTGTGAAGTATCGCCTCACCTTCGAGAGGATACCAAGTTTTTTGGCAGCTGTTGTGGCCAGAGACTCAATGTAACGTCCAAAGTTCAAGTCGGACGTAAGGCTCATACCAAGAAGCTCAAGATGGTCAGAAATCGGTACGGATACATCCCGGAAAGTTGGAGCCAGGTTAAAAGGACTCCGTTTTGTCGAGAATAGACACGCCTGGGTTTTGGATGCGTTGAACTTGACGAGATTGGCATCGCCCCACTCGGATATCACCCTTAGCGATGAGTTCAGACGATCCACCATGGACTCCCGACAAGACTGGATTGTTTCACTGTTGGCCCTTGCACTGGACAGATATCTGTCAACAACCGTGCTGTCATCAGCGTACCCAAAGGTATCGGGTGTAAACATGTCGTTGATATGCAGCAGGAATAAGGTTGCAGACAGGACAGAACCCTGAGGAACTCCGGCATCAATAGCCTGTTGTCCGGAGGAGCAGCCTTCTAAGACCACTTGTATGGATCGTTCACTCAAGAAGTCCGAAATCCAGTTGCAAAGGCCAGCAGGTAACCCGTAGGCGGGAAGCTTGCCAGTAAGGCTAGCGTGCCAGACCCTGTCAAAGGCCTTGGAGATATCCAGAGACACGGCAAGTGCTTCTCCATGTCTCTCGATAGCCTCGCTCCATAAGTGAGTGGCATGCACGAGGAGGTCCCCCGTCGATCGCCCTCGGCGGAAGCCGTATTGGCGATCGTTAAGGAGATCATTATCCTCAAGGTATGCCAGGAGCCGATTATTCAGTACACGCTCCATAATCTTGCAGAGTATAGAGGTTACCGATATGGGTCTATAGTTGACAGGGTCTGCTCGACTACCTTTTTTGGGTACAGGTTGCACATTTGCAAGCTTCCACGATTTGGGAACAACACCAGTCTCAAGTGAGAGGCGGTACAGGCGTGTCAACACCGGAGACAACTCAGGCGCACAGTTACGCAGGACGATTGCAGGGATACCGTCAGGGCCACTTGCTTTATTCACGTCTAGATTTCGCATGGTTTTAAGGACCTCTTTTTGCCGGATGCGTACGGCTGCCATAGAGCAGTCGACACGAGGTAACGGGGGTGGTATTTTACCTGCGGCATCAAGACGCGAACTTTCCGCAAAATAGGAGGCAAAAAGATTGGCTTTCTCCTCCGCAGTATGAGCAAGCGACCCATCAGGTCTCTGCAGAGGCGGTAAAGATGGCTGGCAGAAATTTGTTTCCACTGCTTTCGCAAGCGACCAGAATGCTTTACTGCCAGCCGGATAGGAAGCAAGCTTAGCGCCTACTCGGCCTATGTGGGCGAATCGAGCCCTGCGTAATTCCTTTTTGCTTAACTTGGTGGCTTTGTTATAGTTTTTCTTCAGATCGCGAGTATTCGGAGCTTTGCGTGCACGAGCATCAGCCCAAGCAAGGAATGCCGACTGTTTCTGCGATTCCGCGCAGTTACAGTCAGCATTAAACCACGGGCGAGCTTTGCTACCGGTAGGAACATCAGAGAACGGTATGAAAAACTCCATACCCTGACGTATGACTTCTGTAATAGCTTCCGCGCAGCTCGACGATTCGCCTGAAGAAAAACAGTCCTGCCAAGGATACGAAGCAAAGAAGTGGCGCATCTCATCCCATTCTGCTGACCTGTATCGCCACACCCGTCTTTTACCACAAGGGCCCTGATCGGGTGGTGAATACACTGATACAGATTTGTAAAATAGTTGGCACCATGAAGTCGCGTAATCTGATCAGATATTAAAGATAATGGATACCTATCAGGTACTGTGTTTCTATTTAACTCCCTATAGTCAATACACATCCTATAAGATCCATCATGTTTTTTTACTAAGAGGGCTGGACTGGCAACAACTTTACCGCTAAAAGCTCATCAACTCTGTCACGTAAAACTTTACGCTCTTCCTCAGAAAATCTGTACGGTGCCCTTTGTACAATGCGATTTGGGTCGAGCAACCTGATTCGCAGTTCGCCGGTCGTAACACGCGTAGTAGGCATACCAGATATAAAATAGTTCGAATTCTGGTTCATAATATCGAAATTTTAAACCCTATTATCAAAACTGACGTCAGTATCGATTTCCGACATATCAAGTTGCAAATTACCTACCTTGACGGTATTTACAAAACGTTTACGCACTAAATGAAACTCCGTGTCCGTCATGTACATTGAAAAACGTCTCAGAATTTCGCGGCCTATTTTGATGTCATTAAGTAAACACGAGTCAGGCAAAACGTGAAACAAGATTTCAATCGGGTAATTATCAATTACCGTCTGACACAATAACTGTTCCGTACAGAAAATACTAGACTGACCTATTCCGGTTAACATCACAACGTCATTTAATGCTTCCCCATTAAATATTGAAGCTACTTGTTCTTTTATCAAAGAACATTTGGAACTAGAATCAAAGTGACATAAATACGACTCACCGTTATGATTTAAGGCCCCACGCGGTGGGTCGGCCACACATAAGTTGACGTGGCGCACGGTATGCCCCGCTGACGGAGCCGTAGCCGCCGCACCGGCTTCGCTGCCTGCGCCGCCGCCGCGCTGACAACGACTCGCGATGTGGCCCGGTTCGCCGCATTTGTAGCAAACAATGGTCCTCGCTGGAGATTGCCGGCTTAATGACGATGCCGCTGAAGTGTTGTTGAATGTTGACGATTGTTTAGGTTTCACGTGCTATCTTTTCCTTTCGAGCGGCATTCATATTGTCGGTCTTCATTCATATTCCAGTCTTGCCACAATGGTAACATTTTATGTAAGTGGGCGCAATTTTGGGGCGTTTTATGTCTGTTGATTCAGTTTGTGACGAATCTAGTTTTCTTTTGAACGAAAACGCCTGCAGTTCTTGTTGCAAACGGTGGCGCGATGCTATATCCGTAGTAAACGCCAGGCGCTGTAGTCTTCGATCATGTTGAGCGATGTGAGCCAGTACCACAGAAACGGCGATTTGGAGTCGTATTTTTGAATCAGTCGTATCTGAATTCGCATACGAAAATCACTATTTTTGAATACTCATACGTATGCGACTCTGCAACGAGTGCTCTAAACCACTCGTTTTCTTTTCTACTACTCGAAACCTAAGTAGTCTATGATCATGTCAGTGACACAGACAAAATTATTTGACAAGACACTTTAACTTTTTAATTTACTTGAATTTACGTTCCGTTTCTCTGTGATTCATTTCCGGTTTTTCAAATCAACGATTTTTGTTAGTGGTAGTGGTGGTAAAGTAGGTGTATTTCTGCGTAGAACGAAAACAATTTATGGGATTAGACTTTATTGGCAACACAGATTTCTACTGCTTCAAAAATACGTAAATTCGTGTGTGATAGAATTTGATTTCATACACGAATGATTTTCGTATACGTATTTTAGTTTTCATACGAGCGGTTCAGAAATACGTCTCCAGCTATTTTGATACGTCTTTCCATTGATTCATTAATAATGAAATAAGACGACTTTTTTTTTTTTTTTTTTGATAGGCAATCATTTATCCGCCATCTCACGTGATGGTAAGTGATGATGTAGACTATGATGGAGCATGATTGCCTAGAAAATGCCTGTTCACTCTCGCCTTGAAAAGGCCCAGGTTATAACGTTCCGGAAATAGATCCGCAGGCAGGGAGTTCCACACTTTGGCCGTTCGCATTAAAAATGTAGAAGCGTACCGCTTTGTGCGAAAACTTGGAATGTCGACAACATAAGGGTGGAATCCCAACCGGCGTCTCGTACCCCGGAGATGGAATGGGGAGGGGGGTATCAGGTCATGAAGCGATGCTGCACATTCTCCGAAATGTATCCTGTAGAACACAGACAAGCAAGCTACTTTGCGACGATGTTCGAGGCTCTGCAGCTTTTCCTCTACCAGTGACGGGTCGGCGATGAGCTTCTTGGCGCGTTTTTCAATAGAATCCAAGGTTGCCAGTTGGTATTTGGCAGATCCGTCCCAAAGGTGGCAGCAATACTCCATACACGATCGGACTTGAGCTTGGTAGAGCTGTAGTAGCTGTCCCGGTGTGAAGTATCGCCTAACCTTTGAGAGAATACCAAGTTTTTTGGCTGCAGTCGAAGCCAAGGATTCTATATATCGTCCAAAGTTCAGGTCCGACGTATGGCTCATACCAAGAAGCTCGAGGTGATCGGAAATCGGAACGGATACATTTCGGAAAGTGGGAGCTAGATTGAAGGGACTCAATTTGGTCGAGAATAGACAGGCCTGTGTCTTAGATGCATTAAACTTCACCAGGTTGGCATCACCCCATTAGGAGATTGCCTTAAGTGTTAAATTTAAATGATCTACTACGGACTCTCGACAAGACTGAATAGTTTCCTTGCTGGACTTTGCACGGGACAAATATCTACCGACAACCGTACTGTCGTCTGCATACCCAAAGGTGTCGGGTGTCAGCATATCGTTGATATGCAGCAGAAATAGAGTTGCGGAAAGTACCGATCCTTGAGGGACCCCGGCATCAATTGCCTGATGAACAGAGGAGCGGCCTTCTAAGACCACCCGTATCGATCGTCCTCTCAAGAAATCTGTGATCCAGTTGCAAAGTCCATCAGGGAGCCCATAAGCGGGAAGCTTGTTAATAAGGCTGCCATGCCAGACCCTGTCAAATGCCTTAGAGATATCCAGAGACACAGCGAGAGCTTCACCGTGTCTCTCGATAGCTTCGCTCCACAAGTGGGTGGCATGCACCAGGAGGTCACCCGTCGACCGCCCACGGCGGAAGCCATACTGTTGGTCGCTGAGGAGATCATTATCCTCCAGGTAAGCCAGGAGCCGATTATTGAGCACACGCTCCATACTCTTACAGAGTATAGAGGTTACCGATATAGGTCTATAATTGGCGTCCGGGGAAAATTGAGGTAGGCTGGTGTTTTGGGTGCTGCTGGATGGTTTAAGCACCTCAATCAATGCTGATTTTGTATCTCGAAGAAATGCAGCCATTCTTGATTTCCGGCGGCCGACGAAGTATCTCGATTCCATATCCGGGGTACGAGACGCCGGTTGGGATTCCACTCTTATGTTGTCGACATTCCAAGTTTTCGCACAAAGCGGTACGCTTCTACATTTTTAATGCGAATGGCCAAAGTGTGGAACTCCCTGCCTGCGGATCTATTTCCGGAACGTTATAACCTGGGCCTTTTCAAGGCGAGAGTGAACAGGCATTTTCTAGGCAATCATGCTCCATCATAGTCTACATCATCACTTACCATCACGTGAGATGGCGGACAAATGATTGCCTATCAAATATAAAAAAAAAAAAAGTGATTTTCATTTTCCCGCTCAGACCCCACTTCTGATGTAGGATCTAGCTCGCGTCGCAAAGTAGCTTGCTTGTCTGTGTTCTACAGGATACATTTCGGAGAATGTGCAGCATCGCTTCATGACCTGATACCCCCCTCCCCATTCCATCTCCGGGGTACGAGACGCCGGTTGGGATTCCACTCTTATGTTGTCGACATTCCAAGTTTTCGCACAAAGCGGTACGCTTCTACATTTTTAATGCGAATGGCCAAAGTGTGGAACTCCCTGCCTGCGGATCTATTTCCGGAACGTTATAACCTGGGCCTTTTCAAGGCGAGAGTGAACAGGCATTTTCTAGGCAATCATGCTCCATCATAGTCTACATCATCACTTACCATCACGTGAGATGGCGGACAAATGATTGCCTATCAAATATAAAAAAAAAACAGTGATTTTCATTTTCCCGCTCAGACCCCACTTCTGATGTAGGATCTAGCTCAGGAGGCCTAGTACCAGTATCAGACATCAGGGTGGGCAGATTGGGTGCAGGAAATGATAAATTCAAGTACAATCACAGGATCACTTTAATTAGAGTAAGTACAGAGTTAACTTTCACTAGCAACGGTAAGTACGCGATGACAGTTTCTTGAGCGTGTGCTCGTAGCAGATGCCTTCTTTTGAATGCCCTGCCCAGATTTCCCCGAGCCCCGCCAAGACTCTGTCGTAGCGCGCGATCGGGTGACGTGACACGTCTTCATGATTGGTTGATTTCATTTCAAAGTGTTGAGAAGCAAAAATATGAACTGGACTCTGCGTCGTTAAATTGCTAAGTAAGATCTCTTAGATAGACTTTCACAAAATTATTAGCTATGATTATATCATTTCAGTACAAAAGGATCTCTCAATTCCATATTTAATATTACTCTCAATCTTAGAGATCGCTTCATAAATACGGGCCTTAGTTAATTACAGTATCAATTATTATTTTGATCAGGTTAATATGTTTAAGTTATGGTATAATTTCTCACTACATGCAAGTACCTATCCCGGAAACCCGTGGATTTGGGATCCGACCGTCATAATCGTTATAATTCCTACTTAAAGTCTCATGAATAATATTATAATCATTTGAGAGAATGTTGGTTACTCTTCCTAATAGAATTCAATATTGCGGCGTCATGCTCTCTTAAATTGAAATGAATGTTTTAAAATTATTTGGAAATATTTTAAGGTATTTTTACGACTTTTCTCAATTCCATACATATAAAATCATGCTTTTATCAGTAACGGGGTAGACACGACGCAGAGTTCCAATTGCTTACTGCATATACACCGTTCATAATTAAATCGATATATAGTTTTAAGTTTATTTTCGCGTAGCAATACTAGCAACAGTTTCTCTAGGTAGATAAGAATTTAGATATTGTATACTCAAGTATTGTAAAAGCCGACCAGGCAAAGTACAGTAGAAAAAGCGGTATCAGGCCGGGAAAACGGTAGGCTGAAGAAGAAGAAAACTAATTGCCAGTGAGGGTAGTATTATGGAATACTTACAAGCGCGGGTAGTATCGTTTTAGCCTCTCGCTGTCTGTCAAAACCGATCGGTGGACGCGAGTGCACGCTCCTTTGCGCTTTTCGTGAAAATCGGAATTTATCGTAATCACTGGTAGCTGCCATCACTAGGGCACACCAGCACTCGGATTGAAGTTCTAGAAAAAAAACTCGGGCCCGAGAAATTGAAGACTACCAGATATATTGGTGAGTTGGCTTTGATTTGTTAATTATCTTTACATACATATATATAATCACATCTTTATCAATAATGGGGTAAGCAAAGCGTAAACGACCTAAACAAAAGTTTCGCCACGTCTGACAAAGTTTTGAGGGTTATTAAAGCTAGATTTGTAGGTATAATACTGGTGTTTTTATAGTTGTACGTTCGCTTTTTTCGCATACTATTATAACTTCGCATATTACTATTACAAGCCTTTGAAACGCGGGGATTAGTACACTTACTGTTGGACAAAATAGGCTTATTGGACATAATATTAGTTTTAAAACAAAGTTATAATACACAAACAAGGGCAGGTAATGTTACTAGTTTTTAGGGTCATTCGGGATTTTTTTTGGTTTTAAATCATCATCATTATGGGGTGCCATCTTCATACTGATGTTTGAAAATACATAGAAATTTACCTTTTATACCGAAGTTTCAACTACTCGTATTTTTCGATATCAAACTATTTTAACATAAGAGAGACATTAAAAAAAAAAATAACAGGCACTCACTTTGGGAAATAAGCCGCGTACTTTACGACATGTTTCGGGACATTCGGAGTCCCTTCATCAGGTTGTTGAAGCCTTCCGCTGGTGTTCGGCCTTTTATGTCTCGATAGTCGTGGTTGCGAGTCGACTGAAGGTCCTTTGTTTTAATTCTTATGTTTTTATCATTAAAATACATACATACATACATACATATAGTCACGCCTTTATCCCTATTGGGGTAGGCGGCAGAGCGCAAACGACCTAACAAAGGTCGTTCCGCCACGTCTGACACAGTTCTGAGGGTTATTCAAGATAGACTTGTATGTATATTGCTGTAGTGACAGGTTGTCAGCCCATCGCCTAAATTACAATATACTGAAACCCTCGGATCCCTTAGCTGATTTTTACAGCATGCCCGAGGAAATGCAGCTGGCACATTCTATGTTTTTCTCTCGCTCCCAGGCCAGCATGGAAGACTAAAATGTATCGCGAATAACTCGAATTACCAGTAAAATGAGTGAAAATAATCGGGAGTGCTTAAAAAGTTATAAAAGTAAGAATCTTATTTCAGAGAAGAAAACTTAGGCCCGTATTTATAAACAGCACTTGAGTGTGACAGCTAGTTTGAGTTCGTATCAGAAATATTATTTCAGTACAAATCCATACATAATATTGCTCTCAATCTTGAGATCGCTTTATGAATACAAGCCTTAGGTACACGACTAAGCCTAAATCCCATTATTTCATCTTTTCCACTACCGCGTGGGGTACACATTGTAAACTTCTAAGGCGCTTTGTACACTGTGCGTGGCAATTGTCGCGCTGTTACCGCGGCCCACATAATGCCATAATCCTGCCCGGGTTAAACAGATAAATCTACGAGGGAGTATGGTGAGAGGCCGGGATATTTCATAATCCTCCGACCGGGGATATTGTTGCGGTATTTCCGAAAAGTATTTTGTGGGTCGTTACGTTTGTCGCTCTGTGTGTTTAAGTTGGTGTGTAATTGGTGGATTTGTTGCTGAAGAGTTTCTGAACAAAGGCAAAAAATAGTGGTGCAGGAATGTATCATGTCGTGAACTCACAATGTAACTTTTTATTTAGAACCAAGTATGTACTAGTGATAATAATACGTGACTATTTTATCCTATGAAATGGCTTCCATGCTGGGCTGGAAGTGGGAGAAAGAAAAGAAAAATATATCTCTCCATGCTAGACTGGGAGCGAGAGAAAACATAGAATGTGCCAGCTGCATTTCTTCCCGAGCATGCTGTAAAAACCAGCTATGGGATCCGAGGGTTTCAGTATATTACAATTTAGGTGATGGGCTGACAACCTGTCACTACAGCAACATAACTACAAATCTATCTTAAATAACTCTCAAAACTTTGATGTTGTGGAACAACCTTTATTTAGGCCATTTACGCTCTGCCTACCCAATTAGGGATAAAGGCATGATTATAATGTATGTATAAAATGGCTGTAGAAAAGCTACTTTTCAATTCACTGAACCTAGAATATAACTGTTTTTTTTTACTCAAAGACTTAATACAACGTCGGCTTTATATTATTACAACAGCAGTACTAACAGAACAGCGGAGCATACAGTGCTTTCATAAGTCGTAACATACACAGAACGGAGCCAAGTTATCGAGATAACATTCTAATAATTCCATCAGCCAATAATAGAGGCATGAACCCTGAATAATTAACGAAGCCATACTCCTTCCCCTTTCCCCACAATCAGAATATTCACAATATTAGCTTTAACGTGCGTATGAAAATGAGAACATAATGTACGGAGCCCTCGACCCGCCTAATTAGTAAGCGCACCAAATTATAACGAGAGCTTGTGAATAATTATGAAAGGCTCGCCCGGTGAATGAAGCCGCGGCGAGAAGCGTGATGTCAGAAGTGGGATCAAATTATAAAAAGGAAGCTTTTCCACTAGACGGCACATCTACGGCATGATAACGATATCGTCATGATACCGTGACTATGTTTTTTCACTAGAACGTTAATATCGTCGCCTGATTCAAGGCAGTACTGACACGCACAAAACGTACGTATACAAAACATAATAGGTACAGTTTGACAGGTTGGCCGGCACTAGCGACGATACCGGTGGGAATCAATGCCGTGATGGCAAGTGGAAAATAGTGTAATATTTACTTTAAAAAAAATATACATTGTCTCTTCCACAATATCGTGACGTTGCCGTTGCCTTAAACGTACAGTCTAGTGGAAAAACGCCCAAATGTTGCGCTCCGCTCGCTTCGGAAATGTTTTTTAAGGAATACTTTTATACACGTTTGAGGTCATTAAATGTTGCAGCGAGTCACTTTTAGCGTGAATAACATTTTGAAATTAACAAAACAAGCAAGTCCGTGCTATCCCTTTTGAAATGAAGCTGAAAACGAGTTACACTGTGGATGGGTAAAAAATAAAGATGACGTCAAAGTTTGTAGATGCTTGGATGCTTGTCTTTTTTCTCAGTTATGCTACGTAGTAGTAATAATTTGAATGCAACTTCAGGTTATTTACCTCACTATGCCGGTATTCAAATAAAATTGAATTACAGCTCAAACAATTTACGTTGTAATGATTTCTTATTGAAATATTGTTGTTGTTAATTTTTGTTGATCCTTTTTTAAACATTTTAAATTGCGCCTGGCAACACCTGGAATTTACATAATTATATTATGTGAGGTACGTATAAAAATATATCTCTCCATGCTAGACTGGGAGCGAGAGAAAACATAGAATGTGCCAGTTGCATTTCCTCCCGGGCATGCTGTAAAAACCAGCTAAGGGATCCGAGGGTTTCTGTATATTGCAGTTGAGGCTATGGGCTGACAACTTGCCACTGCAGCAATATACCTATACATCTATATTAAATAACCCTTTATCAGACGTGGCGGAACCATTGTTTAGGTCGTTTACGCTTAGCCTTCTCTATTAGAGATAAAGAAGTGATTATATGTATGTATACAAAATATATATCTTTTGCCCATGAGAAAATACTTTAATATGCTTACAGAACGGATAAATTGGATTATTTCTTATAGGTACTAGATATTTACTTCCCATGCCAAAGTTCCCTACACCATTCAGTATTCAAGTTGGCATGAGGCCCACTACACTACAACATGGCACAAAGGAGACATTACTAGTTAACACAATAAGCGTAGCTAACTATTCTCATTAGTGAATTTTGTGCGCGTGACCTGGTTTTAAGCCGGTGTTCACTCGCCAAGACCCTTGAATTATTTATTGCCAGTAGAGACCAAGATTTTGGGGCATAATGTGTGGAAAACGGCTAGGTGGGAAGCTTGCGTTACTATATGTCCCTATTTACAGAAATAAAACTTTATTTAACATTCGAATATTAAGGCTCGTATATATAAAGCGATCTCAATATTAAGTATAGATTTGACAGGTCACATTGTACTAAAATAATGTTTCTGATATGGACTTAAACTAGCCGTCAGTCTCAAGTGCTGTTTATCAATACGGGCTTAACATAATTATCCTTTCTATTTTTTTATTATTTAGCATCCGGGCTCCATAAACAAAATAAAACAAATATCTGCTAAACTTTTCTATACGAAACTTTTTGGATTATAATTGCTAGATTTTAAGGCCCGTAGCCAAGCACTTGCGACTAACAGCTAGTTTGAGTTCGGATCAGAAATGACCTTTCAGTACAAAATCATCTGTCTAATCCATACTTAATATGGATCTCGATCTTGAAATACTTTTATAAATACGAGCCTAAGACACTCTAACTAAATAATCCAAAATACACTACAGCTACTTCGCAAACTCCTTAAACGCAAATTCAAATTAAGTATATTTCCAACAAACATTTCATAAACCGAAGTGTCAACTTTTACTTTCCCTCCCTAATCCAATATTAACGACGAAACTTCGGCAGTGCCATAATCTTTTACAGCACAATAACAATCCCTTCAACTCGTCCGCAAACTGTCGACATTACTCCTAAATAGACCAAGAAAAGGTCGGAAAAAGGCCTGAAGCAGGCCGAGAGTAGGCCAGGAGACGCAGGCCGACCATTCAGAAAGAACCTTAGGACGAACTCCGGAGCAATCTAGTAAATAATAAATGAGACGACCTAACTTCACGCTTCTACCAACACTAGTCAATTCCACTTCCAAATCATCTTATCTCAAGAAATCATCCATGTAAAAGTCAACTTTACACCATTGAACTCATAGTTTAAATTTTAAAAGATTGGAAAGTTTTGCGTCCACGCGGTCTTGAATTAGACATTGTGATTAAAGCTCAAGGCACTTAATAGGCAAATATCAATGTTGCGAATGATAATATTGAATTTAGCAAGAAAACAGCACAAAAATTCTTAATGTCACTTTAGTGGTAAAAAAGAAACAGGAAAGGAAACAGATACATACCATACTTATTTTTCAAGAAAAGAAAACAGAGAAAAAGGACATATTTGCTCTTTAATAAATTCCATTTGACAAAATAAACTCTATTATATCAAATAATAATGATAGTTCTTCCAGCGATTTTCAGTGATGGCGGCCTATCTCCCAGGGATCGGCTAACTGCGCAGGACTAGTTTTTAGTACCCAAGTGTTTGCGCTACACGCTGGTGGAGTCTCTATTCCTTCAATCCCTTATTCTGATGAGACAGATTGACTGATACGACCAGAGAGAAATCAGGCGCAGGACTGACTATTTACATGCCCATCCGACAGCGTGGATCATCTTCTTTCATCTTACTTTTCGGACAATCAGGTGATTAGTCTGCAATGTCCTAATCAAACTAAAAACAACAACACTAAGTCATTGTCCCCTGCCGGGAAACGAACCCGGGACCTCCGGGTCGAGAGCCCATGGCTCCGACCGCTAGACCACAGAGGCAGTTATCAAAAATACGTTGATAAAGCAAAGAACTCATACCCGTTTATTCCACTTGGAAAACGCAATAATGCGTCCAAAGAAAAAAGACCGCTTGCAAAAGTCAAACTACAGTTTTCCGCTGAAGTCATTACACCATGCCCGGTTATAATTGGCGTAGTTAGCGACATATTTGTATTTCACGGCACCGGGTCATGAATACACAATGAGATGGAGCGGGAAGAGGAACGGGGAGGGGGAATTACCCCGAGGAAACCAGCGGGTACTATGTCGTTAGAGAGATGGTTGTCTTTGCTAATTTGGATGCTTTTAGTAAAAAAAAACATTTTATTTTTTACATCTCTGTAATCTTTTTGTGTTTTTATCAACGATAAGATTGTATTGAAATTCTGTGCGGTGTAACTAACTACCACTTCAGGGTAATGGCAGAACTTTTGTCCTATAGATAAACATGATTATATTTCCGTTTTCTTCCAAAGTTCGACCAATAAAGACGTTATTGTTGTTTTAATGTTGCGAGCGGTCCCGAGAGGCGCGACATAGTTCTACAAAATTCAAAAGCTCCCGTAAAGTAGCTGGGACGTAAAATTCTAAGACCGACCGCGTTGAATAATTCGTTACATATTTGATGTTTACACAAAAAGAGGGGAGAGAGATATTTGTCAGCGATTTGACAAACAGAGGCTCAGGTGTGGCTCGGCTGTTCCAATCACGAAATGGAAATTACAGGCTTTCTCCCACTGTGACAACTTGCTCATTGCTATACACATTTGAGGGAACTCATTACAACAAACCACAGTATAAAAAAGTCTCATACCCTCCAAAGATTCAACGGGAGCTTCCTATGTTTTTAGTGTAGACATTTTTGTATCCTGTGGTTTTGGAGTTTCGCCGCAAAGTCGGTCCGTTTCATTTTGCTCGTCGAAGTTGTTTAACAAATCAGGGGGATGACGAAACAAATTCAACAATTCCTATTTTCGCTTTCCAATTGTTTTCGGGTTGTTTTTGCGTCGCCTCTCGCTTGATTGACGACTCTGACAAGTTCGGATTGGTTTGAACTTGTAACAAGTGGGTTTGTAACATTTGTTATTGTAGTACCTAGGAGCATTTTTTTTATTTAGTATCCTTAAGGTCCTAGCCAAGTGGCGCCCCCAATAGTAAAATAAATAGAATTCACTATAAACGCAGTGAATCGAAAAACCGGTCGTACAGAATCAAGTTATAGTACCTAATTACGATAATTTAGAATTTATAAATAAGCGATTCATAGTTCGTTGTAGTTACAGGAAGAAAAATGTGGCCGTTACTTGCAATTTTTCTTTTTGTTACTACAGCGATTCATTGCGTTTTTAATGAATAATGTTTTATTTAAAAAGGGGATGCCACCTGGCTAGTATTGTCACCTAAAGTAAAAAAGATTTATTTTTAACCTAGATGAAAAAAAATACTGTAGAAGTAATAGTATCTGCAATAAGATTGTTATAATTTTAATTTGATTGAAGAACAATTCTGCTGTTTACCTCATATTACTTTGCTTTTCTATAAAAAAAATGGTTTACTTCTGTCTATAAAATGATTGACTAAAGTAACTAACCTTTATTTTACAACTAGCGACCCGCCCCGGATGCTTATTATATATATAAACCTTCCTCTTGAAACACTGTATTCATTAAAAGAAACCGCATCAAAATCCGTTGCGTAGTTTTAAAGATTTATGCATACATAGGGACATAGGGACAGAGAAAGCGACTTTGAATCTACAACAACAACGTCTGTAATAGAATTATTCTAACATTTCCATACTGATATGGATAATGGAAGACAGTTCAATTAGACCCGTGCTAGGGTATTTTGTTCTAAAGAAGCAGGACTTGCCTGTCAGTGGCAGCGATGCTATATTGTGGACCTGGCTTGCATCTGCGAGCTTTCAGAGTAAGGTTCAAGTGACGAGCGAACGACGAACGATTTAAAGAACCCTGGTGCCTGAGGTATTAAAACAAAACACGATCACACTCACAGCCCCCACTAGTATTCCCTGTATTAGAGTGCCACAGAAACATCCACAAAGAACACCCAGACCCAAAAAGAGTCATTTAAACTCATCATTAAAATGTATGCCCGGGCCGGGAATCGAACCCGGGACCATTTGTGTAGCAGGCAGGTACACTGCCTACTAGGCTGCGCATTATTTGATCTATAGAAGAACAGGGCTTGCTTGTCGGTGGTAGCAAAGCTATTGTAGACCTGGCTTGCATCTGTGAGGCCATCAGAGTAAGGTTCAAGCGACAATAGAACGACAAACGACTCAAAGAACCCTGGTGTCACAGGTATTTTTTCTACCAGGTGTAAGGGACAGCGTCCTGCAAACTGATAGGGGTTGCTCAGTCTACTTTACTCTGACAGAATACTTCCTAATGTAGAACGACACTTGCATGTAGATTACGCAGCTGTGTGCATTTCTAGATGGTTCCATATTGAGTTCCATAATCTTTAATGTCATAAAATTAAGTAGCATAATGCTTTTAAATCTAATAATATTTAAGCCTAACACGAAAAGGCATAACAGTTTACGCATAATATTTTTAAGCAGAACCAGAAGTAGCATAACATTATAAAAGCACAATTAATAAATTAAGTTTAAATTCATTTCAAAAGCAAAACGATAATAGAGCATTATATTTAAGAGCATATAAATAGAGTGTATCATCAACTAACTCCTAAATGGCTTAAATTATTTTGCACAAATATCTAAATTTGAATGTGATAAAGTCAATTTATAATCATTTGTATGTTTAGTAAATATGTTCGCGGCTTAGACTGCCACCTCGCCGCACCTTAACCTAATGTCGCGAGTCGCATTTTTGTATTCGAATAGTCAAATCATTTGCGATTGTGACCATCAGCGCACTGCTGTAACAACTCAGTTTAAAAAATAGTATTGAAAATACTAATAATGCCCATTTCTTATATTCAAGATTTAATTTTCATAGAGTAAACTCTCCCAACTTGTACTACTGTATGAGTAGAATAAATATTGAATTAGACTAATTTGCAATCTTATAACAGATATACGACTGCAAGTTAGTCCAATTCTATGTAATCTAACATATTGTTATGCTTACAATATAATATAATTATTTAAAAGTTTCATTATGCCAGTAAATTTATGCTTAACTTTTTATGCTTTATATAGCAAATTAGGAATTTAAAATGATGCCACTAAAATGTCACTCTTTCTAGCCTCATGCGATTCGCGTGCCCTGCTTGTCATTTGCATTTTAAATCAATAATTTATCATCTTTGAATGAAAAGATCCGTGGTATCTGCAGGGACAAATTACGATTTTTAATTTCAATGAGCTGTACCTTACTTGTACAGCCGAAATCTTTATTGATTAAGCACATAATTAAGCGTTATGAAGAGGTTTCTATTCCAAAAGTTACAGGCATAGATTTTTTTTTTACAAATCTTATGAGTTTCTGTAAGTTTTATAAGTTTAAGTCCGAACTGATTTCAAAATAAGGTTACTTCTTCACTTAATGCTTATTACTTGCACCACATCCAGGCAGCTTTTACGCTCTTCTCAGGCTGAAAAACAACGATACGGCCCCTTTTGTTGCCAACTTCCTTTGTCTCAAACGAGATATTATCAGCTATTTACTCGTTTACCTGTTGTCCCCCGTCTTTTTTAATAAGCCGTCTCTTTTCTTTATTATTTTATCAGGAATCTGTTTCTTTGAAGACTTCATCCTCTTTATAATTCAGGATTATCAGTCTAGATATCTTCATGGGAAGCTGTCTTTATTTTAATACTATTATAGTTTTTTTAACCATTTGTCGATTCTAATTATTACAATCTTCCATGCAAGACTCTCTCAAGATCTGAGGGTTTTTACAATTACAGTAGATAGAGGTATGATCCTAATTAAATTGGTATTAAGTTTTATAAGGATAGGTATACGTGCAGCTTGTCATCTATTGTGGAAATTAAATACTTTCCTTTGCGACTCTCTTCTTCCTGTGCACCAACCTGCGCCATTCTGTTGTCATGACCTTTTTTTTTAAAATATATCTGATGGCTAAAATAGCATTTAGAAGTGTGACAGGTGTCAGAAAATGTCAGGTTTCATTAGTTCTGTCAAGTTTTATTTGTTTAAAAGAGTGACAAAAGTTCTGTCGATTGGCAAAATTTTGCATATTCAGTTTTATGGCTGAAATAGCATTAAGAAGCCTGTCAGTTTTCAGTAATTCTAAAACAGTGGAAAAACAACTGCCGCAGGCAAATTTTGAGTTTTTAGACTTACAAGTTTTATTGATTCCGTAAACTCACATTTAAAAACCATAGACATAGAGGTAACAGTATTATATTTGCGGGAGACATTAATACAAATATCAAAATTACATCTGAAGAACCGCCACATTTAAATATATTGTCACATTATGGCATTCTAATTGGTCACACTAAACCTACCCGAATAAAAAACTACTTTGATTATTTTATGTTAAAAAATAATAAAATTAAACCATACCATAGTCATTATAAAAACCACCACTACTAACCATTAAACGACGTTCCTTAAGTTGTCAAAAACTAAAAACAAAATCTCTGTAAGTTTTAAACAGGCCCTTAAATACCTCCAAAATAAAATATTGTCAGAACACATGTTTTGTACTGATTGCGAAGAAGTAACTAACTGCAATACTGACACTTTATTAGACAATATAAATAAAAATAGTTAAATAGTCAAAATAACCAGTAAAAAACGTATAATAAAACGAAAAGATATAGAAACAAACTACAAAAAAACTGCACAATGACCCTCATAATGACATACTAAAAATATGTATCTTAGTTTTAGAAATTACTGCAACAACCTGATAAAAAAAATATGAGTAAAAACGAAGGAGACCTTATACTGAACTCAATAAATGTTAATAAATTATTTTGGAATAATATTAAAGCTCTTATTTACACTACTAAATCGAAAAATAATAATACAGAATTAATTAATATAAAAACCAGTTCAATTGATTCAGCTTAATAATTATTTTGCTATTAATGGTAAAAAAAATCTTGCAATTTACACATAATAACAAATTCCTCCTCTTTCATCTAATGAACTAGATTCGTATCTTAAAACTATTCCTGATCACGCGCATTCATTCTTATTAATGGCTAATATGAAGTATCTCGTACACTAATGAACCTAAAGTCCGATAGTGCACCTGGTTGAGATAATATTTTAACAAGGTTTTTGAAGTTTGTGGGTTCTGAATTGATCCCAGTCATTACTCATATCTTTAATATCTGCTTTGGAAAAGGCATGTTTCCAAGTGCCTTCGAAAAAATACTTATAACTCCGGTGATCAAGGCTGGAGACAGAGACGATGTTGGTAACTACACTTACTACACACCAACCTCTATACTACCTGTACTATCAAAGTCTTTAGAAAAGTTGCTTAACAGCAGATGTGTTAACTATGTTTAAGAGCATTTCCTTGAGAGGCCAGTTGGACGAGTGATGACGGATGGGAAAAGGGTAATTACCCACCTGGTCGGGTGTTGTGACTAGGGGACCGGAGTCCGACTGGATTAGTTCGGAAATTGTATATATACAGATCGCCGAGCAAACTTTGGTACCGCGTTTCAGGTCTGTTGTATCTTGATGTGGCGCCATCTATGTGCGCTGTCGTGGCTGCTGACCGACTGGATTAGTTTGGAAGTTGTATATATTATGCAGATCGCCGAGCAAACTTCGATACCGCGTTTCAGGACTGAGGTATCTTGATGTGGCGCCATCTACGTGCGCAACAAGTGTTTTCTATTCTATTCTATACATAGAATAAATACCTGCCGTATACTTATTACTATCTTAAATAAACATACTTCTTCCATGCTGGACTGGGAGCGAGAGAAAAACATAGAATGTTTCAGCTGCATTTCCTCCCGGGCATGCTGTAAAAACCAGCTTTGGGATCCGACGGTTTCTGTATATTGCAATTTAGGCGATGGCTGACAACCTGTCACTATAAAAATATACCTGCAAATCTATCTTAAATAACCCTCAAAACTTTGTCAGACTTTAGGTCGTTTACGCTCTGCCTACCCCATTAGGGATAAAGGCGTGAATATATGTATGTAAATAAACATACATAAAAAATATATTGATACATCAGAATTGTTCAGATAATAAGTGCTATTTTAATCTTCCTAAAGACATTCAAAGTGATCTGATGTGATGTTTTTACTCTTCCTAACATCGACAGGAACTTTATTCCACAAGCTGACAACATGGATTGTGAAGGATTGTGTGTAGGATTAGAAAAAACAGCTTGTAATCTACAGAGAAAGATTCCTACTGGAACGTAAATATTTCACCTCTCAAGTTTGAAAGTGTTTTTAATACAAACATACAATAATCACGCCGTTGTCTCTAATGGGTAGGCAGAGCGTAAACGACCTAAACAAAGGTCGTTCCGCCACGTCTGACGAAATTTTAAGGGTTATTTTAGATAGATTTGTAGGTATATTGCTGTAGTGACATATTGTCAGCCCATCGCCGAAATTAAAATATACTGAAATCCTCGGATCCCTTAGCTGGATTTACAGAATGCCACTGCATGACACACTCTTATGTTTTTCCAGCATAGAAGAATGCTTTTGTGCTTTAAATTATTTCTGTTAACAGAAAAAACAGTGATTGAATCACTTTTCGGTTAATATGATTCCTAGGACACAATTTTTAAAACATATGATGTTATTAGTTAAATAGTTAACAAAATTTGAATAGTAAAGTCAAAAACGAGTAAAATAAATACAATTTTGAACTCTTACTATTTCCATGCTGGACTGAGAGGGAGTGAGAGAAAAACATACACTGTGCCAGTTGCATTTCCTCGTGAGCATGCTGTAAAAACCAGCTAAGGGATCAAGGGGTTTCAGTATATTGTAATTTAAGCGATGGGCTGACAACCTGTCACTACAGCAATATACGTACAAATCCATCTTAAATAACCCTCAAAACTTTCTAAGACGTGGCGGAACGACCTTTGTTTAGGACGTATACGCTCTGCCTACCCCATTAGGAATGAAGGCCTGATTATATGTATGTATGTATTACTAGACGTTAAATAGGTACCTACTTCAAGAAGGGCAACATGGTGTAAGTTTCCAATATCAAAGGCTGGAGTAGCAGCACGTGCCATAGTTAGTGGCTGGAGACTAAGTTGCGATGGGAGCGTTTACAAGTTCATTATTGCCTGCACGTTTGATGAAGTCTGACCAACTATCACCAGTGGAATCACTTTCTCAGTAAAACTTGTTACTGTTCCGCTTTTGCTGCTGCTACTGTGTCGAATTATGACTTGTTATGGCAATAATAATGATATATTTTTGTGATATGAAGAAGTTCGCTCGTTCCCAACGAAGCGGTGGTAGGCTCCGCAAGGGGCCGCCTGGCTTGTGACCGGGTCTCACCGGAGTCTGGCGCCAAACAGCATGCTGTGTTTCGTCGGTGCATGAGATTGCCAGTGCCATAACAGGCATCTTCTGAGTGAGCTCGCTCCATCGTCGACTTTGTCACAGTCATCCCTGACCTAATGTCTAGGGTCAAGAGCAAACATATTACGAAAAAGAAAAAAGTTCATGTCCGTTTAATAAATAAACTCATGTTAATGCTTTGCAACAAATGATAGCGATGGCGAAGAAGCGGCTTTAGCTTGTACACAGCATCACAAAAACAGCAATTAAAAAAACATGTTTGTTACCTCAAGAAGGCAAATCAATAAAATGTCGCGGTGATTTCAATTAAACAGTTAATTAGCCGGAGCAGTTACACTTCATTTTATCTGTCAAGTATCTCGAACAGTTTAATTGACAGCGTGTTTGGACACAATTTAGTCACAAGTGCTTGTGTGAAGGAGGCTTGGCCACGCTTGTACGTCCTTCATGCATCGCATTCGGTGTCTCATCGATACAAGCATTAGCTCTGTAGGTTAGAGCTACCAGCTCGGATAGCGTTGTTTGCAGGATCAACTCCCATTTGCTTAGAATCTTTAATGTTTGTTCCGTACTAAAACAGATTCATATTTTGAAATGCAAATTAATTATTTCAATTATAAACAATCGATTTAATTTATATTTCGAATAACTATTCCTGCTTCCAAGGATTGAAACTCGCGACCGTCGCTTTAAACTAGAACCCACCGTCTTTTTGTTCGATATATATTAAATTTACACCAGAAGCGACACCAGTTTCCCCTTTTGCTCCGCGTTACCACCCAGGCCTCGGTAAAACCAGCCACCATCCAACTGCAGCTGAAAGAACACCCTCGGGCCGGCGAAAGCATCCAGCAGGAGACATCAGGTTAGTGGGTTCTTTGCGATCGCGGTAACAATTTTTTGTTCAATATTTCGTTGTTAATAACCAAGTAATCTATCTAATGTTTCCTATATCAAGAATAGTTTAATACAGTGTAAAAAGCGTGTTAGAACACAGCTCTCTCGAGAGTGCTTGTATAAAGGGGGCTTGTACCACGCTGGTATGTCCTTCATCCATCGCTACCGGTGTCTTAACGATACAAGCAATATCAGGTTGTAGGAAAGAGCTACCAGCTCGAATAGCCTTGTTTGCAGGTTCGCCTATCATATGCTAAGACTCTTTTGTTTTGTTTTTTATATTTCATTGTTACTAACCATCTAATCTATCTAATGTTTTCTCTATCAAGAACAGTTTAATAAAGCGTGTTTGGACACAGCTCGCTCGAGAGTGCTTGTGTGAAGGACGCTTGTACTACGCTTGTATGTCCTTCATCCGTTGCTACCGGTATCTCATCGATACAAGCATTAGCTCAGTAGGGTAGAGCTACCAGCTCGAATAGCCTTGTTTGCACGTTCGACTTCCATTTGCTAAGAATATTTCTTTTTACATACATACATATAATCACGCCTTTATTCCTAATGGGGTAGGCAGAGCGTAAACGACCTAAACAAAGGTCGTTCCGCTACATCTGACAAAGTTTTGAGGGTTATTCAAGTTAGATTTTATGGGTATATTGCTGTAGTGACAGGTTGTCAGCCTATTGCCTAAATTGCAATATACTGCAACTCTCGGATCCCTTGGTTGAGTTTTACAGCATACCCGGGAGGAAATGCAGCTGGCACATTCTATGTTTTTCTCTCGCTCCCAGTCCAGCATGGAAGAATTTTTCTTTTCTTTATACATTTCGTTATTAGTACTAACCAAACTAATCTATCTAATGTTTCCTTTCAAGGACAGTTATAATAGAGCTTGTTTGGACACAGCTAGCTCAAGAGTTCTTGTGTGAAGGAGGCTTGTACTACGCTTGTAGGTCCTTCATCCGTCGCTACCGGTGTCTCATCGATACACGGAGGCTTTGCATCATAGTAGTATTCGTTTGTAAGTTGGCAGAGTACTGGTCAAAATTTATACAAAAACGCCTAAACGATCGACACGACAAGAAGAAGAAGTTGTGGAATGTATAACATTTTCTAAAACTAAAGATAATTACACTGCGTTACAAATGAAAAAAAAAATTGAGTACCCGCTTTGAAATGTCATGTTTTCTTATGAATACTTATAGTTTATTAAAAATACATACAAAATTTCCATTCATCACGTCTCATTTTTCTTCCATAAGAATGTGCCAAATTTTACTAAAAATTTAAATGCTAAAACATATTTTAAAGAAAATTAGTTAAATCAACCAGATTTTTACACATTAATCAAGTTCAATTTTATCATTAAGGTTAAAAAAAACAAAAAAAAACATTATAAAAAGTTTTAACACAAAAGATCGCAAAACTTTAACTTTTTCTTTTGTGCTTTGAATGATCTTCTCGTTTTAAACGCCAGCAGTAATCGCCTAGCATAGTTGTGTCCCAACGCCCTTGAAATCGTTCTTCAAGCTTCTTTACATCCTGGTGGAACCTCTCACCTTGCTCATCACTGACTGCACCAAGATTAGATGGGAAAAAAGAAAAGTGAGAATGAAGGAAGTGAATTTTTAACGACATTCTGCAACCCAACTTTTTATATGCTTCTAACATGTCGTCAACTAGCTTTTTCGCATTTTCGGCCCTGTGATTCCCTAAAAACCCTTTAATAACTGCTTTCAGCGATAACCAGGCATCAAGTTCCTTGTCAGTAAGCTTTTTCTCAAAATTTGGGTCTTTCATCAATGTGCGTATTTGTGGTCCTACAAATATTCCTTCTTTGAGTTTTGCATCACTTAACTTTGAAAATACTGTTTTTAAATATAAAAAGCCATCTCCCTCTTTATTCATAGCCTTCACAAAATTTTTCATCAAACCAAGTTTTATGTGGAGTGGTGGTAAAATGACATTTTTAGGATCTATCAATGGTATATGTTTCACATTAGATTTTCCACAAACAAACTCTGATCTTTCTGGCCATACTCTTGTAGTATAGTGCTTTTCTGTGGCTCTGCTGTCCCACATACAAAGAAAACAACAGTATTTAGTAAATCCACCCTGTAATCCGAGCAAAATAGCTATAACTTTGAGATCAGCGCATACTTTCCAGCCAAAATCTTTGTATTTTATTAAATTTAATATGGCTTTCATATTTTCGTACGTTTCTTTTAAAACAGTTGAATATGCTATTGGTACTGACGCATACTTATTGCCATTGTGCAGCAATACCGCTTTCAGACTTGTTTTTGAACCATCAATAAATAAACGCCAGTCTTGTGTTTCGTAAGGAATGCTTAACTCACTCATCAAAGTTTCTATATCGTTACAGTAACATATGTTTTCAAAAGTTGAATAAAATGAAGCCAGCTCTTTATTACGTTTTCGTTGCACAGTCACGTTTGTGTTAGGAGCCAACAAATTCCACTCTTTTAGCCTAGATCCTAGTAATTCAGCTTGCCTAATCGATAAATTTAAGTCTCTTATCAAATCATTTAATTGATTTTGATTTATCAGACGTGGACGGCCAAGAGAACTTGTTGAAGGTAAAAACTCAGGATCTTCGCTGTCTCCGTCATTATATTCTATAACATTTGACAAATCGGGCTCTTCTGTAATCTCAATTTGATTTTTGGAGGGAGGTAAAGGAGGAGGCATCTCTTCACTGTGAGGTACTGGTTTCGACATTGAAGGAACGTCAGGGTACTTGATGTTATGCTTGATTTTCTTTGTAAAACCACGTATGTCAGTCAAGCAAAAGTAGCAATCATTGAAATGATTACTAGGTTCACGCCATAATGCTGGTACGGCAAATGGCATTGACGTCTTGTTTCCATTCAACCAAGATATCAGAGTAGCATAGCACGAAACACAAAAAAACTTTGGTATCCATGGTTTATCTTGATTAATAGCACGCCCAAAATATAGTAAATATGCACTTCTCACTTTTTTGGAAACATTTTTTGTTTGTGACTTCACAATATACTGTCCGCAAACATAACAAAACTTATTTGGTGCATTTAAGCAGTTGCGACGACCACTTAGTCCAGTATTCATAATGGATTTCCAAAGAAATATGTACGAATATATCGACGTTATCGAATAAAAATGACTACTAAACAAAACAAAATAATAAAAAAGTACAACACATCAAAAATGGTAACTATTTCGTTTACGCCTAAAGTGAGGGTAATAGAAAAAATAATTTGGCATGTACCTCGAAAACTAGACGTGATAGATACCACATATGTTTGGAACATTTAATCTGTGACTCATTAGCTATTCATTCCAGCTAACACTTACGTGGGTACCAAAATCGTGTAACGCAGTGTTATTAATGAAAAAAAAATGAGAGATACAATACAATATACTTTATTGCGCAAAGAATTACAAATACACATAACATAGTAGGTTCAAAGTTACGATAATCGTTTGACATTACGCATCATGCGCAAAATAGCTTGATGTATCTTCTCGTTGTATATGTATGCAAGGCTTTTTAAAGGTTCTCCATCTTTTATTTAATCTCAACCGTCCAGACTAGAGTCAAGAGCTCGTCTATCGCAAATAAACTAATAAAAACTTTCTTCCCTGTCCTTCTTTACAAAGGCTACATTACTAAGTAGATTGACGTAAAAGGGGCAAGTGTGAGTGTAACGGGGTCAAAGAGATGTAATTAATTTGGCCTAACGCGAAAATCAACTTCGCTGCCGTCATCGCGAGCAACGCTCTACTCAGCACAACGTACACAGTACGGTACCGCAGTAGAAGGCATTATTTTATGCGGGGTAAATTAAATATTTAGGCAGAATCATTACCAACGAATCCGGACGTTGACCTGATATAAAAGCAAGGATTTTGATGGCAAAGAAAGCTTTCAACGGAAACCATTACTTAAAACTATTACATATCCGTAAAAAGCTTATCAAGGTGTACCTCTGGAGTGTCGCAGTATACGGCTGCAAAACGTGGACTATGACGTAGAGTGATAGAAAACGCCATGGTGTTGGTGTAGAATGGAGGTGATAATTTGGAATGAAATGAAGACGAACGAAGAAATGTTACAAACAGTAAGTGAAAAACGTAATACTCAATACACAAGTAATATAAAATTGAATAGGAAATATGTTGAGACACCTGATACGACAGGACGAGTTATTAAACATGACTATTGGAGGAAAGATAGAAGAAAAGTGAGGAAGGGGAAGGCAAAGAATAATAACATCGATCAAGTGAAAGAGAAGATTCAGATCATGTCGTACCAGAAAGTCAAGGAGAAGGCGGAATGCAGGGAGGGTTGGCGTTCACTTCATTGTACACAACCGATAAGTAGTGGCTCTTAAATAAATGACGGACTGAAATTCAAGGAAAAAAGTGACTGACAGAACAAACAGGATAAATAACGCCTACTCACAAAGATTAATAAATAGCACAGAATTGGTCGCAGTAGCTCAGTTGGTTTAGAGCGTTGGAATGGTTTTCCATTAACACGGGTTGAAATCCTGTCTGCGGTGAATTTTTGATTTGTTATTTCTCATATTAAGATTCTACGAATATCTTGCAAAGTAATTGTAGATCTACACGAATCTATGCTTGTTGACACTAAGAGTGATAATTTAGAAATGATTAGAAAATCATCTTGGTTTGTGTAGTTGAGAAAATTACTATCTTCGCAAAAAATTCGGTTAATATAAGTAGCTGAGCTGAGTGACACATTTTGTGTTCGTATTCAAATGCCCCTCGTTTTAATTATAATCTTTATTATATAAGATTCAAATTCTCCAATTCGTTACAGCGGAATGAAATTTAAACATTATCAAGTCTCCTAAGACCCAGTCGTGTGAAGTTTATTGAAATATTCGGTGTGACCAGTTCATTTGGAAGTGAGCCAAAATTGGAATTTCACTCGACTAGTGCTAGAACCATAGACGAAATAGAATGTAACTTAAAGTGGAATAGCAAATCGTTTGCAGGTAATAAAGCTGTTAACATATTTCTGGAACAAAAGCTATTCGTAGCTTACGAACTGTGCAAAATATTTTTAGAATTTGTGTTTTTCGGAAAACCTTTGTTGCTACGTTTTTCGAGAGAATTTCATGCTAGACATTTTATATTTGCCACGCTTTTGGGCGGTTTTTAAAATGAAATTGGAATAATAGTCTCTGTAGCCGATTGAACTATAAATGCATTATTCAGTTCCAAATTAAATTTAGAAACATTCAAGTATTAACATACATAAATCGTACTTTTTTGGGTTGCTACTGCTTCACCTGATTGAGCGCTTACATTTGTCATTTTGTTTTTTATAGGTTAAAATTTGTATTTTTTTTATTGTTATAATGAAATAAATTAACACTCACGCCTGTATCCTCTTACGGTATAGGTAAAGCGTCAACGGGTTGGAATAAACCGTTCCTTTTATGTCTGTCTATTTTATTTAAAGCTTATATTGCAAAAGTCACAACCAAACCAATAACGTATTAGACAAGAAAACTTATTCACATTTCATTGTTTTTAATTTAAAAACTTACGCACTACATTAACTACGGTACCTTAATACGTAAGAGCACCAGTACACCCTTAATCATTATTTAATTATGCGGAACTTTCCTTGCGCGGCGAGTCGGCGATTACTTCATGTTTTTGTTATTATACCACCCAATTTGCCTGTTCGCACTCTTGTTATACTCAAGTAGTCTTAAAAGTGCTTAAAGGCATCTGACTAAAGTGCCATATTAGATCTTACTAGTCACTGAAGAAAAGTTTTACACATTGACTATCTCAATAGAATAGATACATACATACAATCACGCCTTTATCCCTAATGGGGTAGGCAGAACGTAAACGACCTAAAGAAGGGCATTATTTAACATTGATTTGTAATAAATAAACAGATTTGTATTTATTGCTGTAGTGACAGGATGTTAGCACATCGCCAAAATTACAATATACTGAAACCCTCGGATCCCTTAGCTGGTTTTTACAGCACGCACATTCTCTGTTTTTCACCACTAACTTCCACGTCAGCATGGAAGAACTGGAACACACGCAGCAAGATTCTAAGGTTTGATTTGCGATGAGAATTCAGAAAAAAGGCACCATTATATCGGATTGTTCCTACTTTGTTTAGGATAATGTAGAATTTACCAACACGAAAGGATAAGTAGATTGATGCGTGAGAGAAAACATGGTATGGCTGACTGCGGTTGCGATATAAATACACTAATTATTCAAAAATATTGGGTAGGTGCGTATAGGAACTTACATTAGAGGATTCCGTATCACCACACGGTTCTACTCTTTTTTAATATGTTGGAATTATTTTATGATCATATTAAAGATTTCTTTTCAAATTCTTTCAAAATTGTTTCCCGTTTGGTGAATTTGGTTTTCGTTTGATACCCTTTTATTTTATTCTGGTACTCTTAACTTTTCATTAGAAACCATTCAATACGGAACCCTAACAAGCATTTTTCACGCATGAATCATACGAGTGCGGAATTTACATAAAACATCACGGACTTATTCCCCAATCGTACCGCAAAACAGTTGTTGTTAGGCGGAAAACACACGAGGAATCGATTGGCTCAATTATTTTTTGTATTGGTACGAGTAATTTGTCTGATAGAAAACTTTGCAAATTATGGTAACTAGGCTACCTACTATTCTCATACGACTCTACACTAGCGTATAACAGACAGAAAAAAAAACTGAAAATTGGGAGCACTTCCGCAAAGCGCGTAATGTTTTTTTAGTTTATTTATTTATTTTATTTCCTACTCGTACCTAGATTTCTCATTTCATGACAAGTGTATAGGCAAGATAAATGTTAGATGCATAGGAAACGCTGCTGTCTGTTTTCTGATGACTATCATCTTTACCTTGAAATACGACACCTACTATACTGATCATTATTATTATTTTAGCCCGTCACAGATAATATTCGCTCCCATGCTGGCATGGAAGCGAGAGAAAACCATAAAATGTGCCAGTTTCTTTTCCTCCCGGGCATGCTGTAAAAACCAGCTATCGGATCTGAGGGTTTCAGTATATTGCAATTTAGGCGATGGACTGTCAACCTGTCACTATAACCATCAAAACTTTATCAGACGTGGCGGAACGAACTTTGTTTTGGTCAATAACGCTCTGCCTACCCCATAAGGGATAAAGGCCTGATTATACAGAGTGTAAGGGACAGCGTCCCGCATACCAGTAGGGGTTGCTCAGTCAACGAAATTGGATAATTATCACATAAAAAATACTTTCCCATACAAAATGAGCACCTTGATCAGACAAATTGTATGGAAAAACCAATTTCTTTTTTAATTTCCTGGTGATAGTTGTTCAGATTCGGTCAGATGGCAGTCGCTCTGTGTAAAAACCAGTACCCTCGTTCTATCCCCTAGATTAGGTAGCCGACCCCGTGAGATACGGGATAAGGCTAGGAAGATGAATTGTTCAGATTCGGTGAGTGAGCAACCACTATAAGTTTGCGGTACGTTGTCCCTTACACCCACTATGAATGTACGTACAAATTATAATATTCTGTCACAGGTTTATTCTCAGCCTTAAAGGCCTTGGCTGCTGCTGTCGCGTCCGTCGTAGGCCTTCAAGAATTATTGCGTTATCATATAAATAAGGATTTAAGGGAGCATCAGAATAAATTCCCGCGGGTCGGGACCAAAGCTCACAGTATTATTTCACGTGCAATTTGTTTGTTTTTATTGCGTTTGCAAACCCCGGATCTTGCCGCATTAATATTAGAGTGGTTGCCGCCGTTGGAAAATTCAATAGATACCTATATTTTTTTTTGTTCGCGCCCTCTTTTGCATTTTTAATGGGTTCAAAGACGTTTTGGAAATAACACGTTCTGTAGATGGAAGGCATTGTCAGCTCTTGAATAATTGGAGTTCAAATATTTTATATCGACTGTCGCAGCCGAAAGTCATCCACATGGGCATATTGGCATTGACCGTATATTATTATACAAGATCCATGTATATTTCGTGTTTTAAAGTTCGTTTATTTAGTTTTGAGTTTTTGATACTAACTTGTTTTGCAGCCCAAAAACAACTTTTTCCTTATAACTTTAAAGAAAGTTAACCGCAGAATATAATTCTGTTTGTAACAAAGTTATAGTCTGCGGTACTGAAATTTGATTCTCTGCTATGTTGCAAAAGAAACTGCAGTATACGGGTCGCAAAACACGTTGGTACTGATAACGCAGCGTTAACGTAACGTAAGGCGTAAAGCTTTAAAATGCTAATACTACCTAGTTAGACAACTTATTGGGTACAAACAACGTCCATGTTGGACTTGGAGCGAGAGAAAAACATAGAATGTGCCTTCTGCATTTCCTCCCAGGCATGCTGTAAAAACCAGTTAAGGAATCCGAGGGTTTCATTCCGTATATTGCAATTTAGTCGAAGGGCTGACCTATCGCTACTGCAATATATTATCTACAAATCTTTAATAACCATCAAATCTTGTCAGACGAGGCGGAACGTCCTTTGTTTAGGTCGTTTTCGTTCTGTCTACCCCAGTAGGTGTGTTTATATTTATGTATGTAATAAAGAAGTAGATTTCGTTCTCTAAAATTCAAAAACACAATAAGAAGGAGTAGGGCCCCGAACACGGGTCGCCAACCGCGTTATCACATCGTAAAGCAGAGTTACTGCTCGCGTTGTACGCAGTTATATCCGCACTATGTGGAGTACTGTACTCGCTTATGCTTATGCTCGCTAGTGATGTTACATCACTGAAATCCTTACCTCGCGACAGAGATAACTTTGGAAATGATTCCTTGAAATAGGTGATGCTGATCCTAACTTATGAAAGATTTGACTAGGCATTATTAAATATATCTCCCTAGCCTTATCCCGTATCTCACGGGGTCGGCTACCTAATATAGGGGATTGAACGACGGTACTGGTTTTTACACAGAGCAACTGCCATCTGACCTCCGCAACCCAGAAGGGAAACCAGACCCAAACCTAGATTAGGTCAGAGTTTTCAAGCCGCCAATGCTTAGCACTGGCCTCTGATTTGGCTTAACGACTAATATCTACGGTATTAAATGATATTAACCGGGACCAACGGCTTAACGTACCTTCCGAAGCACGGAGACTAGGCATTATTAAAATACTAAACCTATATACATATATATATAATCACGCTTTTATCCCTGATGGGGTAAGCAGAGCGTAAACGACCTAAACAAAGGTCGTTCCGCCACGTGTGACAAAGCTTGGAGGGTTATTTAAGATAGATTTGTAGGTATATTGCTGTGACAGTGACAGGTTGTCAGCCCATCGCCTTAATTGCAATGCACTAAAACCCTCGGATCTCTTCACTTTCACTTTCATTGCCCAACACTCTGATCCATACATGACGACAGGTCTTATGATGCTCTTGTATATTTTCCCCTTTAGCCTAAGGGGAATGTAATGTCATTTCAATACAATGTGACCTGTCAAATTCTTAATTAATATTGCTCTCAATATTAAGATAGCTCTATAAATATGAGCCTTACAGTCATTGGACTCACGATCGAGAGCCCAAGGTTTTAATTACTAAAAGATATAGGCGTATTTTCAATTTGTAGAAAATTATGTAGCTGACTTTCATTCTGGCTTGGGAGCGAGAGAAAAACATAGAATGTGCCAGCTGCATTTTCTCCCGGGAATGCTGTAAAAACCAGCTAAGGGATCTGAGGGTTTCTGTATATTGCAATTTAGGCGATGGGCTGGCAACCTGTCACTACAGCAATATACGTACAAATCTATCTTAAATAACCCTCAAAACTTTATCAGACGTGGCGGAACGACCTTTGTTTAGATCGTTTACGCTCTGTCTACCCCATTAGGGGTAAAGGCGTGATTATGTGTATGTATGTATATATGTGTGGAATTAAGGTTTGATACATCACTATAAAAGCTACTAACGGACCGTTTCAGGTTGTTCGGTCTCATTTGGTCTTATTAATTGGGGTTCCAGACAAATGGCTGTTAAGACGTGTTTAGGATAAGATATGGGGGTGTGTAATGGAAAATGAAGATTTTATGAAAGCAGGGAAATAAAATATTAGAGCACGGTTTTTTCTTGCTTGAAGAGTTATATGTGAAATCTGCACAGGTATTTCCAGACTGGTTTTAAGGAGTTGGTGCCTTTTCAAACATGGACTTGGAACGTAAAATATGTATAAATTGGTAAGCAGCTCAATAATGACTCCTATCGACGATGAAGGTGTCCATCAGCAACCTACAGACGACTGCCTTCTATATTTCTATTAACTATTAAATTATCTTAGTCGCTTTTATAAAGCTTGGCATTTCGGTTGATTTTTAAAAGATGTTTTAGAATTTTATGCTAGAAATTACATTCATACATATAATCACGCCTTTATCCCTAATGGGGTAGGCAGAGCGTAAACGACCTAAATAAAGGTCGTCCCGCCACGTCTGACAAGTTTTGAGGGTTATTTAAGATAGAATTCTAGGTATATTGTTGTAGTAACAGGTTGTCATCGTCTAAATTACAATATACTGAAACCCTCGGATCCCTTAGCTGGATTTTACAGCATGCCCGGGAGGAAATGCAGCTGGCACATTCTATGTTTTTCTCACGCTCCCAGACCAGCATGGAAGCAAATAGAAGTACAATATCATCCAAAATTTTCCTAATATTGGTGGCAAACTATAAACTCTGTCCGTACCGTAGCGCAACTCAAACGCGCAACTAGCTAACTGCAAACTTGCAACTTGAACTACGGCACCTCCTTTGATTTATGTCCTGCAGTTGCACTTCCGGACCTACGTCATCCTAACTACAGCTGAGTGCACTAGTTTAGGGAGTAGTTTTTAATAAATATGGCCATGTACTTCCGATCCAAAGATCCTGCGTTCAATTAACAGGGGGACACACAAAGTTGATATTGTGTCAATTTCCCACTTTGTGGTTTTTTTATTTATTAAATTTTCCTAGTTTTAGTAAGACAATGCAGGCTAAATTACCTGATTATCTATAAGAAAAGGATTCTATGTTTTCAAAACTCTGGCATCAGGGTTGAATGGAGCGCATTGAGACTCAAAAACTCACTCGGTAAAGGAAACTACGACATCCTAATATTGGTGGTAAACTATAAACTCTGTCCGTACCGTAGCGCAACTCAAACGCGCAACTAGCTAACTGCAAACTTGCAACTTGAACTACGGCACCTCCTTTGATTTATGTCCTGCAGTTGCACTTCCGGACCTACGTCATCCTAGCTACAGCAGAGTGCACTAGTTCAAGGAATAGTTTTTAATAGATATTGATAGGAAGCATCTTTCTTCCATGCTGGCCTGGGAGAGAAAGAAAAACATAGAATGTGCCAGCTGCATATCATCCCGGGCATTCTGTAAAAACCAGCTAAGGGATCTGAGGGTTTCAGTATATTGTAATTTAGGCGACGGGCTGACAACCTGTCACTATAGCAATATACCTACAAATCTAACTTAAATAACCCTCAAAACTTTGTCAAACGTGGCGGCGCGACCTTTGCTTAGGTCGTTTACGCTCTGCCTACCCCGCTAGGGATAAAGGCGTGATTATATGTATGTATTTATGTATGATAGGAAGCAGGTTTTTCCTTATTTAATGTAAAAAGTGTAGTTTCTTCTTGTACCTACTATTTCTGTCAAAAAATCGTCCTGAAGCACCTAGATAAAAAATCCTTAATGTAAATATCGACTCTAAGAAAATAGTTTTAATATATATTGACGTGTAGAAATATTCAGTCCTATCGGTTCTACTCTCATGAAAATTGTGAAGTCAACAAATATATATTATTTATTTTATAAATTTCAATACATTGGTTAAATCATAAAATTAAAGCAAAGTCGAGCTTATCTCTATTAGAGACAAATGTTGTGATGAACCAAGGAATATTTTTTTTATAACTATTTAAGGTAATATATTATATACCGACCACTATTTAAAGAACAGCGTTCGGGACCTCTTAGAAAGACGGGGTGTAACGGTGTAAGGGACAGCATTCCACAAGGTACGTGTTTGTCAGACTCAACAACACTGAATAACTTTCATTGAACTACTTGGAAATTATGTTTGGAAGAGAAAATAACTTTTGATTTTCTATACAAATGTCCACCTCGATATTATTTTAATTCCTGAAACAATTTCCTGGTGAAAGTTGTTCATTGTCGCTGACGGAGTCACTCCTATCAGTTTGTGGGATGCTGTCCGTTACATCCGGTAAGGAAGAAAATGATATACCTAACATTTCAATAACATTATTGCATCATATATATTTTTATTTTACAATTTAAGTTATTAACATCATAATACTTACTTATTATTAACTAAATAACATAAAATAGATCTTTCTCCAACACATCGAGAATACAATTCATTACAATAAATAATTTCAACAATTAAGATTTGATCTCATGTCTTAGATATATTATTATCACAGTTGTTGTTTCAAAGTTCTAGCTGACCTTTCAAACTATAATTTAAATTCTCCTAGTTAATAATGTTCTAATAGTTTCACGCTGTTCCTAGATGTCTGTCTTTTGCTAAGAAATCAATGATGTGTGGAGCGATTCTTTCTGGATAGTTGACATGGACGTCGTGGTTGCCTTCGACACGGCGAATTCTGAAATAAAACATAAAATACATAAGCTTGAATTATTTTTTTATTTATGTTTATACTCTTCTGCTCTGAAAGATTACACGAAACGTACCCAGCGGGGCAGTAAGGGAAAGGGAAATGTTTCCCCTCTGCCCCGCGGGGGTATGTTTTGGTGCGCTGGAGTCACATCTTTACGAATAAAAAGTAAAAAAAAATACTACAATGTTTGTGATAAATTATACAGAGAACAAAAAAAATAAGAATCTGTTTTATGCTACTAGATCCGGTATAAGTTTCGATATATTGCAATTTTGGTGGTGGTGTGAAACATTAAACTACATTGATAAAAAATCTCTGATATTGTTTCCAAATTGGTGAAAACTTCTTTTCTCAAACCTTTCAAAATGATATGAGGCGTGATTATACGTATTTGATAATTACCTGTACTTTCTCTGAGGGTCATTTTCGAAGACAAAAGGCGCAGTCTTATAAGCGCCTTCTTTGATAGAATCTTCAGCCAATATGGAGAGAGTAGGGGTTGTCATGGAAGTGTAGAGTTGCTTGAGGTAGTGAGGGGGTAGGGGGGGGATTGTGATCAGCTTAGCTCGCTGGTCGAAGGTAAACCTGTAAAAAGTGTGTATTACTTAGAAAACGCTCTCTCGCCTACAGTAGAGGGAATTAGAAGAGCATTGGGTGACTACGAGTTGGAAGAGAACAAGAATAAGTTAGAAGGGTACTCGTATGTCACAAAACATTTAAAAAAATATTTTGAAATGATAGTAAACTAACATAATGGAATGATTATCGATTAAAAGAGGAGATTATATCGATAAGTAGACGAATTTGAAACCCGGAAGAAGGATCCGAGGGCTCTAAATAATGAAGTGGTTTTTGAAAGAAAAATATTCCTGATAATTTGTAAGTATTTCTAGTTTGCAAAAGACAATATAATACTAACCTAACTAATCCTTTGCCAGCAGGTTCTAATATCCTTTCTAGTGCTGTTTTCGTGGCTTCATCTGTTAATCCTCGGTTCTTCTTCATCATTTCAAAGGCCTGTAATAACAATGAAACATTAAATACTTGCTCTGTAGGTACTTAGTCGTAAAATGTACCGACAAATACAAATGCCAGTACATTGGAGTACAGAATACTGTTTGGTGCCAAATTTGGGTTAGGGAGGGTTATTTAAGATAGATTTGTAGGTATATTGCTGTAGTGACAGGTTGTCAGCCCATCGCCTAAATTGCAATATACAGAAACTCTCGGATCCCTTAGCTGGTTTTTACAGCATGACTGGGAGGAAATGCAACTGGCACATTCTATGTTTTTCTGTCGGTCCCAGGCCAGCATAAAAGAAATGGATGGCTCTTAAACAGAAATCCTCTTGTACAATCAATCAAATCTTGAAAGATTGTTGATTTACTTATTAAGTTCCTAATCGTTTATTGAATTAACTAATCGAGTAGATTAATAGCTTGCCTTTTCATAAGTATATTTCGGTGCTTTTTCCTTCGGAGACATCAGCTTCTGGTACTTCTGGAAGTAACTGACGAAGTACTGCTGATACCAGGAGTGGAGCTGCTGCTGAGTAACGGTCTTGTAAGCTGGAGTCGGGTCCAGGTCTATTATGTGAGACATCTGACCGGGGAACGTCATGTTAAAGAGTTTTCCTGAAAAAAGAAGAAATAATTATTTTATTCTTCTTCTTATCGTGTCGATGGAACACGTAACTATCACAAAGTGGCGGCCCAGAACGAATTCCATAGTCATCATTATGTTTCAGAATCCCTACTTTTTCACAATAGAAAATTAAGTATAATTTGTTGCGATATATTACTTGAATGTCTACTATGCTGGACTGGAAGTGAAAGAAAAATAGAAATGTTTCGAAATTTAGAAATCATTAGAAGGCGATGAGGGTTTTTATGTACTATCTGCACAATGGCAATACACAGTTCGTTATTTCGAAAGTGTCCCTATACGCTTGTCAGACATGGCAAAGCGCCTTTATAAGACATTGTTGACATCCTACCTACCCCACAAGGGAAACAGGCGTGACTAGAATAGTTTCCTTCCAGGTACAACAACTACTTTAAATTTTTTTTTTTTTTTTTTTTTAATATATAGGCGAGCATTTGTCCGCCATCTCACCTGGTGGAAAGTGACGATGCGGACTATGTTGAAGCATACTCACCTATGTAGTGCCTATTCACTCTCGCCTTGAAAAGGCCCAGGTTATATTGTTTATTTCGAAAACAATGACAACTTACCCAATAATGTTCCTAAAGAATGCGCGATGTAGATGAACTTGGTCCACCTGAAGTGATCAGCCACCACTTTGATGGAGTAGACCAGGTCATGAGCACCCATCATCAGTCCTGGAGGCATGTGGTCAGATTTACCGTTGCCAGGTAGCTCCATTGCTGTTGGTAGAAAAAAAACTAA
This sequence comes from Scrobipalpa costella, assembly GCA_949820665.1. Taxonomy (NCBI): domain Eukaryota; kingdom Metazoa; phylum Arthropoda; class Insecta; order Lepidoptera; family Gelechiidae; genus Scrobipalpa; species Scrobipalpa costella. Next base: position 22,969,194 of record OX463301.1, read on the forward strand.
GTAAGTGAGTTATTGTAGGGTGTAAGGGGCAGTTTTGAGTAAACAGATATGGGCTGATCAGTTAATGAAACTGAACAAAAAGATTAAAAATATAACAAAAACAACATATTTTTTTTAGCTTCTTCGCCAGACAAATTTAAGGTAGTTAAGGCAATCATCTTATCAACAGATTATAATAATTATTAATCTTAAATTCTTCTTTTATATCCAGAAACAACTTTATTTTAATCTCTTAAATTTAATACATATGATATTATTAATATTCCATCAAACCTTATATTTCTAATCAACCCAAAATCTCCATTGAAAGCCCATTTACCGAAAAGTATAAAGCATTATTTTTATTGCTTCCATACTGGACTGGGAGTAAGAGAAAAACATAGAATGTGCCAGCTGCATTTCCTCCCGAGCATGTTGTAAAAACCAGCTAAGGGATCTGAGGGTTTCAGTATATTGTCATTTAGGCGATGGGCTGACAACCTGTCACTACAACAAATATTTCTTGAATAACCCTCAAAACTTTGTCAGACATGGCGGAACGACCTTTGTTTAAGTCGTTAACGCTCTGCCTCCATTTAGGATAAAGGCGTTATTATATAATAAGCACTGAAATTAATTTAAAACGATGTACCTTTTAGGTATAGTGCTACTTACCAATATAATAATAATTCCTAGGAAGTTTCTTGACTAGCGGTCTGAAGCAGGCTGCAGAGTCTACCTGTCCATGGCAAAGAAGCACTGGTGGGTCAGAGCAGTCACCCCAGGCTATCACTGAAGGAAAAAGTTGTTTTTATTATTTCTATTTGGCTGGAAATATTTTATTTTTACTTGGAAACTCATTAAGTCTCGGATTATTGAATGAGACTTTAAGTCAACATTTAATATTCATTAAAATAATAGTTAAAAGATTTTAATTTAATCAGCTGTAAGCTGTGCGTATTAAAATTTCATAATATTCCGAATTTATTTTGCACTGTTACTTATTGTAATAATCATTAATTTTAAAATATATGATTTGAATAGTTGTTTCTCTCGTTTTCATCGTAAATCAACTATTAATTTGATCCATATAAATTAATATTCTTATTTCAAACCAGTCACTGGTACATGCTATGTCTATGATAAATGCTAAACTTTTACTTACATGCAATCCTTCCCCATGGAGCTTCGATATACCATTCCTTTTCCAAAAGTGGTAGTATCATATTGATTATTTGTTTTTGTTTTACACCCACAAGATTATACCAAAACAAAACACTTTCGACTGTCCTTTATCACAAGGTAAACACTAAATTTCAAATAAATAATATTTTCTAAAGTAAATGTTAGGTACACTCCTTGTCAAAAGTTTTTTAACACTGAGCAATATCAATATTTACAGTTCAATATATTGGACGTAGATCCGGTCTTTATCTGTCATAGTTGATAATAAATCGGAGCTCAGAGTCCACTTTCCGACGCGGAACCACACGATTCAGGCATTATCTACTCTGTGGTTCAGGTTGGGTAACTTCAAAATGATCTGTCTTATCAGATCCAGACGTCTTTGATGACCTGTTGTGTTGATGGTTCATGATGGTTTCAAAGTTCATCTTATCCTCAATTCTATTTACATATTAGAGTCTTGTAAATTCATTAAAAAACATGCAGAAATATATAGTTGGATGACTAACAATAAAAGAAACAACCGGAATATGAATAAATTAAACAGCCCATTTACAGATATGACAGTAGTATCTAATAGCCCTCACCACATGTTAATAAAAATATTTAACCATTTACCTAATATTCTGAAAAACATTGAAAAGCCTACCTTATTTATTAATGAACTAAAAAGGTTCCTTATAGACAAATGTTATTACAATATTTCAGATTTTTTTAATGACAAAATTAATGACTATTTATTTCCTTTCCTCCATAATGTATGTATTAGTATATTATATATGGTATATAGTAGTTTATTATCTATTATAATTTACGTAATTTATGTAAATCATATATGTATTTTATGTAGATTTGTCTATATTAATTAGTTTTTAGTAAGATGCACTATCCCGCATTATCTACATTTGATTTCCTCTACCCAAGGTTGCCTGGTAGAAATTGCTACCATAGCAATAAGGCCGCCTTCATTGTACTTTAATTTTTATTTAATTTGTTCTAATTCCTGTTGTTTTTGTTTTATGTGCAATAAAGAATATATCTATCTATCTATCTATGACTAAACTATTTCTATATAATGATATACAATATAATCATGTTAAATAAATAACTAAATTATTTTTCTTAAATATGTATTACCTACTTGTATTTGAAATGCTGAATTAAATGCAATAATAGTAACCATAACTTTATATTATCATAATTTTTTTCACTAACATAGAATAAAACTTGACGTCTACTAATCAATACTGACATTCATTCATTTTTATAGTATAAAATTGTAATATTTAAATAATATTATTATTTAAGTAAGGCAACTAGTGGCCTCTCTGATGTTTGCTGTGCCCTTACAGGGCGTCACTTGTACTTCTTAATTTGTACAACTATTTAACCTGTGGCTTTGCAATAAATGAAATGTAATGAAAGTTCATGTTTTGATGTTAAACAATGAGACATTTGATTGAATTGTTTGCAATATAGATTTGCGATTTTCAAATAGTGGTTCTGTTTATTATGATTTCGCATTTTCAAATGCATTATTATTGTTTTAGTATCCTTGACTAGTTAGATAATAGGAGCAGTTTCTATAGCCCAATATATCATATCCCATTACGGGCCAATAAAAATTACTTACCTTCTTTTTAACAGCTGATACTTTTGCCTATGTCTTGAGCAAGTACACCTTTCTATTTTGTATTTTTTTTCCGTAGAAAAAGTTACTCTTTCCACACACAAAGGGCTGTTTTTTTTTATCACAATAACAGTTAATATGTGTCTCTATGAAATATATCATAAATTTTACGAGTATAATGTTTATTGTTCAAAATGTTATGACTTTGGTAACAAGATAAAAATAAAAATGCAAATTAGATTGTATTTAATGACGACAATTCGGACATAAAAATATACAATTTGTAATCCTTTTTATTATCTTATTATCTTACTTATTGTAAATTTAGATGCATAAACCCAAAAGGATAATTTGCTATCGTCATCCGGTTTTATTACTAAAGCTTTGGCTTTGTTTATTTAGTAATCCGTCTAAGGACATAACCTGTTGCTAGACTGATGTCGATAAACGTGCAATAAGAGAGATAACAATATATCTGACAATATGTGCACAAGGAAAAAATACAATCATTTAAAAGACGCTTACGGATCTTTTTTCTGATCATTTCAAAACATAAGAAAAACATAGAATGTGCCAGCTGCATTTCCTCCTGGGCATGCTGTAAAAACCAGCTGAGGGATCCGAGGGTTTTAGTATATTGTAATGTAGACGATGGGCTGACAACTTCTCACTAGAGCAATACACTTACAAATCTGTTTTAATTAACCTTCTAGAATTTGTCATATGTGGCGAAACGACCTTTGTTTATTTTGTTTACGATCTGCCTACCTCACTAGGGATAAAGCCCCGATTATATATATACATGTACGTACATAATAAACATGCTAATCAAAGAATATTATATCATCACGTATAATAAAATCAGTATTTTCACTAATTAAAATTATGAATCATAGTGGCTATCTGAAGATAAAAACTAGACATATCAATAAATACGAATAGAATCTGATCTCCGGGAACCAAAGATTAATAATTAATACAGATAATAAAAATATATTACAAATCGCCAACTTTATTTTTAGCTATCGCTAGATTTTGACTAAACGAAAATGATAATAGTTATATTGATAGGACAATGTGTATGTCATTAAAAAATATGAAGTCATGATGTATAGAAAATAAAATATGTAATTAGGTGTTGTTATCGAAAGTCCTCTGATGGTCTTTCTTTTTCATACCATTCCTTTAATTTTTTGCCTCTTTCTTCCAATAAGCTGTCTGACCATCTAGAAATTTTAGAAAGTAGGCAGGTTACTGAAATGTTTCATACACCTAAGCGGCGTTACTTTTTAATGCTTATGACTTCTATGAAAATGTTTGTCTTTATTGAATCAGAAAGTATTGCGATAAATAGTTTTTATATATGGCAGACTGGCCGGTTAGAATCTTTTTTGAAAATATGATTACTTGTAAGTTATAATATGTGTGTTCCATTTCCAAAATTTCCCTCCACATTATTTGCGAGCCAATTCAAAGTATCGTGTCTTACTGAAAAATGGATCTGCGCCGGGAACATTTTAGAGCTATGATTTTTTACGATTTCAAGTGTCGCCTGAAACCGGATGAATCGTTCGATAGACTTCAAATGGCATTTATGGATGAAAGCCCCTCCAAGGCAACCGTGTATCGTTGGTATAACGAATTTAGGCGCGGTCGACCAACCTTGGGGGATGAAGAAAGAAGCGGTCGCCCTTTGACGGCTATTACGGAAGAAAACGTGCTAGCAGTGAAAAATTTAATCCAAGATAATATGCGAATTACATATCAGGAGATTCAGCACATATTAAAGATTAGATCGGGAAGCGTTCACGAGATTCTACAAGGGCATCTTCGCGTGAGGAGGATAGTATCGCGCTGGGTGCCGCACTACCTCACCGACGCTCAGAAGCAGGCCCGGGTGGAATGGTGCCGTGATATGCTGAACAAATTTGAAGCAGGCTCGTCTCGGCGTGTTTACGACATCGTAACAGGTGATGAGTCCTGGATTTATCAATACGATACAGAAACCAAGCGCCAGTCGATAGTTTGGGTGTTTCAAAATGAACCAACGCCTACCAAAGTGAAGCGATCTCGAAGCGGGGGAAGATTTTGATCGCCAGCTTTTTTAATTTGACTGGCCACTTGGCCTCAACTCCCTTACGAGATCAAAGAAGCATTAACGCCGAATGGTATACTACCAAATGTTTACCAGAAGTTTTTTCTGTTGTGAGCAACAAGCGACCAAACACAGGGCTCCGCGGACTACTGCTCCACCACGACAATGCGCCTGCACACACCGCGCTCAAAACGAGGGACTTCCTGGACAGCACACCAGTCAAACTCCTGGGTCACCCTCCTTACAGCCCTGATCTAGCACCGTGTGACTTCTTTTTATTTCCAAAAATAAAAAATCAGCTCAAGGGGATACAATTTTCGTCGCCGGAAGATGCGCTGGCTGCGTTCGAGCAGGCTGTAAACGAGGTGTCTACGGCGGACTGGAAAAAGTGTTTTGAAAACTGGTTCAGACGCATGAATCTTTGTATAGAGGCTGCTGGAGAGTACTTTGAAAAGATTTAATAAAAATATATGTACCTGTAGAACATTTTTTTTTAGGGTCGCAAATCTTTCTGAGTGTCCCACGTAAGATCGATCTCTTCCTTCTGAAGTGTAAGCGTACTCATAACTACATCAGAACTGGCTCTGTAGTCTAGTGGTCGGAGCTATCCAGAGAGGGAAACACAAACTTGATATTTGTCAATTTATAATTTTGTGAGGTTTTCCCCAGTTTGGTTAGGACATTGCAGGCTGAATCACCTGATTATCCGAAAATAAAGAGGATTCCGTGCTTCGGAGAGCACGTTAAGTCGTCGGTCCCGGTCGCTGTATTTGATAGCAGTTGTTATTTAAACCATAACCGAGGCCTAAATAGCTGTGCTACTAGGCGGTTTGAAAACTCTGACACCCCCTGGTGTCATCAGGTCCACTCGTTAAGAAGATCAGAAGTTTCCAAGTAAAAACTTATTGCATTCAGAATGCAGTTGCGAAAAAAACTGTTTTGCAAAGGAGCAGTTTATCTTGTTAGTGTCGGTCAGTTTTTAGTTGATAAGGTATTACCAACTTTCCAGCTATCAAAGTTTAGTACGTTCAGCTACCGACGGGCAAAGTCGAAAGTCCAAGAAGTTTGCTCTGCGAAGTTCGGAAACAGATTAAGTAGATATTTATTTTGCTACGGAAGAAGTAAACTGGCTAAAAACGTAGGCGAGTTGGGCAAAATCGTCCAGACTACAACTTGAACTTCTAGTGTAGATAAATACTATTCAATGTGTAGAATTTTACGCTGAACTTAATTTTTGACTACATGCTTTGATTTTTATATTAATACCTTATTTGAAATTGGCTAAGTAAATTTTCTAGATGTTTTATTATCTGCTGTTATAACAAATAATTTTAACTTTATTTAATTCCGTACTTAAAACGGAACATCACAAAATAAAATGAGCGAAGTGAAAAACAGTCACTCGTACAATAAAAAGAATAAAACAACAAAAAGGAAAAATATCCTCGTCAAATTGGAAACAGTAATTTAGCCGAAATATTTTTTTCTCGCACACCTCACATGCTGCTATAGTCGTAACAAAAAATGGAGTCATAACAAATGAGAGCGCAAACCGTTTCATTATTTTACGTGGGGATAAAGGGAGGGGGGGGGGGGGGGGTCAGAAAAGTTTTTTTTGAGGCCCCGGTCACATCTGGTGCTAATGTGTCCAACTTTTGATAAAGCCATACTAGCCGAATAAATTGCAAGGGGCTCGAATCACTTTTTCATGTTTCACACATGAGATAGGGTTAGGCTTTTGAAACGGGTCGGATTGTTTCGTATTCCCTTAATGTCCAGTTTACGAGTGCATTAAGGGATTACGGAAAAGGTTTTGTAAAAATGTTGGTCTATAAAAAGTTCAATTTTATTTTACATTAATCTTACATTTCTTAGCCGACGACATCCACTGGAAATAATAGGATGATAATTATTAAAGGGATTATTCTATTTTTAGACAAGAACCTTAGTGATAATTGACATCTAGTGGGCGTCTTTAGACAGTTTTTAATAAATTTCTGTTGGTTGCTCACAAACTTCTTTCTTGGTATTTCTTACAAAGCCAAATATATCAACAACTTGACTGAAAAGTTTGTGCTGGTCATGCGCAGAAAGAGAAATACTACCAAATTATAAAAAAAAGCAATGTAAATAAATAACTATAATATTTTTCAAATCTTTTTTTACTCTAACACCTATTTCAGATTACAGCATTTCCACATAACAATAGCTTTTTTTTTTAAATGTAGAATTAACAGGTGTAACATCCGCTTTCTGTTATGGTGGGAAAGTATCGATAAACAATAACCTGATAAAGGCTCGTATTTATAAAGCGATCTCACGATTGAAAGCAATATTAAACATTGATTTGACAGACCGTTTTGTACTGAAATGACATTTCTGAAACAAACTTAAACTCGCTTTTACTCTTGAGAGCTGATAATAATTACGGGTCTAAGGGCCGTATTTATAATCAGCTCTCATTAGTGACAGCAAGCTTGAGTTCGTATCAGAAATGTCATTTCAGTACAAACTGGCATGTCAAATCCATACTTAATATCAAGTTTGAGATCGCTTCATAATAAATACGAGACTAAGAATCATGCTTTCTATAACACGCCCACGATAAAAAGTTCACAAAAATATTTTTACAACAATTTTATATTTAGAGATGCGACTGGAAAGCGCTCAGATAATTATAATTGGGAGTTCTTCATTAACCCGCTCGCGTGAGCGCAACGCAATTTAAAATTTAATTTTGAGTGGACGTTATCCGGATAAATAGAGTAGGTAGTATTGGACATTACCTACTATGCATCCACGGGGATTTTAAAACTGTAAAATTTTATGTGCATTTTAAAACCGACTGGGAGCGAGAGGAAAACATAGAATGTGCCAGCTGCATTTCCTCTCGGGCATGCTGTAAATACCAGCTAAGGGATCCAAAGGATTCATTATATTGCAATTTAGGCGATGGGCTTACAACCTGTCACCACAGCAATATACATAAACATAAAAATACTTTATTGCACGTAAGAATACAACATACAACACAACAGATAACAACAAAAGACAAGTACAACATAGGCGGCCTTATTGCTAAGGTAGCAATTTCTTCCTGGCAACCTTTGGGTTAAAGAAAAATGCGTAGCGTTATGGATAGTGCAAACCTAGTCAAATAAGTATCCTAAAAACATTAAATTACATATAATACATAAACTAAGTACAAGCTACTACATAGATATTTGTAAAATAAACTAATCTATACATATAATAAATGTCTAGAAGGGTCGTGTCTGTACATTGAATATTTTTACAAAAAAGTAATTGCAGCAGGCTTTTTTAACGATATAAAGATCAAAACGTTTTTATTTCGATTTTTTGTCTGTCTGTCTGTCTGTATGTTACACATCACGCCAAAACTACTGAACCGATTTCGATGGGACTTTTTTATTCAACTGTGTGTTATCCGAGTTGCAACTTTTGATACCTAAAATCACGCTACCTGACTTAGAAGGTAAGCAGGAAATTGAAATTTGGCTGTTTCTTAACCGATTTATATGAAACTTTTTTAATTCGACTGAGCATTATTTAAAATCAAAGTTAAGATATATAAATAATTACGCCTCATGACTTAGGAGGTAGGTAGGAAATTGAATTTCGGTCGTTTTTAAACGATTTTGATAAACCTTTTTTTGTTTGACTAAGCATTTTTTAAACTGAAAGTTACGATACAAATACTCACGCCTCATGACTTAGGAGGTAGGTAGGAAATAGAATTTCAGTCGTTTTTAACTGATTTTGATGAAACTTTTTTTGTTTGACTGAGCATTTCTTAAACTCAAAGTTACGACACAAATAATCACGCCGCCTGATTTACGGGGTAGGCAGAAAATTGAACTCTGATCGTTTTTAACCGATCTTAAAGGGACTTTTTATTTGACTGAGGTTTTTAATTACCTGGTGTCCAGCCTAGGTTAGAAATAACTTAGAGGGTAGGCAAGAAATGGTAATTTTGCTGTTTCTTATATATATACTTTATTGCATAAACACAAAAGAAATGTAATTTACAAATATAGTGTGCAAGGGCGAACTTATCTCTATGAAGAGATCTCTTCCAGCCAACCCAATGGTAGTAAGAGAAAGTGAATAATTGATCAGATTATTATGGAACTTTTTTTATTCGACTGAACATTATTTAAAATTAAAGTAACGATAAAAATAATCACGCCTCAGGACTTAGGAGGTAGGTAAGAAATTGAATTCTGTGTCCAGCCTAGGTTAGAAATAATCACGAAAACCATTCTAATATTGAGTAAGTACCCCAATTTGTATGGAAAACACGCAGTGTCGATCATACTGATAACGCTTCTCCGCGCGTAGGAGCGGGATCTGCTAGCTCGCGCGCGAAAGCGTGTTTTCCATACAAAAACAAAGATCAGACTACGCGAAACACGCTTCCGCGCGCGGGTTAGCAGATCCCGCTCCTACGCGCAGAGAAGCATTTTTAGTATGTTAGTTCAACACTGCGTGTTTTCCATACAAATCGGGCGTACGAAGTCGCGGGCACAGCTAGTATATAATAAACTAATACATACCTCCGTAGTCTAGTGGCTAGTGCCATGGACTCCCGATCCGGAGGTCTTGGGTTCGATTCCCAGGGGGGAAACACAAAAATGATATTTGAGAATTTATCACTTTGTGAATTTTTCCCCAGTTTGGTTAAGACATATCAGGCTTAATCACCTGATTGTCCGAAAAGAAAAAAAATGTTGTGGTTCGGAGGGCACGTTAAGCCGTCGGTCCCGGTCGCTGTCTTTGAAAGTGGTCGTTACTCAAACCATGTCAGAGGCCTGATAGTTGTGCTACTAGGCGGTTTAAAAACTCTGACACCAGGGTTCATCGGGTCCATAGAGTCGATACCAACTCGACAAAAGAAGAACTAATACATAAACTAATGGAAGGTAAGATAATGCAAACTACAATCAGAACTAAACTAAGGAAATTACAGCAGCAGTATCTACAGCACAGGATAAAAGTGAAGGAAACTAAAGATCATACCAATAATTGTGGCTGAATTGTATTTGTTTCGATGGTTGAGCTTTTCTGGTGGATAAATAGTTTTTACTTTGTTCTAACTACTATCGTAGCCTACCCATAATATTTATTATTGGAACTTTAATTATCTATCTATCTTTTATTACTTAAAACAAAAAGTGACAACAATTTACGATACACAGCACGCATAGGTGCAATATTTTCCTGTCCCGTATCGGCCGTCGATAAACGACGGATCCAATATCGATGCCAACAAAGGCTTACAAGAGTTTAGGCCACGCCCACGTCACTGCATATTCAACGTGGGGCCACAGTCAACATTAGCCCGAGAGCCGGACGTGTGAAATATATTTTATTAAGCTGGAATCCCTTTATCATAAATACGAATAATCACGCCTTTATCCCTAATGGGGTAAGCAGAGCGTAAACGACATAAACAAAGGTCGTTCCGCCACGTCCGACAAAATGTTGAGGGTTGTTTAAGATAGATTTGCAGGTATATTGCTGTAGTGTTGTCAGCCCATCGCCTAAATTACAATACACTAATACCCTCGGATCTTTTAGCTGATTTTTACAGCATGCCCGGGAGGAAACGCAGCTGGATGTATGTTTTTCCTTCGCTTATGCATGGAGTCCCTTTAAGTCTGCTCCTAATAGCATAATAGTAACGGAGACTTACTAAATATCCCAAATATTAAATAGAGTAGAAATTTATTCTAAACAGTGACATTGTCATAGGAATTATCACAGATACTTCATGAAGGATTTTTTATAAGTGGTCTCTAGAAGTTTCCTGTAAAGAGGTTTGTGTACCTATCTGTCTTCATTTGAACGAGTTACTTCCGAAGAATTAAAAAGTCCCCTCCCGTAACTCACTTTAAGTTTCATGCTACGTAACCAAGTATCGTTTAAGGAAAAAAACCTATTCTTACATAACTAGTATCGTATAAGGACGAATTATGTTTAGTTAGTAACTAGTTACATAGCTCCGGTTTCGTAGGCGGCCGAAGGGGAATATTCAGCGAAAAGACGACGTTATTCAGCGTTAAGACCTCTAGATGGGCTTGCCCCATCTTTGACTCTTGTCTTGCTAGACCATCCCTAACTTGAAAAAGGGTGGGCATAAAACCAGCATTGTGCATTGCACATACAATTTTTTCTCTGTTTGTAAGTTTATTGTTTTTGTAAATGTCTCTGAACGTGTGTTATTTTGTTTGTAATTGTGGAAAATAAATGTCTTGTATTTGTGTCTTGTTTGAGGTCAGTGCTAAGCATTGGCCGCGTGAAAACTCTGACCAAATCTAGGATTGGATCTGGTTTCCCTTATGGGTTGCGGAGGTCAGATGGCAGTCACTCTGTGTAAAAACCATTACCATTAGGAAGCCGTCCCCGTGAGATACGGGATAAGGCTAAGGAGATGATGATAACTCAATATTAAATATTTTAGTTCGGTTCACGGTGGTGCGTAGTCCTTTTATCGATGGTACCTACGTAGTGTTATCGTACACCACTCTGATCAGATACTGAGTTTGTCATAATTTCGACGTAAACTTTGATAAAATTTCCAACGAAATAAATTGATAAATTTTATCACGTAATGATAAAAGTAAATTTTTGAGATGACACGCGGAATGACTTTTACAGCTCTACTGATAGTGTAGGTACTTACCAAAATTTAATTTCATGTTTTGTTACGGTCGAAGTCTGTAGCATTTAAATATTTTATTTATATGCAGAAATAAATATTCTTTTTTAATTAATTATATTCTTTATTGCTTTAAATTTAATTATACTGTTTAACTGCCTCCGTGGTCTAGTGGCTAGTGCCATGAGCTCCCGATCCGGAGGTCCTGGGTTCGATTACCAGGGGGTAAAACACAAAGTTGCTATTTGAGAATTTATCACTTTGGGAATTTTTCCCCAGTTTGGGTAGAACATTGCAGGCTGAATCACCTGATTGTCCGAAAAGAAAAAGATTTCGTACTTTGGAGGGCACGTTAAGCCGTCGGTCCCGGTCGCTGTCTTTAATAGTGGTCGTTACACAAAACCATGTCAGAGGCCTGATAGTTGTGCTAATAGGCGGTTTAAAAACTCTGACACTAGGGTTCATTGGGTCCATAGACTCGATACCCACTCGACAGAAGAAGAAGATTGCTTTAAAAATAAAAAATACAGTTCAACTTAAGTAATTAAACAACAGGCAAACTTATCTCTATAAGAGATCTCTTCCAGCCAACCTAATGGGGTTAAAGATGGGAAATTCACGGGAATAGATATAGTTAGCATAATTTAATTACAAATTGATATGATTATAGTAATACTAGTACACATATTAACATACTATAATAGACTAATACATATAAATATATTTATATGATATATAAATGATAAAATAAAATATAATTATATACGTCATAGAGGGGTCATAAAATGCTCTTTCAGTCTCTTCTTAAAAGTGAAGCTCGTGGAGTCCCTCCCAAGACAGTAGTCTTGTTTAGTTTTCGGCAGTTTGTTTCACAGTTGAATGGTGGAATTATGATTTCAATATTTTATATCTTCTGTATTTGTTCTCTAAATTTGAACAGGCAAATAGTCAGTAAAACTGTCAACTGGCTGATGCACCACCACACACTACATTGTGTTAGCCACTTGCGTGTCTTTGTTACATACATATGATCACGCCTTTATCCCTAGTGGGGTAGGCAGAGCATAAACGACCTAAACAAAGGTCGTGCCGCCACTCCCTTAGCTGGTTTCTACAGCATGCCGAGGAGGAAATGCAGCTGGCAAATTATATGTTCTTCGCTCGCTCCTAGTCCAGCATGGAAGTAGAAAAAGTTTAGATGAAAGTTAAATAAACCTGTCCCTTGGCTCCTGCACTACCACGCACGTCCACGCGTTGACCACCTACCTACATTTGCATACTTTCTGCGCCCGTGATCAGCGAGAATTGCGATCAACATGCACTAATGAAAATTCCAGTCGGCTTGCGCTCTTTATTTCCCGTTTTCCAGGTTTTTACCCGATTGCACGAAGTAGTGAAGGGGAATGTGTTTATGAACCCTATAATGTTTCTCTGTGACACTCTAAAGACAAATAAACGTGAACAATTTTAATGGTTCATACGTCAATAGATTCTTTTTAACCTGGTTAGTGGACATGATTGTGATCTAAGGGCCGTATTTTTAATCAGCTCTCATGAGTTTTTACAAATCAATCTTTTAGGTTATGGCATTTTCACTATGATTTCGCCAGTATCTAGTTGTTAGAGTAAAAGCGAGTTTGAGTTCGTATCTGAAATGTCATTTCAGTACAAACAGGTTTGTCAAATCCGTACTTAATATTATTCTCAAGTTTAATATCGCCTAAACTATTTATGGCAACAAGCAAACGACATGCTGTGAAAAGGAAAAATAAAGTTATGAACTATGCTAAGTAGGGGTCATTTAATATGTATTTGAAAATCAGTTTTAGGTTTCTTACAGAATTTTTCGTTTTGGATGACCATTTTGGCTCAATAGTGATTCAAAGTAGAATTTCTACGAAGTTGGGTTTTGTTTTTTTTTTACTTATTTGTTCCCTCTTACGGTACCAGCCGTGTTGACTTTATTCTGCTCAATAAAATACTGGTCACAGCTACCAGGAATTTGTCATAAAGGCGAACTGTCGGTTTAAAAATTGGAAAATCACTTTGAACTTTGCGGGAAGTTCGCGGTTCGTTTCCCGGTTTGAAAGATATTTGAATTTTAGTAACCGTGATAAATTGGTTGTTTAGTATATAGATAGATAGATAGATAAATAAAAGGTTTATTGCATAAAAAAAACATCACACATAAAACAAAAGGTAAACACAAAGAAAGAAAAAAAAAAAACTAAAGACACGACAAAAATAAGACAATTTAGTGCCTACATTCTGTTCAATATGTGCTGAAGTGATGCAGAGGGCTAAAGCTCAGTGTATTATAGCTCATAAATAGCATCACTGATTTCCAGCTCTCACCCAAAATGTAGTAAAGGTACGTGAATGTGACACTTACGTACAAGGTTATTTCAGTTAAATCTTTTGTATCTGCTATTCAACTGAAATATTCATTAATAGGTACACTCACGTCATATTTAAAAAAATCATTAGTAAGCTATCGAAATTAAAGTTTTTTGAACTTATGACAAATTTAAAATGTTTTTAATAACAATACAATATTAAAATATCAACAGAAACATAATTATTTTATTAACAACACGATAAACTATAAAGTTTTATCTCAATTTGTTTTGCTTATGCATTGTTTTATTTGTTACTCTTCGTATATTTCATTCTATATTTAGTGCATGAAAATACAATAGTTTGTTAAAATTATTATTTGTTTGTTATAATATAAATGAACATTATTTATCATAATAAAACCAACAAAACTGTATTAAAACACTGTGTTATAAAACAGTATAAAACACTGTGTTATAAAAATGAATTATAACACTATGTTATAAAGCCGTATTACAACACTATGTTATAAAACCGTATTAAAACACTATGTTATCTAATCAAGCGTATATCTGCACTTGATAGTCGAGTCCCTCTCCACGTTCGCTCTTGAGCTTGATGTTGACGAATGAAGAACCTATCCCTCCAGAAGTCACTGATACCTTCGATTCACCCCGCTTGTGGTCTATCACTGAAATTGCCTGAAATAGATTATTTGAATTAATTTATGTAGTCTTAAGAAAAAAAATAGTGTGGAGCCAATAATAATGCGAATGAATGATCAAAAAGAAAACTCCAAAAAGTAAAACTTTATCTTATCTACATACATATAATCACGCCTTTATCGCTAATGGGGTAGGTAGAGCGTAAAAGACCTAAACAAAGGTCGTTCGCTACGACTGACAAGGAACTGAGGCTTATTTAAGATAGATTTGTAGGTATATTGCTACAGTGACAGGTATCCCGTAATTGCCCATCGCCTAAATTGCAATACACAGAAACCCTCGGATCTCTTAGCTGGTTTCTACAGCATGCCCAGGACGAAATGCAGCTGGCACATTCAATGTTTTTCTCTCGCTTCCAGTCCAGCATGCGGCATTATCTTGCCTATATTATGTGATCTTACTGCTGGACAAACAATCGCCTCTCCCTTCTCCTCCCATTATTCCCTGTTTTAGGCCTCAAGGTGCCAGTCTTTATCGAAGGCGAATGCAAAAAGTATGGTTAATTTGTTAAAATAAACCTATATTCAATCAAATATCTTGTATTAAAGCATTGTTGTGACTTTATAAACATGAAAGAATGATAAATAAAATGAAAACGCAATAACGTAATTCAAAGTTAAGATTTGCATAATCAGTTTAAAGACAATATTTATATTTTAGATAGTTGTGATATATAAGAGAATCGTAACATAACTAAGTTGAACAGACCTTGATGATTGCATTTTTGTCACTGTTGAAAAATACGGACTTGGTCCGGGTCTTCAAAGGAATGCTGCTCAGCTTCACATCTTCATAATACACCAGAGTGCCACCAACTGCATTTCCCATTTGAAGATCTTCAGTTTTACCTAAACTGATGCAACATAGTGCCACAAAAAGGATCAGATATATTGACTTCATTTTAATACTTTTATTTCAATACAAGAACGAATATGTGTATCTTTAACACGACTGAATTTAGTACATATATACAGCTCGTAGAAGTTTATCCTCTTGAGATTTTGAAAATTATATCGAGATGTATATTGATAAGGTCCCCGAAATATGATAAGTACTCAGTAGGTATGTTCATGATTCTTGGCGACATGTTTTCTAAGATTGTGTTAGATTTGGTAGATGATGTCATCGATCGTTTAGATAAAAATAAAACAAAAAACGTAACTAAATCAGTACTATTTTGAATATTTAGTATAAACCTACGCTGATCCATTGCTGGGAAAACGCCTTTCCGTCTTTCTTCCATAGTGTAATTTATAAGACATGTCAGTTCATAATAAATAATTTATTCGTCTCAAGTATTATATAATATAAAAGTGTTATAATAATAGTATAAAAATGTTTCAAAATAAACCATAATTATTGGTTAAACCGTAATTGAATTACATTGCTGATACTTGACTTATATATATATTAGAAGGTATAATAAGATATGAATAGAATCTAGTGCCCTAATGATCGGTAGGTATAGGGATATCTAGATTTCTGAATTAAACTCCAATGAACTGTATAAAATTGCTGATTGTATTAAGAACAAAGACTTTAAATCACAAAGACAAGTTTGTATGTAATCTGTCAAAAAATTGAATTCAAGGTGACCTTTTGACAACGGTAAATTTGTGTTTACAAAGTAAGTCGTACAAAATAAAATATTAAAATTAGAATTTGAGATTATAAATACACAAAGAGTAGGTTTCTGTACATTGCTGTGTTATGAAAATATTTCTTTGTGTGTTAATTGTCATGCTATTATTTACAATTAAACAGTATGTATGTTTTTATTCTAGTTACTACATGAAACATTTTAATGTTTTTTTTTTTCAGTTTTTGTATAATCAAAATTAATTAAATCCATAATTGCAATATACTCAAATCAAAATCAAAAAAATCTAAATTTCTTTATTTGCTTTAAACAGGGTACATTAATTTGATGTTTATTATATGCAAGTTACAGAACATGCCTGCTTAGCCACTAAGTATAAATAGCATGCAAATATAGAATACCTACGTCATAAAAGAGTGCAATAACAGACAAAAGAATATTTAAAACATAAAAAGAACTCTAACAGTCAGCTTGATATTAATCCTAATCCATATATTAATAAATTATTACCCTTAGACTAATATAAATCATTATACAGACAATTTATTAATTCTTAACAGCTAGTCTATAATTTTGATGAAGTCACGTAATACAATGTTATTTTTAGGTTTATTTACTATTTAAAAAAATCTTCCAATGATTAAAAAGTGTTTTCTGTCAACCATCTATACAATTCAGTCCTAAATTTAACTACGTGGTATTGCTTAATTTTTTTCTGGAATTTTATTGTAAATTTGAATGCATAACAATTTTTATGGAATCTCGTTGTTTTTGGTACAATGTCTAACCTTAAATCATTCGCGTTCCTAAAATTTCTTTGTGCTATCTGGCCCACATATTTAAATAGGCTAGTATTTTGTTTGACATATTTACCAGCTTCAAGTATGTAGAGACAAGGTAAAGTTAATACATTGAACTTTAAAAAAAAATTAAACCCTCGGATCCCTTAGCTGGTTTTTACAGCATGCCCAGGAGGAAATGAAGCTAGCACATTCTATGTTTTTCTGTCGCTCCCAGGCCAGCATGGTATGTGAAATTCAATGTATTTTATTTTTATCTTTATCTTATAAATATAGTTACGATGTTTTTAACAGTTAGGATAATGATTGTACGATGGTGATCAGGCATAAATCTGTACGTTATAGTCGAGCCCCTCTCCTCGTTCGCTCTTGATCCTGACGTTGACGAAAGCTGAGCCAACTCCTCCAGAGGTTATTGATACTTTGGCCTTACCCCGCTTGTTGTCTATCGCTGAAATCGCCTGAAAAAAGAAGTTAAATAATACAAGTAGTGATTTCAACAACAAATAATAAATATATAGTCATTACAGGCATGCAAAAGGTATATACGCAATCAAATTATAATTTACAGAAATACGACACTTTTGTGAATTCCGTCAACGAACACGTATAAATATCCAATTGTGGATGTTTACACTCTCCTGAATGATAGAATTAATCGCGCGTACTGCTCGAGCTGATGGCAGTGAAACGCAGTCGAAGGTTGCACTTGGCGAGCGGTGGATTGTGCCTCTTTTCTCTCCTGATGAAGATCCTCGTAAAGGATCGAAACGTCGAGAGCTAACCCTCCTTTCAATACAAAAACAGGTAAGCCGATCATTTTTATTATATCTCGTACGGACTTGCTAAATAGTTGGAGAGTAGTATAGGGCGAAGAAAAACATAGAATGTTCCAGCTGCCTTTGCTCACGGTCAGCAAAAAGGATTAAAGGTTTACACTGTTCTGTTATCAACTTGTCACTATAGAGATACTCATTACGATCTAAAATTGCACTCAACTTTTGTGAGACGTGGTCAACGCGCTTTTTATAGGGCGTTTTATGCCTTGCCTTCCTCGTAAGGGATAAAGGCGTGACTTTATGCATTTACGTAAATATGGGCCGGTTAAGTATCTGCATCTGCAAATAGGTATTTTCCGTGAAAGAAAGGTAGTACTTATGTGATATGATTTTACAAAATAAGAGCATGTTCTTAATTCTGTTAATATAGCCCAGTACAAATTCTTTAAAATACATAATAGGTATCGTGAAAGTTAGAAAGTGGGAAATAACACTGCGTTACAATAATATGATTTTCTTCCATGCTGGACCGGGAGCGATAGAAAATCATAAAATGTTCCAGCTGCCCTTCCTCCCGGGCATGCTGTAGAAGTCAGCAAAAGGGATTCGAGGGTTACAGTGTATTGTAATTTAGGCGATGGGCTGACAACCTGTCACTACAGCAATACAAATCATTACAATCGAAACTTTGCCCTCAATTTGAAAGCGCCTGTTACAAGGCGTTTTACGCTCTGCCTACCCCGTCAGGGATAAAGGCGTGATTTTATGTATGTACAATAAGATGATAATGTACCACCTACTGTACCTCGTTGCGATTCTTCGATGCCGAAGATCGCAGTTCACACTAAAGAGGTCCGAAGAGTATTGTGCAGTCTGGACGTGAATAAAGCTAGTGGTCCTGATGGCATCCCAGCAAGAGTCATGAGGCTTTGTGCGCCCGAACTGTCTCCTGTGTTGACACGCTTGTTCCGCCTTTCTCTCGTAAAAGGAACTGTGCCAAAGTCTTGGAAGCTTGCGAATGTTCAGCCGGTCCCCAAAAAAGGCGACCGTTCAGACCCTGTCAATTACAGACCGATTGCCATTACCTCCATCTTATGCAAAGTCATGGAGAAGGTACTGAACAGTAAGTTGCTGACCTACCTCGAAGACAATGATCTCCTCAGTGACTGTCAATATGACTTTCGCCGGGGACGGTCAACTGGGGATCTTCTTGTGTATGTTACGCACTGCTGGGGTGAGGCCATTGAGAAGCATGGCGAAGCTCTCGCCGTCTCACTTGACATCTCGAAGGCCTTTGACAGAGTCTGGCACACAAGTCTGCTAAACAAGCTTCCTGCGTATGGCATCCCAGCTGATTTTTGTAGCTGGATTTCTGACTTCCTGAGTGAACGGTCAATCAGAGTAGTCGTTGACGGCTGCTCCTCTGACTTGATGGCTATTGATGCCGGAGTTCCTCAGGGGTCTGTTCTCTCTGCAACTCTGTTCCTGCTGCACATCAATGAACTTCTTCGGCCAGGTATTGTTGGGTACGCAGATGATAGTACGGTTTTGGTGAGATACTTATCCAGCGCAAACACCAGCAGGGAAGAAATACTTTCCTTGAGAAGGGCCATGGTTGAGCAATTAGATCTGACCCTAAGTCATGTTTCCCAGTGGGGTGATGACAATTTGGTCTCTTTTAATGCCAACAAAACGCAAGCGTGTCTTTTTACCGCCAAAAGGAGTCCTTTCAACCAGACTCCTACTTTCCGAAGTACATCTGTACCTATAGCTGGCAAACTTGAGCTTCTGGGCATGGATTTGTCATCTAGTCTAAACTTCGGCGCTTCCATCGAATACAAAGCACAAACAGCGGCCAAGAAACTGGGTATCCTTAATAGAGTGAAGCGATACTTCACGCCTGGACAGCTTTTAACCCTGTACAAAGCACAAGTCCGATCCTGCATGGAGTATTGCAGTCACCTCTGGGATGGCTCAGCCAAATACCAACTTGCCGCACTCGATTCGGTGGAACGCAGAGCCAAGAGGCTTATTGGTGACGAAAAACTGCAAGAAGCCAAGTTTTATAGCCTGGAACATCGCCGTAAGGTCGCCTGCTTGTCGGTCTTCTACAGGCTGTACTTCGGTGAGTGTGCTCAAGAGCTCCACGACCTTATCCCGCCAGCTCCCTTCTACCATCGGACATCTAGACGCACCGCAGGATACCATCCATACCTGGTTGATATTCCACCAATACGTACTAAGCGCTTCCAAAACTCTTTTGTAATGCGCACGGCAAAAGTGTGGAACTCACTACCTGCGTCTGTGTTTCCGAACGCCTTCAACCCCCAACATTTCAAAGTTAGAGTGAACAGGCATCTTCTGGGTGAGCTCGCACCATCGTCGACTCCGTCTCAGTCGTTTCCGACCTAGACTGGAGTCAAGAGCAAACCCATTTTTGAATAAAAAAAAAAAAAAAAAAATAAAATAATGCTGAATGTTTTGAATGTAGCACTTCTTCTTCTACACAGCCTTCTTCTATCATTTTCTTGGTGTTGGCCTCCTTTCTGTCATGCCAGTGTCTTCTATCCTGAGTCACCTGTATCCACATCGATCCGGCTTCTCTCTTGATGTCGTCACTCCATCGCATTTGGGGCCTTTTACCGTACGTACATACATAATTATAATCACGCCTTACACTTACACGACCTAAACAAAGGTCGTTTCGCCACGTCTGACAAGGTTTTGAGGGTTATTTATGATAAATTTGTAGGTATATTGCTGTAGTGACAGGTTATATGCCCATCGCCGAAATTGCAAACCAATACAAATTTCTTTCTGACTAGATAGAACCTGTGCAAAAACTTACCCTGATTGCTTGATTTTTGTCACTGCTAAAAAATACGTTTTTGGTTCTCGTTGTCAAAGGTATTTTACTCAACTTCACATTTTCGTGATACACTAGGACGCCGCCGACTGGATTTCCCAAATGAAGATCAGCGGCTTTGCTCAAAGTTGCGCAGAATAGTGCTCCAGACAGAAGGAAGTATAATGACTTCATTTTAATAGTTCAATTAGTTTATTCCTCACACTAGTAAAACGGTGAATTTTGTTGAGAAGACTAAGTTAAGAACCTCATTAAATAGTATTGATACTATATACCGGGTGTAAGGGACAGCGTCTCGCAAACTGATAGGGGCAGCTCAGTCAACGACACTGAATAACTTCCACCAGAAAATTATTAAGAAAAAGAATATAGATACTTCCATGCTGGGCTGGGAGAGATAGAAAAACATAGAATGTTCCAGCTGCCCTTCCTCCCGGGCATGCTGTTGAAGTCAGCAAAAGGGACTCGAGGGTTACCGTGTGTTGTAATTTAGGCGATGGGCTGACAACCTGTCACTATAGCAATACATATTACAATCTAAAATTGCCCTTAATTTTTGTCAGACGTGGCGAAAGCGCCTTTTACGAGGCGTTAAACGGTCTGCCTACCCCGTAAGGGATAAAGGCGTGATTTATGTATGTATGTAAAAGAAATATTCTTTTTCATACAAATTGTCAGATTGAGGTCGACATTTTGTATAGAAAAGCCTTTCTTTTTCACTTTCTAAAAGAAACTCTTGCTGGAAGTTGGTCAGTGTCACTGACTGACCTACCCCTATCAGTTTCCGGAACGCTGTCCCTTACACCTAGTATTCTGTGCCTCTTGAGAATAATTTCTAGATCTATTGATAATGATATCAAGTTTATGATAAATAGGATCATAGTTATGACCAGAGGTCGGAAATTCGGGTGCAAAAAAAGTAAAAACCCACTGTTGGAGCTACTGAGAGTTGCTACAACCACCTTTTTCAAGATGTTTAGGGCCCCAGTTTATTTTTCTTTATTAAATTGTTTTAGTAATGCCAATGTGTTCTTTGCGTCAATATAAGTCGAAAGTGTTTGCAATTTTTTTTTATATTTGTTTTAATTTGAAAGATATAAGTAGAAATGTGTTTTCAATGTACTGAAAAATATTAAAAATATAAAAATACCATTTGATTGTTTGATATTTTTATTGAATACCATTTAGAAATGATTTCTACGATGCTTTTATTATTTTTACACAATAATTTGAATGGGGCCCTCGGGGGCCCAAAAGCGTTTTATTTCTTTAAAAAAAATTGCGGAGTAAATTTAAATTAAAATTCGTAATTGGCAAGGTTAAGACAAGATAAACGCTTTTTACTCTTGTCATTTTTTCTCTACGATTGATAGTTTCAGGGTAAATTGATTTTGAAGTTAGTAGGACACAATCGTTCAAGACCAAGCCAAGTAGTTGTTTTTATGGTGAAATCAGCTAGGTCTTAACCTAGGCACTTCTCTTTCAAGAAAGATTTTTTTCTCTACGGTTGACAGTTTCACAGTGAATTGATGTTAAAATTCCCTGGACACAATTTTTGGGCCTGGAGGCCCCAAAGCGTTTTACTGCTTAAACATTACTATACTTTTTTCTTTCGTTGTGAAACTATTAAGGTTCATTGTAAGCACCTAAATCCTTAAAATAAGACCAGTCAAGCACTCGCATATATATATATATATATATAAAAAGAGTTTTACCGGATTCGTCTTTATTTTATATTTTACAAATAAGTACATACATACATATAATCACGCCTTTATCTCTAATGGGGTAGGCAGAGCGTAAACGACCTAAACAAAGGTCGTTCCGCCACGTCTGACAAATTTTGAGGGTCATTCCAGGTGGATCTGTATATTGCTATAGTGACAGGTTGTCAGCCCATCGTTTAAAATACAATACTGAAACCCTCCCTGGGTTAGCTGGTTTCCAATAAGTATATCGGAGAAAATACTTGATACTAGGTTACATGTAATACACTTTTGATTTTGTGTACTTGCCATATTTTACAAACCAAAAATTAAGACAATACATCCTAAACGCACTTAGACAGATACAGTCAATATGCTGACCTTGTCGCACATACTCAAAGAGAGAGATAGACAGGGACAAGGATAGAGAGAGACAGGGATATTTGGCCAGCGTGTAGGTGTCCTTGAAATGCATATTTCTAGGAAGTTGATAGCTCCAACCTTTTTTAACAGGTAGTTTTTTGTCACACGCAAAACGTTCAAAATAATAATTTCACCACTTTCTTGCTTCGGCTCGAAGAGTGCGCTTGAGTTGGTTGGTGTTCGGGAGTGATTGTTGATTGTGATAGACAGATCTATTCATATTTTTTGACCTCGGCTTTTGTATTCTGGACATCGATTCATTCAGCAAAAATAGCATTCAAACACCTGTATTGACAATATTGACTCAATTTGAATCCAAAGTGGTCACTTTTAAGTATTTTTTGGTATAGCTGCAGGTGCCGCCTGCCTCTTCCACTATGGTTGAGTAGTCTTTTGCACATACTGGGATAAACAGTCGAAGTGAGAAATTTCCTAGAAATATTTATTTGAAAGACACATACATGCTGGTCCAATATACTCTCTCTGTCTCAGTATATGCGACAAGGTCAGCGTATAGAGCTGCATCTGTTTCAATTTGTGAAATGTTGAAAGTACACAATATTATGGTCAAATTTTATAAAGAAAGCCAAAAGTATTTCATGTAACTTAGTAACAAGCATTTAATTGTTAATTTGAAACTATCAACCGTAGAGAAAAAAATACAGGAGCAAAAACGTTTATCTTGTCCTAACCTAGCCAAATAAGAATTTTAATTTTGTTTTTTTCCGTAATTTCTTTGTTTAAGAAGTAAAATGATTTGGGCCCCCAGGCCCAAAAATTGTCCTAACAACTTTAACATCAATTCACTGTGAAACTGTCAACCGTAGAGAAAAAATAACAAGAAAGATAAGTGCCTTGCCTATACCTAGACGATTTCACCATAAAAACCACTACTTTGCTTGGTTTTGAACGATTGTGTCCTGCTAACTTCAACATCAATTTATCCTGAAACTATCAACCGTATAGAAAAAATTACAAGAGTAAAAAGCGTTTATCTTGTCTTAACCTTGCCAAATACGAATTTTCATTTTAATTTTCTCCGCAATTTTTTTTTAAAGAAATAAAACGCTTTTGGGCCCCCGAGGGCCCCATTGAAATTTTTGTGTAATAATAATAAAAGCATTGTAGAAATCATTTATAAAGGGTATTCAATAAAAATATCAAACAATCAAACGATATTTTTATATTTTTTATATTTTCCAGTACATTGAAAACTCATTTCTACTTTTATCTTTCAAATTAAAACAAATATTAAAAAAAAAATGCAAACAGTTTCGACTTATATTGACGCAAAGAACACATTGGCATTACTAAAACAATTTAATAAAGAAAAATAAACTGGGGCCCTAAAAATCTTGAAAAAGGTGGTTGTAGCAACTCTTAGTAGCTCCAACAGTGGGTTTTTACTTTTTTTGCACCCGAATTTCCGACCTCTGGTTATGACTCAAACATACATTTTCTGAGATATACTTGAAGTCGAATATCTCTATGTGTTTATTTCAGAGAATGTAAATACATACATTGAAGTCAATTATTTGATAACGTTTGCACGTCAAGTGACAATACTAGCAAAGTGGCGCCCTCATTATTTAAAAAAACCATAATTCACTAAAAACGCAGTGAATCGAAAAACAAGCTCAAGTTTTAGTAATTATGATTTTTAAAAACCTTATAAATCAGCTATTCATAGTTCGATGTAGCAACAGGAAGAAAAATTGCCGCTGCTGGCCGTTATTTGTAATCTTGCTTCCTGTTACTACAACGAACTATGAATCGGTAATTTATTAGATCTTAAATTATCTTAATTACTATAACTTGAGTCTGTTGGACCGGTTTTTCGATTCACTGCGTTTTTAGTGAATCAAGGTTTTTTACTCATGGGGACACTTCTTTCATGGTGGACTGGGAGCGAAAGAAAAACATAGAATGTTTCAGCTGCATTTCCTCCCGGGCACGCTGAAAAAAACCAGCTAAGGGATCCGAGGGATTCTCTATATTGCAATTTAGGCGATAGGCTGACAACTTGTCATTACGGCAATATACCCACACATCTATCTTAAATGACCCTCAAAACTTTGTCAGACGTGGCGAAACGACCTTTATTTAGGTACTGTACGCTCTGCCTACCCCATTAAGGATAAAGGCGTGATTATATATATGTATGTATGGGGCGCCACTTGGTTAGTATCGTCACCAGGTATTGATAACAAATTTAGCCGTAACCAGCAAAATACTCGCGAAATCGCTCGTGGTCAAGTGGGTAGTCATTTCGATAACGAATGTTAGGGATTATATTACATACATACATACATATAATCACGTCTTTATCCCTAATGGGGTAGGCAGAGCCTAAACGACCTAAGCAAGGTCGTTACCCCACGTCAGACAAAGTTTTGAAGGTTATTTAAGAGAGATTTGTACGTATATTGCTGTAGTGAAAGGTTGTCAGCCCATCACCTAAATTGCAATTTTCTGAAACCCTCGGATCCCTAAGCTGGTTTTACAGCATGCCCGAAAGGATATGCAGCGGGCATATTCTATGTTTTTCTCTCGCTCCCAGTCCAGCATCAAAGAAAAAAAGGAGATAGTTTTGATACATACATACACAAAATCACGCCTTTATCCCTTACGGCGTAGGCAGAGCGTAAAACGCCTCGTAAGCGCTTGTTTCGCCACGTCTGACAAAATTGAGGGCAAATTTTGGATTGTAATAATACACCCGTATTAAAACAAAAAAAAATACATTTAGAATTGTTAACCAACATTTTTATATCTTGCTGCACATTTGCATTTTATTACACCACTTTCGACAATAAAACATTTGCGTTCCAGTATTTTCATGAAAATGCCAGACACATGAAGACACGGGACTTGTCTATTTTCGTGAATTACTGTACCGCGGGTGTTGTGCTGTACTGCGACTGGCTTTTGCAAACTGAAACTGAATTATTTTATTCCTCCCCGGGGATTTCTGTCTAGCCCGAAGGAACACAAATTCAATTCCGAGCAAAACTTTGAATTTTGTTTCAATTTTGAGGGAATTGTTTTTGTTGCTGTTCGTAATTAGGGTTTCTGCCCTATCACTGATTCTAGATCGTCAAAGACAATTTTTCTATGATGACATTCGTATAAGTAGCCAGATAGTCAAATACCTATTTAAGGAAACGGTGGGATTTTTGATTGACATTGTGCTTAGTTATTACATACATAACTACATACCTAAAATCACGCCTTCATCTCTAATGGGATAGGCAGAGCATAAACGACCCAAACATGGGTCGCTCTGCCATGCCTGACAAAGTTTTGAGGGTTATTTAAGGATTTGTATTGTATTGATATAGTGACAGGTTGTCAGCCCGTCGTCTAAATTACAATATACTGAAACTCTCGGATCCCATAGCTGGTTTTCACAGCATGCCCGGAATGAAATGCAGCTGGCACATTCTATGTTTTTCTCTAGCTCCCAGGCCAGCATGGAAGAAAAGAAGCATTTAGTTATTACTTATGTTTTATTTGACGAAAAAATGGTTTCCTTTAGTTTTTCCAATATAAAAAAATAATAATTAAGGATTAAATAATTTATGCTGATTAGATAAACAACAAAAAAAACAACGAAAGTCGGTAGGTGTGTAAAATGATATAATTATGACGCCCAAAGCTGCGTCAGGCCGCTCAGCTATAAAAAATCCAGCGCGACGCGAGTGTCGCTATCGACCAGTTATAGCGACTTGCGCGGGCGCGGTTATAGCTGTGGGGCCAGGTAGCCAGCCCCGAGAGATACGATTATAGCTGTGGGGCCAGATGCAGCTCTTGGTATCATGATAAATACAAACTATTGCTTTTTGATTTTTTAAATTGAATTTTTAAAATGTTTTTATGGGCTCTTTTTACGTTATGTAAACACCCCTTACGCTATGGCACGTAATTAAATTATCACCTTGTATATCATAGATTTGATACTTAAGATATTTTTCAAGAGGTTGGAAACCTGTAATCACTAAGTATTTAATACAAGCGTTCTCGATTATTCTTGTCAACACAATACATCGTGCACTAGTGTGCTATCCAAACTAATAAAAATGAAGTCAATTTATTTAGTACTTTTGGTGGCACTTATCTGCACCAGTTTAAGTAAGGCTGTAGACCTTCATATAGGAAATAATACTTTGGTGTATTATGAACAAGTGAAGACCAATCCAATACCATTTGCCTCGACGACTAAAAACGTATTTTACACCGCTTTAAAAGTACAACCAATCAGGGTAAGCTTTTATCTATCTACCTACTTTATATAATATGCATCCCACTTAGGTCATAATTTATATTTGAGTGAAACTTCTAGCACATTTTTTACCAAAAATAAAACATACATATAATCAGGCCTTGGTCCCTAATGTGGTAGGCAGTGCGTGTAAACAGAGGTCATTCCGCCACGTCTGACGAAGTTTTGAGGATTATTTCAGAAACATTTTTACGTATATTCCTATTGTGACAGGTTTTTAGCCTATCTATTTCGGTTTTAGAATAAAAGTTAACAAAATTAAAAGTGAAAACCAGCTAAGGAATCCGAGGGTTTCTTCAGTATATTGTAATTTAGGGGATGGACTGACAACCTGTCCCTACAACAATATACCCACAATTCTATCTTAATTAAACTTGTTTAGGTCGGGGTTTAGGTAGGTTACACCATGTATATACGATAATAAAGCGAAATTATTGTCGGAAAGGTATTGCTAGAAAGACCTTGTAAAAGACATTCAAAATTTGATGCGCTTCTCATTGTGTCCATGTTGAAGTTTTTTTATTGTGTATTTTATTTGCTCGCATGTTTTTCAGATGATTTCAGTGATAGACAACAAGAAATCCAAAGCGAATGTATCGGTGTCCACGGGAGGACTAGGCTATGATTATGTTAACATCAGGATCAAGAGCGAATATGGAACGGGCCTTGACTATTTAGTGCTGATATACGCCTGATCATCATTGTCGTCACCATAAGCATGTGATTATCAATATCATTACTATATTGTATTAATTTTGAACTAACTAATTTTAAGTCTAAAGATTTAACAAATATTACTTTAGCTAGTGGTATCTTAAACCTACCTTCATTGTTAAAAGAAGAGCGGTGTTTCCTTATACAAGCAAATCTTTTCGCTTAAATGGAAACTCCAACATCAGATTATGTAAACTAGGATTAAGTTACTGAAATAAATAATTTTGATTTTTTTTTAATTTGAATTTTTTTTTTAATTACAGTACTTGCCTGAGCTCTTTAATAAAGTATAATTCCATGTTTTTTTTATTATCACATTTACATAACACAATTTAACAAGTTAAATGGCATCGCTAAACCTTAATCATGTTTGTCTCGATGTCATTATGCGCTTACATTAAAAAACAGCTACAGGTAACTAATATTATATGAAAAGCATACATTCGTACAGTTAGGTAATTTTCATAAATGACGAAAACGCATTTACTAGGCTGTTGAGGATTCACCTACGTGTCGTGATTATAAGTACATAAGACTTGTCCGTCGTTGAGTGGCTTTATATATGTTAATTCGCAGGCATTATTTAATAATCTACAATACAGACAAGTTACAAGAAATATACCTTATTAAAAACCTTAGAATTACTTTAATAAACCCTAGCTTTGGGCAACTTTTTTTCTGTAATGTATTCCAGCCCACTAGTTCAACTTTTATTTTCCTGTGCCCTAAGGTTGCCTGGAAGAAATTGCTGCTTAGCAATAAGTCCTATTTGTACTACTATTTGTTGATTTTCTTGTTTTTTTTCTCTGCAATAAAGTATATTCTTATCTTTTTAGATATCACAACTGTTTTGTGCAATCCACACCATACCACAATGAACTGCTTCTAATGTTATGCGAAACAAGATATACTTAGGTATAAAAATAACTATGATTAAGTGTAAATTAGATTCGTATGTATACCCTGTAATAGTTTTTTCAGTATTTCATAAATAATGTACACTGTTGGTGTTTCAATAAACGAATATTCAAATTATTTATTTGATTAATTATCTTGTATTGTAAGTATTATTTATTATAATGTAAACGAACCATGTTTCTCAATTAGGTACACTAATTCTACGTATTTCTCCCTAGGCGGATATGTTTCTATTAATTACCATGAGATACCATAATCGACTTTCATACGCATAATATCCGTGATAACCCGACCTATTTGAAGATACGTCCTATTCACTGCAGCGTCCATACAGCGGGATCCTATTTACCCTGGCAGTATAATCTCCAGGAGCGGGTTTCCTTATCTTGGCAAACACGTGTACAAATACAGGTATGCTTCGTTTGTATATTATGTTGTTCTAATTTGTTACTCAAGTAACGGGATTACTAGGAAGCACAATATAATCCATGCTAGACTGGGAGAGATAGAAAAACATAGAATGTTTCAGCTGCCCTTCCTCCCGGGCATGCTGTTGAAGTCAGCAAAAGGGACTCGAGGGTTACAGAGTATTGTAATTTAGGCGATGGGCTGACGACACTATGACACTATAGCAATACATATTACAATCTAAAATTGCCCTCAATTTTTGTCAGACGTGGCGAAAGCGCTTTTTATGAGGCGTTAAACGCTCTGCCTGCCCCGTAAGGGATAAAGGCGTGATTTATGTATGTATATGTATGTACAATATAATCGTAGACGTAGGCACAACTTTGAAATAACCTCAGCGTCAGCGTCACGCAAACTGATAGGGGTAGCTTGTTGTCTGATTGATTGATAATTATGTATGGGAAGTTCTATTTCTTTTTCATCTCCTGAAATAATTTTCTGGTGATAGTAGTTCAGTTTCGTTGACTGAGTAACCACTGTCAGTTTGCAGGAAGCTGTCCCTTACACCCAGTATATTCAAGTAGTTTTTGTTTTAGACTCTGCATAAAGGTCGCCTAGATCGCGATCGCCAAGAATCCGCAATGTGAAAAAAAAAAAACTTTCGACGTATCTGACCTTACTCTATCTTCCTTTTTTTCACTTTTTACTTTAGCATCTATCAAGAACTATCCTTAGTTAGTTATCAATAGCACAATGAGTTTACCCATAAGAAAGGTAATTTTAAAACCAACAGTGCATTATTTTAGTACACTTCTTACAAGAATTTAGAATAGCTTCGTCTCAAGCACGTCCTGTTAAAAATTCAAATGGTTCGATAAAAAGGTGCAGCAGTAACTTACTTTCTTTTTCCGGAGTTAAAAGTGAACTCCCGTCCAAGTTTTATGTCCATCGTAAGTTGCCGTATCGTAAGTTGTAAATAATGTAGTTAAAACATTAACCTTCTACCGGGTCGTGCGGCCCTGGTACGGCACTGGGTCTTTTTTCTTAGCGAGTGGGTTGGCGAATCGAACAACGAACCGATGAACCCTGGTGTCAAAGTTTTGAAACCGCCTAGTTAGCACAGCTGTTAGGCCTCTATGGTTTGAGTAAAGACCTTTTTTTAAGACAGCGGCCGGGACCGACGACTTAACGTGCCCTCCAAAGCACGGAATTCTTTTTCTTTTCGGACAGTCACGCGATGAATCGTCCTTGCCAAACTAGGGAAAACCTCACAAAATGATAAATTGACAATTATTATCAACTTTGTGTTGGAAATCGAACCCAGGACTTCCGGATCAGTAGCCCATGGCTCAGACCACTAGACCACGGAGGCACGTACCAGCCCTGGTATTCCTGTTTGAGAACAAACGGCTCTAGCCTACTATAAGTCAACAAATTAGTTGCATTAGTTGTACAACTCGATTAACGGTCTGCACGAACTGGGTGGTACTAGGGAAGCTCACAAGATTTTCACGCAAAATAAAAGTCGAAACGGTCATCTGAAATATGAAAAGACGTAAATCAAAGGTCTGTCTGTACAATTTTTTTTTGTATAAGTTTAAGAAAAAACGGCACCAAATTCCAATGCAGATCAATTCACACCAAATGATTTTGCTGGCTATAAGTGATAAGGACAAAAAAAAAATGGTGTTTTAAAATATGGAGTTTTAAACTAAATTATACATTCTTACACACTCGCAAAACATAACAGGATAGCATAGAATAGCTAATAGCATGATCTTGTCGCCACGGGGTCGGTCACAAATCAGGTGGACCCTTGCTGATTCTAACACTACTTACGAGATGTAAAACCGATTTGTCACCAATTTCTCTAAAACAACGCAGCAGACAACAGGGCAGATATAGTCTCGTTTTTAGGCATAATCTAGTTTTTAAGTCAATCCTGTACAAATGTTAGGGGTTGTAGAGAAACGGATGCAGAGACATTATCACAGCAATCAAATACTCGTTAACCCGGGATACGGCGCCGGCGATACAGGATTTGACCTGGCCGAACAACTACACGGAATTTATCCTCTCCTGGTACTCTCGCCAGGGTGATTTACTACAAACAAACAAATATGAAGGAAAATCATAGGAAATGTTTTCATAACTTTTCGAGGAAATGGCGATAGAGTACGAAACTTTATCTGCGTGTACAGATTTTTGAAATCTGAACCCTGCTGGTAGGTAAGTACCTATTTTAATTTTAGACAAGTACAGAATTTGTCCTAGCTATGGCTAGCCAACAAAGTACATCAAATTTATCTTCTCCTGGTTCACCTGTCACTACAGCAATATGCCTTCAAATCTATCCTCAAAACTTTGTCAGCTGTAGCGGAACGTCCTTTGTTTAGGTTTTCTACATCATTAGTGATAGAGGCGTGAATAATGTATGTATGTAATGTTAATGGTTCTCTCGTGAATGTGATTCACTGCAAACAAACGGTAGGAAATGTTTTTGAAACAACTTTTGTTTGTATCACTTTCCGATAATATTATTGCGAAACAAAATGTTATCTTCGTGTACAAGTTTTGAAAATCTGTTCTCTGCGCACGCAGTTTGTGTAAAATAGGAAACTAAGGTACTAAAATAACGACTCTGTGTGATAAAAATTTATGTTTGTTTTAGATATACAACATGACAAGACTTAAATAGTGTTTCACTTTATCCACCAAAGATACAAAGAATAAAACTTAGTCAATTATTTCTAGTAGATTATATCAGTTGGTGTTGCAATGATGTTGAAATGCACAAGATTTTAAATTCAACACCACTTGACACGTCGTGCAGAATTTCAAGTGTCCGGTCAGAAGAGCGAACATGATGCAAGTGGTTTGCTCTTGATTCTAGTTTAAGCCTGCAGGTTTGGCTCCTGAAATTAGCCTCCTAGTGGTCTACCCCGGGCAACAGCAACACCCGGGCTTGCCTGTGAATAAGCCCTGCTGAACGACCCCAACGCAGCGGTGGTAGGCTCCGCAAGGGGCCGCCTGGCTCGCGATCACCCTCTCACCGGAGTCCGATACCAAACAGCATGCTGTGTTCCGTCGGTGCGTTTGCCAGTGCCATAACAGGCATCTTCTGGATGCCTGTTTATAGATTCTACCAACGTTGTTTAGTTGGACCGCATAGTAAAAATACAAATCACTTTAGTTCCACAAAACACATTACAAAAAATAATAATACACAATCATGAATAACATAACAACAAGGACAGGCAAGTATATAGATATTTATTACAGAAGTGAAAAAAGGTGTCGACACAGTTTGGCTGCTTTTAAGTCCACCCTATCTCAGGTGTACAGAAGAGGATAGAAATGAAATAGCACAAACAACTTGAACTACAATTTGAAAAATCTTTGTGATATATATTTTTTAATAGTAACAATATTAGGCACATCTAGTGATTATTTATGAGCATTACAAAATATTGAAGTAATTTGAATTTTAGTCGGACCTATGAACAGATAAGCCTGTGATGCTTTTCCTACGCAGATCATTATTCAGATGTTCACTTGACTTGTCACCTCATCTCACACCAAAGCATATTCATCCTATCCTTAAGGGTCGTCAGGGGCGTCGTTAACGTCATTACCCATTCATGTCCTGTCCATAACGGCCTGTATACGGCAGTTTGTATATGAGTCAATAGAAGCCCTAACTTATGGACTGTAAACTTTGGACCGTAAATCTAAGCGGCAGCCTCCTTGTGAGATATATATCTCTTGTGGCGATGCGGCCTATATATGTAAGCAAAGACATGTACCTATATGTGGTATATCAGGCCTTAGTAAAACGCGAGCAAGACTTCGTTCACACTTGCGAGCGTAGCATCTTGCTTTGACACAGACATGAGAGGTTCTACAGCGAATAAAGTAGCTTCTTGGTCATAACAAAAATAATACAAGCTAAGCTCACAAGAGCGATGCACACTTCCGCATCTGATGAGTCGAAAAGGACACAAAACAGTGGTCAAAAAACGAAGAACCGATACGTTTCGTTTTTTTACAGTCATCACAAAGGCCAAAGTGCCTTCAAACTAAAATAATACGCTACACTTTTAGCGTCGGTTCATTAACAGTATGCCAGGAAGGAGAAGGATCTGATAATTGTGCTATAACTGCCTCCGTGGTCTAGTGGCTAGTGCCATTGACTTCTGATCCGGAGGTCCTGGGTTCGATTCCCAGGGGGGTAACACAAAGTTGATATTTGAGAATTTATCACTTTGTGAATTTTTCCCCAGTTTGGTTAGGACATTGCAGGCTAAATCACCTAATTGTCCGAAAAAAGAAAAAGATTTCGTGCTTCGGAGGTCACGTTAAACCGTCGGACCCGGTCGCTGTCTTTGATAGTGGTCGTTACTCAAAACCATGTCAGAGGCCTGATAGTTGTGCTACTAGGCGGTTTCAAAAACTCTGACACCAGGGTTCATCGGGTCGATAGACTCGATACCCACTCGACAGAAGAAGAAGATTGTGCTATTCTATGTTTATTTAATGACATACTTGAAACAAGAAACTTTATTTAAACGAGAACAAACCAATACTATTCCTTCCATGCTGGACTGGGAGCGAGAGAAAAACATAGAATGTTCCAGCTGCATTTACTCCCGGGTATGCTGTAAAAACCAGCTAAGGGATCAGATGGTTTCTGTATATTGTAATTTAAGCGATGGTCTGATAACCTGTTACATACATATAATCACGCCTTTATCCCTAATGATGTAGGTAGAGCGTAAACGACCCGAACAAAGGTCGTTCCGCCACGTCTGACAAAGTTTTGAGGGTTATTTAAGATAGATTTGTTGTCAGCCCATCGCCTAAATTGCAATACACCGAAACCCTCGGATCCCTTAGCTTTTTTTTACAGCATGCCGGGAGGAAATGCAGCAGGCACATTCTATGTTTATCTCTCGCTCCCAGGCCAGCATGTTAACCTGTTACTACAGCAATTATACCTACAAATATATCTTAAATAATCCTTTAAACTTTGTAAACGTGGCGGAACGACCTTTGTTTGGGTCGTTTGCGCTCTACCTACCCCATTAGGGATGGAGACGTGATAATGTATGTATGTACAAATGAATACTAAGTGAGCGGGATCATGAATCTTTTGTTTTGCATGGATTTATAAATCTGTCCTGTGCTTGTAATATATTTTATCCATCCTTTGAAATATTTCCTAACACCTTATATGCGTACAGGCGCTCTCAGGAGTACAATAGGCGTTGTCACATGGTTAGTTGCCGGTACTCTAGTGTATCTAAACCTATATAACACCTACATAGCTATTGGGCTTGATTCTAGATACCACCAGCTAAAACTAAAATAAAATTTACATACATACATACATACATAAAATCACACCTTTATCCCTTACGGGGTAGGCAGAGCGTTAAACTCCTCGTAAAAGGCGCTTTCGCCACGTCTGACAAAAATTGAGGGCAATTTTAGATTGTAATGTGTATTGCTATAGTGACAGGTTGTCAGCCCATCGCCTAAATTACAAAACACTGTAAACCCTAGAGTCACTTTTAAAAATAAAATCTATCTGTCACATTAAAAAAAAAAAATTTAAAATGGTCAGATGATTTACACTATGGCTTTACACTTTTTCCGCTAGATTTTGACGCGCTTTTGCACGTTTAACCAGTATTGTTGTCAATTTTATGTTAATTTTATCCGCCATATCATATGACGGCAGATAAAAGTGACAGATAACGCATAAAACCACAGCCTATAAATCAAAAACCGACGAGAATAGATCTCATGTCCTTTTTCAATGTTTTTAATTTGAAAGCGACAGATAGATTTTAAGTTTAGGTTTAGCCGGAGAATCTAGAATTAAACCCACTGACTCCGATAAACTACAAATAAATAGATAGGACAGTAAAACTCATCTTCTGAGTGGATTGTTTAGTCAACGAGCGACTCTATGAATCTTAGTCCGAATCAGAAATAAATCACAAAAGAAATTTATATTTTTTTACAACCCTAGTACAAAACACAGCGTTTACACAATAATTCCATCTAGACCCGTTAAACTAAAACCAGAACATGGTCCCTCGGAAATCCAAAAAAGAGCAGCGATAAAGAAACTCTGGTGGAACAAAGAGCGCACCTCCAGACTACACCACGCGGCACGT
Source organism: Scrobipalpa costella (assembly GCA_949820665.1). Taxonomy (NCBI): domain Eukaryota; kingdom Metazoa; phylum Arthropoda; class Insecta; order Lepidoptera; family Gelechiidae; genus Scrobipalpa; species Scrobipalpa costella. The sequence goes on from OX463301.1 coordinate 23,004,508, forward strand.
TGGAGCCTCCCTCTCCACTCAATTGTCCTTACATTTTACATTTCTGCATCATATTCCGTCGTCGCAATGAAAAGTAAAAACATTGCAGATAGCAATCGCGCGACTGGAACTCAACCTTAGCTCTTGGGAATAGAAGTGAAGTTGGCACGGATTGGGAATTTCACAAATTCCGATGCGGAGAAAGACGCGAGTAGCTGAATTGAGGTGGAAGCTAAAGTGCGGAATAAAAAGTGACGAGAGCGGCCAAAGAAATAAACTGGAAGTGAACAGTCGACGCGGTAAAGCTGTGAACGCGGTATTGGTTACCGATACTGGAAGAGCTTCTTTATGAAATGCTCATTCAATGAATGAAAAAAGCAGAACAAGTTGAACAAGTTAAGAAACGAACGTTGTAGGTAGTGGTTAACAATTTGGTTCGCAACTTAGTATATTATTATCAACAGGTGTAAGGGAGGGCTTTTCGCAAAATTTTAGGAGTCGCTCAGTCGACAAAACTAAAAATCTTTTACACACAGATATCTTCAGGAAACTAAAAAATATTGGCTAACCCATACAGTTTTGTATAAGTTTTTTTTAATTTTTTTTTAGAGTATAGTTCGTGAGAGTTCATGAAAATTGTTCAGCTTCATTGACAACTCCTTTCAGTTTGCAGCAATTTGTCCCTTACATACGGTATATTTTTTCATCCAGCTTCAATACCTTTCGCTTCTTTATTAAAAACGCTTGTTTGTAAAAAGTGCACCCTTGGCTGATTGGCTGGACAAAAATAAAACAAAAGCTTAACGTTCGGTGAGCGAGCACGAAAACGGAAAATCCGGTGTTCCACATGTAGACAATGCTGGTAGGTACTACATAATAAATACCAGCTTGAGGTCAGAGTATTTCAGTTCTACATACAGAAAACCACACTTTAGAAAGGTATAGAGATGGCTTAAGGAGCTAAGTGGCGCTCTCATCATTCAAAAAAACATAATTTACTTACAACACAATCAATCGAAAATCCGGTAGACAAGATTGAGGTTAAAGCAATGAAGGTCATTTAGAACCTTATAAAGTTAACTAATAGTTCGTTGTAGTAACAGATAGAAAATTTGCGAAAAAACGGCCTTTAGTACTTTTGCTATCAGTAACTGCAGTGAACACTGAATTATTAATTTATACATACATACATATAGTCACGCTTTTATTCCAAATGGGGAAGGCAGAACGTAAACGACCTGAACAAAGGCCGTTTCACTACGTCAGACAAAGTTTTGAGAGTTATTTAAGATGGATTTGTAGGTATATTGCTGTAGTGACAGGTTAACAGCCCATCGCCTTAATTGCAATGTACTGAAACCCTCGGATCCCTTAGCTGGTTTTTACAGCATGCCCGGGAAGAAATGCAGCTGGCACATTTTGTATTTTTTTCTTCGTTCCCAATCCAGCATGGAAAAAATATTAATTTATAATGCTTAAAATAAACTTCACTACCTTTACTTCAATCTGATTTTCCGGATATTCAATTAATTGCATTTTCAGTGAATAATGATTTTTTAAGTGATGAGAGCGCTGGCGTGCACGTGAGATCCCCTTAATAAACATTTGCTCCGTTCCGTTCTTTTCACCCCTGAAAAGAAAATGGAATTGGTCGCTGAGCTTAATTTTAAGATGTATCATACATATAATTACGCCTTTATCCCTTTTTGGATAGGCACAGCGTAAACAAACTAAACAAAGGTCATTCCGTTTTGAGGGTTATTTAAGATAGATTTGTACGTATATTGCTTTAGTGACAGGTTGTCAGCCCATCGCCTAAATTGCAATGTTCTGAAATTTTCGGATAGGGATACTTGGTTTTAACAGCATGCTCGAGACGAAATGCAGCAGTTCAGTTCATTTATTTCACAATTACAGGTTTCAAAATTAAATTAAAATATAATAAATACAATTATGTCATCCGTAATGTGATCGTCAAAAAGTATACAATATAAAATAATATAACATGTCAAATAATAATAAAGGAAAAAAGAATAATAATTAATATTAATTAAAAATCAGCTGGCATATTCCATGTTTTTCGTGATGATAAATAAATAAAACCAAAAACATGCATGATTCATCAGTCTTATTATCAGAATCGATTTCAACTACCATCAAAACTAGTTAGGTGATGATGATAAAAATGTTCCCAATTTACTTTACGAAAGAAGATTGGTCTAGTTAATATTGTCTGGTGCAGCTAAGAATACCGGGTGTAAGGGAAAGCGTCCCGTAAACTGATAGGGGTTGTTCTGTAATGTGATGTAATGACACTGAACATATTCCACCTGGAAATTCTTGTAGGAACTGAAAAAATAAATGGTATTTCCAAACAAAATGTCCATCTGGATCGGTCAATTTGTATAGAAAAGCATTTTTTTTAAATTTCTTTTCCTGAAAGTATTTCCTGGTGGAAGTTGTTTAATGTTGTTGACTAAACAACCCCTATCACTTTGCGGGACGCTGTCCCTTACACCCCGTATCTTCTATATATTTTACTTCTTTCTTTTAAAACATAATTAAGATCTCATCCAATCTTCTCTGGTGCACATATTGAATGTTTTAATCCTTCCTCCGAGCTGCACGCTGTACTCGGTACGTTTGTTCAAGTCACGTGCCGGGTTTACTACCGCCTCAGCTGCTCGTGCGACCAATTGAAAAAAACACGTCTTTTAATATTTCATCTCTATTTCAACCATGCGTGGTCTAGAGGTCTGAGTCATAGCCTCCCGAAACACAAGTCGTGGGTTCCGTTTCCACCGAGAAAAAAAGTTGATTTTTGTTACTTTATTACTTTGTGAAACTTTCTCCAGGTTTTTTAGAACAATGCTGGCTAAATCACCTGGTTATAAGAACAAGGATTTCGTATTTTGGATGGCGCGTCAACCAATCGAGACCGGTGGTTTTCTTTGGTAGTGATCATCAGTCAAGTGCATAAACCATGTCAGATGCCTTTTAGATGTGCCATTGGGTAGTTTAAGAACGCTGACACCTTATTTAATTGGATCGCAAGAATTCCTGTTGATAAAATAACACGTCATTTAATATTTCATCTCGCTTCCTCCATGTCCTCGCTCATGAGGGAATCGATATATTTTAAATTCTAATTCTGCTCAATACTCGTGCCTTTTACAACTCCAATCGATTCCGAATATAAAGTGGCTCTTCTCTCGATTGCTTCAGTCCCCGATGGTTTGTTATATTCTGCAAATTATTAGTTATGTTCGTGAGGAACCAAATACATTTCTTTCTTTTGTTTTCTTGTAGGTGATCTGATCAGCGAATGACTTGAATTATTTATATATACAAACATATAATCACGCCTTTATCCCTAATGGGGTAGGCAAAGCATAAACGAGCCAAACAAAGGTCGTTGCGCCACGTCTGACAAAGTTTTGAGGGTTATTTAAGACAGATTTGTAGGTATATTGCTGTAGTGACAGGTTGTCAACCCATCGCCTTAATTGCAATGTACTAACTCTCAAAAAAACTAACTCTCGGATCCCTTAGCTGGTTTTTACAGCATGCCCGGAAGAAAAGCAGCTGGCACATTCTATGTATTTCTCTCGCTCCCAGGCCAGCATGAAAGAATCGTAAACTTCTAATATTGTTGTCCGCCGTGTTTTCCATTATCAATGTCTGCAAGTGGGAATAGTTCATTTGATCAAATATTTTTGACACACGAAATCAAAAAGTTTTTTTTTATAGTTACTATCAATACTTACACACTACTTATCTTATCTGTCCAGGATCTTTATGTCTGAATCGCTCGTATCGGAATATACATACGAAAGATCACAATATTCGCATGTGTAATCCCAAAATCACTATTTACTTGATTCAATGCTTGGATTTTACTGAATTCATTTGAGATCACGTAAATGGTATAAAAGAATATTCTTTCATATGATTGATTTATGTACTGTAAATGCTTGGTTGTTATGGCGTCGCAAGAACGAGGAGCAGTACATGCCATTATACGATTTCAAACTTGCAGTATCCGAACATCTGCGTAAATCAGGTAAATCCTTGTCGAGAAAACGTGGACGTCCAAGTAGTATTCTCAGCACACCGACATCTAGTCGGCCTAACACGCCAACTAACCGGATGCGCACGCCTTCGAAGAATGATGTATCACAGAGTTTCCAGCATTCTCCTCATACAAAGTCACGCAAACCACCAGCAAGACACCAGGATATGCCGTTGCACACCGTGCGTACTGATAAAATTGATCATTTCCCTAACTGGGTTAAAAATAGACAATTTTGTCAGAATTGTTCAAGATTCAGATCTTTCACGATGTGTGAAAAGTGTAACGTTTTTTTATGTTACAATGACAAAAGAAATTGCTTCAAAACATTCCATTTGTAACTTAATTCCTAAACTTATTTTTCAATTTTAGTTGCTTATCATTTTACCTACACTCATATGAAGCCATATATGGATCATGTTTATTTTCGTTTTAATGCATACGAAGCCATATATGGCTCTGAATATTATTTTTTCAATATATTAGTTATAATTTTTTTTCAATATTATGTAACAGTTTTATACATCCAATAAAACATATATTTGCTAAGAAATGTTTTTTTTCTCGCATTCCTCATAATTCATGCAGTAAAGGGTTAATACGTATAGCGACTCTGCAACGAGTGGTTCAATCCACTCATTTTCTTTTCTACTACTCGAAACCTAAGTAGTCTATGATCATGACAGTGACACAGCCTATCATTTTAACTTTTTAATTTACTTGAGTTTACGTTCTGTTTCTGTGCGATTCATTACCGGTTTTTCGAATCAACGATTTTCGTTAGGTGTAGTAGGTGTATTTCTGCGTAGAACGGAAACCATTTTAGGGATAAGACTTTACTGGCAACACAGATTTCTACTGATTCAAAAATACGTAAAATCGTGTGTGCACAGACGAATAAAACTTTGTGCTAGGGTACAGATAGGAATAGGAGCAACTGCCGTGGACGCTTATTATAGATCCATTTTGCAAGTCGACGTCGCTAGTGTACTTCAGAATTGATTTCGTACACGAATGATTTTTGTATGCGATTTCAGTGTTCGATTCAAGCGGTTTATAAATACGGCTCCACCACTTTAACTACTTAGCACGCACTACCATGTTCGTATACACTAGAACGTTAGCACGCAGCAGCATACGATTGCTGGAAAGCGTGAACTGCATGTGGACATCGAACGACGTGACCGAATTGCATGTGCAGAGGATGCTGATCAGGGAATAGACACTTTCGGGAAGAAAACCGCATCGGAGAGTATTTTATTATATGTTCAGTAAGCCCGCGAGCGAGTCTTCAGCGAGCCCGATGTTGTAGTGGATAGGGCCGCTGCCTCCTGAGCGGGAGGTCGTAGTCCGAATCCCACTACGTACCAATGTGTTTTTGGGTTTTAGAATTTCATATGTACGTTTATTCGGTGCTTTTTCCGTGCTTCGGAAGGCATGTTAAGGCATTGGTCCCGGTTACTATCGTTAAATACCGTAGATATTATTCGTAAAGCCATGTCAGAGGCCAGTGCTAAGGATTGGCGGTTTGAAATCTCTGACCTAATCTAGGATTGGATTTGGTTTCCCTTCTGGGTTGCGGAGGTCAAATGGCAGTCGCTCTGTATAAAAACCGTCCTATCCCCTAGATTAGGTAGCCAACCCCGTGAGATACGGGATGAGGCTAGGGAGATGATGATAATGTTCAGAAAGCGTGAATTGATCTGTGTGTCTACCTTTCCCTTGCATCAGTATGTAAGCCCACACAATCCGAATGTTAACACACACCAGCATGCAAGAATGAGTGATGTGGACATCGAACGACGTGAAGGAGTTTTATATGTCGTAGCTCCTGATCAGAGCATAAACATTATCGGAGGAACTAACTTAACTGCCTCCGTGGTCTAGTGGCTAGTGCCATGGGCTCCCGATCCGGAGGTCCTGGGTTCGATTCCCAGGGGGTAGAACACAAAGTTGATATTTGAGAATTTATCACTTTGTGAATTTTTCCCCAGTTTGGGTAGGACATTGCAGGCTGAATCACCTGATTGTCCGAAAAGAAAAAGATTTCGTGCTTCGGAGGGCACGTTAAGCCGTCGGTCCCGGTCGCTGTCTTTGATAGTGGTCGTTACAAAAAACCATGTCAGAGGCCTGATAGTTGTGCTACTAGGCGGTTTAAAAACTCTGACACCAGGGTTCATCGGGTCCATAGACTCGATACCCACTCGACAGAAGAAGAAGATCGGAGGAAGAACGTTATCACAGAAAAAAATAATTAACACTTTGTTAGATATTGAACAATATAATTAAGAGGGCAACAATTCGTGCTGAGGCTAAAGTTTTAAATTTTATTTTTCATTTTTAAGTTTAAATCATAATAAAATCTCATTCCATATAAATTCTACAATTGTTATTGTCTCCGTGGTTTCGCGTTCTGAGTCATGGGCTCTCGACCCGGAGGACCCAGATTCGATTCCCGGCGAGGGACAATGATTTTGTTTCTATTTTGGTTAGGACATTGCAGACTGATCCCCTGATTGTCCGAAAAGTAAGATAATCCATGATGTCGGATGGGCATGTAAAAAGTCAGCCCTACAGCTGATTTATCTCTGGTCGTGTCAGTGAATCTGTCCTATTAGAATAATATATTGAAAGAATAGAGAGTGCACCTGTGTGTAGCGCAAACACTTGGGCACTAAAAAATAATCCTGCGTAGTTGGCCGTTCTCTAGGAGATTAGATGCCATCAGCGAAAATCGGTGAGAGGACTGTTACTGTTATAACAATTGTAACGTTTACGTAAGACCAGTGTTTTCCGAACCGAAAATCTTGACTTTCGAAGTGAGAAACGCTTATGTAGACTTCAGGTGAATTGAGTTAAAGTAGGTACCTTCCTCTGAACCCAGCTGTCATACTTCTCTCACGTAAATTGTGAAATATTGCAAAACGTTATTTCAACCCGAAGGTGGATTATTGCGGTAACGAGAAATTTCCAACTGACATTGCGAACGGATGCACGTAGACCGATCTCGATGCACTTAGTCGAGGAACCTCGCAGACCATTCTAAAAGATACTTTCCACCAAAAACTGCTCAACCGAAATGCAACTTCAAACTATCTTAACATAGAGTTAAAAATTGTTTTCCGCGGATGAAACTTACTGCTCAAGTCTTTGGGAAACTAAAGATGTAACTGATAATTGTGCGAAGTTGAACTATGGACTTTATGTGGGAGGAAATGAGTTCTGTTATTTAGTTGACTCGACAGTCTCTTGTGAGTTGCAGCGGCGAGCGCGCGGAAGCATTTGTAGACTAAACTGCGGGATGGCAGCAAGACAGAGCTGAATGCGATGTAAGTAAAGGAATTCTTTTTATTTTTCAATTAAGTCTAATGAAATCTGCGGTATGGCTGAGCTTCGGAAATATAATAGGAACGGATGTTTTCGTTTGATAGTTGATGCAATAAGTTCGTTCGGGCTGACTGAAAGTTCCTTGTACGAGTATTTTACTTTAATTTGGTTCATTTTCTGCAGGATAATATTTCCATTCTACACTTTTTAATCAGTTAACAATTAAATCTGTAATTTTTATCATTTAAGACCTGGCATTACTATCCATCATATTAATTGGAAGCTGTTAATTAGCTGGCATAGGTTGATATAATTATCACGATCGACTGAGCGCGATAACCGTTATAGAACAGTAAATTAACGTTTGATATAGATGCACCAGCCGTTTTAAGCATGCGTTATTTACGTTAATTCTAATACTTCATGGCTCAAAAATTTCTTTTCTTAAACATGCGCGAAAATATTGTCTTTATTTTTGAATAAAGAACACGCGAAGTATCATATTTACGTAGACTGAAAAATCAAAATCACTTCCCGGCGCGTTTTTTGAATTTGGAACGAAAAGCACGCCTGCAATGTTGTATGAAACGGCGTGCTGTTTGAATTTAGAACTCTTTCATCTATCGTACACATTGCGTTCTCGTGGCTGTATAGCCACAGATGCGTTTACCTTTCGGACCAAACTGTAAAATAAAAAAATAAATTGGCGGTAAAGCGGAGTTCGTTGTTAATTATTGTGTTAATAAACATAAATTAAAATGAGTTCCGATAATTCTGAAAGTGAAAATGAAATGGGCATTGACTACACTCCACCATATTTAAGATCAGACGCTAAATTAGCGATGGAAAACCTGTTTCCAGCGAAATCAAAAGAAAAACAATAACATTTTCGTTCAATAATTGTCCTAACATGAGTAATGTAACTTTTAATATTAATTAAATTTATTATGTAAAAGACCCTTTTTTATTTCCTTGCATTTTTTTTAAGAAAAGCACTATATATGCCTCGGCCGAAATGGCAATTGCCTGTCTCGTATCATTGAAGTCCTCGCCTGCGGCTCGGCCTTCAAACTTATACTCGACCTGCAATTGCCTATTTCGCTGCCTTTGCAATAATGTACTATTGTTTATTTCTGAATATTGATTAAGTTTCTTCCATGCTGGACTAGGAGCGAGAGAAAAACATAGAATATGCCAACTACATTTCCTCCCGGGCCTGCTGTAAAAACCACCTAAGGGATCCGAAGGTTTCTGTGTATTTCAATTTAGGCGATGGGCTGACAACTTGTCACTACAGCAATATACGTACAAATCTATCTAAAAATACCCTCAAATCTTTGGCAGACATAGTGAAAGACCTTTGTTTAGGTAGTTCACGCTCTGCCTATCCCATTATTATATGTTTGTATGAATGTATATGTTCCATGCTGGACTGGGAGTGTGAGAAAAACATAGAATATGCCAGCTACATTTCCTCCCGGGCCTGCTGTAAAAACCACCTAAGGGATCCGAAGGTTTCTGTGTATTTCAATTTAGGCGATGGGCTGACAACTTGTCACTACAGCAATATACGTACAAATCTATCTAAAAATACCCTCAAATCTTTGGCAGACATAGTGAAAGACCTTTGTTTAGGTAGTTCACGCTCTGCCTATCCCATTATTATATGTTTGTATGAATGTATATGTTCCATGCTGGACTGGGAGTGTGAGAAAAACATAGAATATGCCAGCTACATTTCCTCCCGGGCCTGCTGTAAAAACCACCTAAGGGATCCGAAGGTTTCTGTGTATTTCAATTTAGGCGATGGGCTGACAACTTGTCACTACAGCAATATACGTACAAATCTATCTAAAAATACCCTCAAATCTTTGGCAGACATAGTGAAAGACCTTTGTTTAGGTAGTTCACGCTCTGCCTATCCCATTATTATATGTTTGTATGAATGTATATGTTCCATGCTGGACTGGGAGTGTGAGAAAAACATAGAATATGCCAGCTACATTTCCTCCCGGGCCTGCTGTAAAAACCACCTAAGGGATCCGAAGGTTTCTGTATATTGCAATTTAGGCGATAGGCTGACAACCTGTCACTACAGCAATATACGTACAAATCTATCTAAAAATACCTTCAAATCTTTGTAAGACATGGCGAAAGACCTTTGTTTAGGAAGTTCACGCTCTGCCTACGCCATTAGGGATAAAGGCGTGATGATATGTTTGTATGAATGAATAAATTGTGTTTTAGAGGAAATAAGTGAATAGATTTTAAAGTATCTCTTACTAATATTCTAATTACACATACATACATACATACATAAATCACGCCTTTATCCCTTACGGGGTAGGCAGAGCGTTTAACGCCTCGAGCAATTTTAGATTGTAATATGTATTGCTTTAGTGACAGGTTGTCAGCCCATCGCCTAAATTACAATACACTGTAACCCTCGAGTCCCTTTTGCTGACTTCAACAGCATGCCCGGGAGGAAGGCAGCTGGAACATTCTATGTTTTTCTATCTCTCCCAGTCCAGCATGGAAGAAAATTCTATATTCTAATTAACAGTGGAATTCACCACTTACTTACATGCGTCTGTGTTTCCACACATGCAGTCCCGATTTCTTCAACGTGAATGTTAGAAGTAGAAAGGTACTACTAGAATAATTTATCGTTGTCTTTTTTTTCCATGCTGGTCTGGGAGCGAGAGAAAAACATAGAATGTGCCAGCTGCATTTCCTCCCGGGCATGCTGTAAAATCCAGCTAAAGGATCCAAGGGTTTCAGTATATTGTTATTTAGGCGATGGGCTGACAACCTGTCACTACAGCAATATACCTAGAATTCTATCTTAAATAGCCCTCAAAACTTTGTCAGACGTGGCGGGACGATCTTTGTTTAGGTCGTTTACGCTCTGCCTACCCCATTAGGGATAAAGGCGTGATTATATGTATGTATGTTTGTATTGCTTTTTTTCTAATCTTGAAACTAATTTAAAGTAATCTAGCTCACTTTTAACAAAGGGAAAACATCTTATTTCGATGAGAAAACCTAAAATAAAACGCGGGTGACTGCTATTTTTCTGAATGAAATATTGCATTTTCCTCTCTCTTATAGCATATTATATTAGTTTATTATATTATAATTGTACTTATGTATTAGTCTATTGTACCTATTCGTATTCATGTAACCAGTAAGTGCTTTGTCTATGTATTCTATTTAAATTTATAACAATAGTAACTGCACTATCCCGCATAATATTAAAAAACTACTCCTTTACCCAAAGGTTGCCTGGCAGAAATTGCTACCCTAGCAATAAGGCCGCCTAATTGTACTCTGTTTGTTTTGTAATGTTTGTTCCTGTACAATGTGTTGTTTATGTGCAATAAATAATATTTGTATTGTATTGTATTTTCAGAGCGACAATGCATAATTTTAACTTGTTTCATATTTTAAATATCGGAGAATTTCACGAATATTATACCTATTTTGTTCCGAATATGAATCTTTTCTACTTAAATAAAAATATTATATTTGGTACGGTTTTTTTAATACTCTATTGTATAAGGGTACAATAACGTGAACAAATAATATTGCAATTTCTCTTCACATCAATAAATAATATGTTATTTACTTATTCATGTCATATTATTTACAATATTGTAATTTATTTTTACATCAATATTCAATAATGTCCATAAATGAAAATCGAATGTAATATTTGTCAATTTACTCCTAATTTATACTTGATTATTATTATGAACAGTACCATTCTTGGAAAAGAGTAAGTTCAAAGACAGATAAAGAATATCACAAGAAATACCGGGTGTAAGGGACAGCGTCCCACAAACTGATAGCGGCCGCTCAGTCAATGAAACTGAACAACGATCACCAGGAAATTCTTTCAGGATATGAAAAAAATATATATCTTCCCATACAAAATGATCAACTCAATCAGACAATTTGTATAGAAAATCAATTATTTATTTTGCTTCCTGAAAAAAGAAACATGCTGATAGTTGTTCAGTTCTGTTGACTGAGCTACCCCTATCAGTTTACGGAACGCTGTCCCTTACACCCGGTATAAATTTCTTCTTCTAATATTTAAGTGCTAGGCACTTGTCGGTGGAGTAATCGCCAGCTTTCTCTGTCTCTGTACTCTTTTCCCTTCTATTTTCCTCTCTATGATGTTCTTTAACAGTTTGTCGTATCACGTAGACTATCATCTTCCCTCTTCTGTTCTCGACAAACAATTTTAACCCTAGGTTTCACCCATAGCTAAATAATAGGTACGTACCTATCATTGCAAAACATAAATACTTTAGACGCTAGAGATTTAGTGACGAGTTTACTTATAAAATGAACACAGCAAAAGTTTTCAGGTGCAGGAAATGGACTAACATTGGTGGCATTTTAGTGTCACACAGTTTATTCCTAATTTGTAATGGCGTAATGAGTTTCGCATAACTTGACTGGCATATGAAACTATTATATAAATATACTAGCGGCCCGCCCCGGCTTCGCACGGAAATTATCAGTGTTGTTTCTCCACAATACTATGCAAGTATGTTATATATAAACCTTCCTCTTGAAACACTCTATCCATTAAAATAATCTGCATTAAAATCCGGTGCGTAGTTTTAAAGATTTATGCATACATAGGGATATAAATCTAAATCTTAAATCTAAATCTTAAATATAAATCTTCAATCTAGCTCCCACTTTCCGAAATGTATCCGTTCCGATTTCCGATCACCTCGAGCTTCTTGGTATGAGCCTTACGTCGGACCTGAACTTTGGACGATATATAGAATCCTTGGCTTCGACTGCAGCCAAAAAACTTGGTATTCTCTCAAAGGTTAGGCGATACTTCACACCGGGACAGCTACTACAGCTCTACCAAGCTCAAGTCCGATCGTGTATGGAGTATTGCTGCCACCTTTGGGACGGATCTGCCAAATACCAACTGGCAACCTTGGATTCTATTGAAAAACGCGCCAAGAAGCTCATCGCCGACCCGTCACTGGTAGAGGAAAAGCTGCAGAGCCTCGAACATCGTCGCAAAGTAGCTTGCTTGTCTGTGTTCTACAGGATACATTTCGGAGAATGTGCAGCATCGCTTTATGACCTGATACCCCCCTCCCCATTCCATCTCCGGGGTACGAGACGCCGGTTGGGATTCCACCCTTATTTTGTCGACATTCCAAGTTTTCGCACAAAGCGGTACGCTTCTACATTTTTAATGCGAACGGCCAAAGTGTGGAACTCCCTGCCTGCGGATCTATTTCCGGAACGTTATAACCTGGGCCTTTTCAAGGCGAGAGTGAACAGGCATTTTCTAGGCAATCATGCTCCATCATAGTCTACATCATCACTTACCATCACGTGAGATGGCGGACAAATGATTGCCTATCAAATATTAAAAAAAAAAAAAAAAAAAAAAATAGGGACAGAAAAAGCGCCTTTGTTTTATACTATGTAGTGATTTTGGCAAACTGTATTGTAAGCATAACAATATATTTAACTACCTATATTGAATTGGACTAATTTGCAATCGCATATTATTTATTTTTATAATACAGTGATACAATTTGAGTGAGTAATCGACTAATATTAAATTTTGAATCTTTAAAAATTGGCATTAAGTATTTTCAATACTAAGTTCTTAGACTCAATTGTTTCAGCAGTGAACTGATAGTCACAATCGCAAATGATTTGACTACTCGAACATATGAGACAATATATGAGCCACCCCGCCGCGCCTTAACCTACTGTCACGACTCGCATTTTGAGTCGTGACAGTAGGTTAAACTTACAAATGTTTGTAACTTAACATACAAATGATTACTAAACATACAAATGATTGTAACATAACACTTTATCGCAATTAAATTTAGTAATTTGTGCAACAGAATTTTAGCCAGTCGGTAGTTAGAGTTGTTATGTAACTTTATTTTTATGCCTTTTAATGTTATGCTAAAATATTGTTAGGCATCAAAACATTATGATAAGTTATATTATTACATTAGATTTTATAAAACTAAATATGGAACCCTATTTCACACGTTAGATAATTTGAATATGAAACTGCGTGTTAAATGAACGCTGACATATAGATTATAGCTCGGCGAAGTAATTAGCACGATCGACTGTGTGAGATAAACACCCACTCTAACGTATATTACACACTAGGTTCAGACTAACTTGCTCAACATCTCCCTAGCCTTATACCGTATCTCTCGGGGTTGGCTACCTAATCTAGGTGATTGATCGTACACAGAGCGACTGCCATCTGACTGCAGACAAACTTGCTCAATTTATTTATACTAATCAATCGACCCGATGAACCCTGGTGTCAGAGTTGTAAAACTGTCTAATAGCACAGCAAATAGGCCTCTGCCATGGTTTGTGTAACGACCACTATCAAAGACAGCGACCGGGACCGGCGGCTTAACGTGCCCTTCGAAGCACGGAATCTTTTTTCTTCCAGACAATCAGGTGATTCGGCCTGCAATGTTCTTACTGAGGAAATCAACTTTGTGTTACCCCCTGGGAATCAAACCCAGGACCTGCGGATCGTGAGCCCATGGCTCTGACCACTAGACCACGGAGGCAGTTAAAAAAAAGGTAAACAAAATAATGTTTAACAAGTTCAGTATAGAAAATAAGAAATCTCATTCAGCGTCTGCCACTTGCTGAATTTGGTAAAAAATTTGAAAAGCCTTAACTACTTATATTTCTCGCTTGTAAGCTAATTTTGCCTCTATTATTATATTAGGAAGCGTTCCTAGAAATAGCTTATGATTTGAATATGTAAGTATCTTCCAGTTTCCACAAATAAATTTAGAATAGGTATTATAGACGACATAAACGACATTTATTACGATCGCATTTTGTAAATATCGCTTTATTATGTTCCTGGAATACAACATGTTCCATAAAACTCTCTACATAATACAGACATATCACAATATCACTCTACAATATTCCCATTATTGGCACAAATCAATTGAATCACGTCATATCAGTTTGGTGCTAATACATACGGCACATCCGGCAGGCAAGCACGGTTCATATGTGTCAATTTGCAATTCAAGTTAGAGACTATACTGTGAGAAGCTGCTGCACGCCTGGTGACTCCAAACAGCAAACAACTGGCCCGTTGAGGCAAATATAGACATTGGGATAGCTCTGAATCTATACGTACAGCAACTAGATCCAGCGTCTTAGCTGACCGTTCGGTCTGTTGAGTCGTAGTAAACAGACTGCATTCACACGCTTTGCAAGCGAATGTTTTGATGTTTTTTGTATAGGATTTCTCTCTAAACGATGAATGACTTGAGTCAAAAGTCACAATTGACGCGCGGAGGAGTGTGTGTTTTTGCTTTAGTAATGCAAAAACTCTAAGGGAAGAGCCTAAAGTCCCACAAAACAGGGAATCCTAGTGTGGGTATCAGTTCGCTATATTTGCTTGTGTAATATTACTTTTGCAACTAAAGATATATAAAGAGAGAGATTTTTACTTTCTTTTCTCCAGATGAAGGTCCTCGTATAAGGTCGAAAAGTCGAAATGAATACCTCTATCAAACCCAGAAGTGGGATGTCGTTTTTTTTATAAATAGGATTTCTCTCAATTTTCTCGTCTAAACGGATCACTTCAAGCAGCTTCGACTTACGAATAGACTCTAAAGGTTACCCTTTAATTAGCGGTGCCTGATCAAAATAGCAACACTTATTTTTTTCGGAGATGTCGTAAAAATCAAGTAAGGAATAAAACCAAGCTAAGTAGGTATGTTGGTAATTAGTGCGGCACGCGTTTAGCAGTGGCCTGTTGTAACCGTTATTTTGAAGAAGATGTCCAATTTTCCCTGCCCCTTATACTAGGTGTAAGGGACGGCGTCCCGCAAACTGATAGGGTTAGCTCAGTCAACGATACTGTACCACTTTCACCAAGAAATCCTTTCAGGAAGTAAAAAAAACGGCTTTTTCATTTAAAAAAACCACCTCGGTCAGACAATTTGTATTGAAACACTATGTTTTTTCTTCACTTCCTGAAAGAATTTCCTGGTAAAAGTGGCAGTGTCATTGTTTGAGCAACCCCTATCAGTTTGCGGGACGCTGCCTTACACCCTGTATACATATGCAGCGCTAAGACGCCCGCCTTAAGCCCTTACACCGGGGGATTCCCGGCTGCCGCCAACATTGGCCGGCCGCGTGACTAAACACAGACACTTAATTAAAAGCCTGCAGTATGGACCGTCCCGAGAGACTGTGCTAGTATTAGCTACACTGTGGTGTGTACTCTAAGAAGCTGTTTATAGTGTTTGTGAATGGCGAATATCTTTCAAGCTGGACAAGGAGCAAGAGAAAAACATAGAAAGTACCAGCTGCATTTCCTCCCGGGCATGCTATAAAAGTCAGCTAAGGGATCCAAGAGTTTCAGTATATTGCAATGTAGGCGATGGGCTGACAACCTGTCACTTCAGCAATATACCTACACATCTATCTTAACTAACCCTCAAAACTTTGTCAGACGTGGCGGAACGACCTTTGTTTAGGTCGTTTACGCTCTGCCTACCCCATAGGGATAAAGACGTGATTATAAATATGTATGAATATCTTCTGAAGGTATTACTATATTTTCCAAGTCAATTTTCAATTAAGGCGGTGAACAATTAATACTTTAAGTAACAAAGTAAATTTCTGTATTTATAAAATCTGTAACACTGTTAAACAGGTATGCTGTGGCAAACAATATATTTCCATTGTTTAGATATAGTCAATCTACAAACATTGTGAACTAAAACAGTCCCATTTTCTACAATCGAAATCACCTATATGTCCACAGACTATCAACACACACCACAGGGACAGTACCAGTTGCAGAATTCAATTTCTAGAACTCAGCACTTTCTTCCACAATTGATCGGAAGAGAAACTGCAAACCGGAATGAGACCAATGTCCGCAGATGACAATAGGCAGGCGTCTGTACTACAGGACCTTTGGAGCATAATTACATATATATTCAGGGCTACGTTTCATAACATTACATACATACATATAATCACGCGTTTATTCCTAATGGGGTGAGCGGAGCGTAAACGACCTAAACTAAGGTCGTTCCGCCACGCTTGACAAAGTATTGAGGGTTATTTATGACAGATTTGTAGGTATATTGCTGTAGTGGTAGGTTATCAGACCATCGCCTAAATTACAGTATACTGAAACCCTTATCCCTTAGCTGGTTTTTACAGCATGCCCGGGAGGAAAAGCAACTGGCACATTCTATGTTTTTCCCTCGTTCCCAGGCCAGCATGGAAGCAATATTAATAATAATACATAAAATATACACTTTCGTGTACATTGCGTAGCTAGTTTACCATTTGGTATCATTATAGTTAACAAACTACGCCGTGTTCACTGAATTAGTACTTTATGGCCCAACAGGTGCGCCCTGTTTGCTACGATTCATAATACTGTAACGAACAAATGCACTTTCGTGTACATTGCGTGAGTGGTTAACCATTTTTTATCATTATAGTTAACAAACAACTCTATGTTCACTGAATTGGTACTTTATGGCCCAACAGGGCACACGTTAGAATTGGTCCGCATCAAACGCTCAACGTTTCCCGATATCGATGAGTTAAACGCCATCGTTCGCTGTGCTATGAGTTATTGCAGTTTCTGCACTCTGCTCAATTTCACTGTTTCAGTTCACCACTTCTTTACACATCACTGATATTGTCAGTACTACAAGTATACTTTTCTCCCATTTGCTCGGAAAAAGTTTCATTATTTTTAAAAAAAAGCTAAATTCACTCTTTTCGGTGAAAACGATAACAATTAAATTATTGACCGCTTCACAAAGTATTTAAGGACATTACACAATTGACAATGTGTTTTTAGCTCACATTATTAACTATTTTAAGGACGAATGCAAATACCAGTTTTTAAATTTACAAAATGGAATGAATGGAATGTGCCAATCTTAAATGTCAAAACATTATGGAGGAATTGCAAGTGTGATTGAAATGTTTATTTTTAAGTGTATTGTTTGTTTCCTCGCAAAATGAGAGAAAAGAACTATTACTTCTCTAAGCCAAAATAGCAATTTTATCGTCTCGTTTGCAGTTAGAAGGCCTCGACTGCGTCTTGAATGTTTTTTTTTAGTTTAGTTAACCCTAAATAAAATTGCACCCCTCGCCACTGCTAGAATAGTTTAGTTTAGTTAAGTAACAGACCAGATAATTGCAGTATTTATTTAGAATACTTTATTTGCTCAAGACATAAAAACCTACTTAAACCACCACTCGGCCTTCCAAATTTACTCGACCTTAAATTGCTTTTTTTTCTGTCTCGGAGAAATATACTATTGCTAAAGTAGCCATGAAATCTACAATGTGATTTATAATTGTAACGTAGATCAAGGAGTTTAATTTAACAACTTCAACTGATGCTCTTTTAAAGAAATTCTTGTGATTGAGCATAAAAACTTTTAATAGAATACTAATGTTCAATGTTCATTGTATAACCTATAAGTTGTTTTTTAAAATAACAAAAAAAAAACTTAAAATATCTTAGTACCTTGGCTTTTCAAAATCAATGTTAAATAGTTTAAAGGTATAACAAGATAACAAGAGAATCAATACGTCCAACTTCTATCGTTAGGTCTCAGTTGCAAACAGTCAGTTAAACCATCGCTAAACATTAGCGAACTCAACTAAGTTTATGATGATGCAGCCAGCTATAGCCTGTAATTCTATCGACGCGCCTGCATAATGCATGCCTGCACTCACACTGCGAACCTCTCACGGCGGGACTTGAGCATCATTGTACCCGCACAGGTCATTTACTACGACCATAAAACGACCTACCGGAATACTTCACCATCCATTGCTCGATACGGCAGCGCTGCTCTGACGTTGTAAAAGATACGCCAAGCCGTGGATAGGGAAATTTCGTTTCATCGATATTGTAGTTAAAAGTATTGAGTCCTTGGTAGAGGTGGAGAGAAGCGCTCGTTTCGAAAGCAATAACTCGAGTGCGCATTGACGAACGCGTTTGAGTGTCGGTCTCTTAACTAAGATGGAGATCGTTTTGAATGCCTCTTTGTCGGCGAGTTAACGCGATGCTTCTTTGAACTTGCGATCCGTCACTTGCAGACTAAGTAGAACTTGCATTTTCTTTAGTTGGTGCTGATAAAGTTGGGCTGAAAAAGGTATTATTTTTTTTTGTTTCGTATTATTTGTTGACGGAGTAGTTATTTTCTATTACATGCTTCTTCCATGCTGGACTGGGAGCTAGAGAAAAACATAGAATGTGCGAGCTGCATATCCTCCCGGGCATGCTGTAAAAACCAGCTAAGGAATCTGAGGGTTTTAGTATATTGCAATTTAGGCGATGGACTGACAACCTGTCACTACAGCACTATACGTCCAAATCCATCTTGAATAACCCTCAAAACTTTGTCAGACGTGGCGGAACGACCTTTGTTTAGGTCGTTTACGCTCTGCCTACCCCATTAGGGATAAAGGCGTGATTATATGTATGTATGTATGTATGCTTCATATTTAGGGGTACAGGCGTGATAGTAGGTATGTATGTTTCATATTTAATTTAGTACTTAGGTATTAGATTTTTTGTGTTTCTCTTGTTGCTCTAAATTTTATAATAAATGTATAACTTATTAAAATATATTTTTTACTACAGCTTATTTCGTTAAAAGTGGTGTAGGTCTAGCTTCTTAACGCCTGTAACAACAAAAACAATTGATGAACTGTTTCACGCACTTTTTAACAAGCCTCATGTTACTTGTAGAATTATATTAGTATTGTTTAGCTTTATGAACTAAATTTAAGATTGTTTATGTATTGTAAACTTCTTATACACAGTAAAGAATATACTAGTGATTCGTCTTAATAATTCAGTCGTTACATGCTCGTAGAAATATAAGAATTGAAAGAGCTAACACATTTCACGTCTACATGGAAACTTTTGAAGCAACTTAAAAAAGATGGCACTTTCGTAGAAAAAGAACAAATAATTTATTGTTCTGTCCGCCAAAAGAATGTCAATAAAGCTGTTCGTTTCGAGTAAAAGTTAATGGAAGCTAAAATGAGTTTAAGAGCGGATTCCATTACTCGGGCCGGTATGATTGGATTATCGACAGACTTGGCCCGCACACCCCCGCGCCCCGTGCGTTCGATATCTCTGCACTTAGATTGAAAAATTTATCCAATTATCTCTCGTTATTGAATGTTCCAAGTTTGACTTTGTGCATTTGCCGCTGCAGTCCTTTTGTCTTGGAATGGATTTAGACTAATTTAGATCAGTTTCACTTTATGTAAGGATGAAATTGAATTGCAAAATACAAGTTGTTCTTATTTATTTACTTATTTCTTTTTCTTCTTCCATGCTGGACTGGGAGCGAAAGAAAAACATAGAATGTGTCAGCTGCATTTCTTCCCGGGCATGCTATAAAAACCATGTTTCTTTATATTGCAATCTAGGCGATAGGCTGACAACCTATCCCTACAGCAATATACCTCAAAATCTATCTTAATTAACCCTCAAAACTTTGTCAGCCGTGGCGGAATGACCTTTGTTTAGGTCGTTTACGCTCTGCCTACCCCATTAGGGATAACGGCGTTATTATATGTTTGTATGAATGTTTAAATTGAGATTCAGAGGAAACAAGTGAATAGATTTTAAAGTATCTCTTACTAATATTCTAATTAACAGTGCAATAAACCACTTACCTACATGCGTCTGTGTTTCCACACATGCAATCCCAATTCCGATATGTATGTATTTCTTTGCAGACGCACAGCACAAAATGTGCTGTTGGAATTAAAACTAGCAGCAAAAACTATATAAAACTTATTTTTACAATCTTAGTGATCATTTGCTATTAGCTACGAGCTTGCTACGATATGCTACAATCTCGCTACGTAGCTACGAGGCCATCTACGAGTACGAATAAAATGCATTAAAATTTATATTCTTTCTTATTTCTTCTATGCTGGACCGGAAGTGATAGAAAAACATAGAATGTGCCAGCTGAATTTCCTCCCAGGCATGCTGTAAAAGACAGCTAAGGGATTCGAGGGTTACAGTGTATATTTTTATTTAAATTTTATTTTCTTAGGCAAGGGACTAACATCATGTCAGTATAGCAATATACGTACATACATACATATAATCACGCCTTTATCCCTAATGGGGTAGGCAGAGCGTAAACGACCTAAACAAAGGTCATTCCGCCACGTCTGACAAAGTTTTGAGGGTTATTTAAGATTTTAAGGTTTTGTAGGTATATTGCTGTAGTGACAGGTTGTCAGCCCATCGCCTCAATCACAATATACCGAAACCCTCGGATCCCTTAGCTGGTTTTTACAGCATGCTCGGGAGGAAATGCAGCTGGCAAATTCTATATTTTTCTCCTGCTCCCAGGCCGGCATGGAAGAAAATATACATCATAATTAACTGTAAAAACCCTCAAAACTTCTCAATGGTAGTGGTTTTTGCTCTGCCTACCCCATCAGGGATAAAGGCGTGATGTTATGTATGTATGTAAAATTTACATTATTAATTTGTTTTTATCAATAAGTCCAGTGCTATGTACGAAATTGATCAAGATTGCTGCTGCTTTTACCTTTAGTTCCAATAGGTTTTATAACATCCTCACGGTAAGGATATCGTGCAGTATTTTCAACCCGTTACCCCTCGGTACCAAGCAAAGCAAACAAAGAAATCCATCGATTCCTACTAGGTAGTAAACACATTTTCGTCTAACAATTGGAATAGTTCTTTGTATTGTATCGAGCTCTCCCGGCCACGTGCGCGGTACATCTGGTACGGACCAAATTGTTCCTTTTCACATTACCAATTTATCGCCTCGTGGCAGGGTTGCTGACAAAGTTATTTCTATTTTTACATACATACATGCATACATATAATCACGCCTTTATCTCTTATAGGGTAGGCAGAGCGTAAACGACCCAAACAAAGGTCGTTCCGCCACGTCTGACAAAGTTTTGAGGGTTATTTAAGATAGATTTGTAAGTATATTGCTTTAGTGACGGGTTGTCAGCCCATCGCCTAAATTACGATATACTGAAACCCTCGGATCCCTTAGCTGGTTTTTACAGCATACCCGGGAGGAAATGCAGCTGGCACATTCTATATTTATCTCGTGCTCCCAGGCCAGCATGGAAGATTTTTATTTTTGAGGACTGTAAAAAGGACACTTTTGCAGTAGCCTGGAGATAATTTTGTGGCAACCAACGGAATACTAACTAGTAAAAATTAAATACTGTGGCAAACAAAACGATTTGTAAAGTAATGATTAGTATACATACATACATACATATAATCACGCCTTTATCCCTAATGGGGTAGGCAGAGCGTATACGAATAATCTTTAATGATTGATCAATCACTAGACATGCCTGTTATCAATAATTCATCAACCACCAGACAAAATACATTTCTATTCTATTCTTAAATAATCCCTCTACGATTGATCATTTACAAGACTAGAGTGCTTGCCAGATAAGTTTACTCGCGGTAAAAAATTGAACTTTTTTGTACATGTCCCCAGTGCAATTAGTGGTAAGAGAATACCTTTAATGTAGTCCAAATAGCCACGCAAGTGCCTTACCAGGCTCCAGAGTGTCATGTCATAACGACACTAGCTCAATACCTAGGGGTAAACTTATCTGGCGAACACTCTAGTCAAACATTCATCAATCACCAAACGAGCATCATAGATTGATCAATCACAAGACGATCGAATCGACAAACGAGTCAATCATCAACTATTGATCAATGACCCAAAAGGTCAACCATCAGACGACTCAATCATCAACGACTGAACAATCATCAGACGCTACAATGATCAACCATTAGACGATTCAATCATGAACAATTGATCATTTACTAGGCGACTCAAGGATCAAACAAATCAACTATTAAAGATTTACCATTCAAAAGACGATTCAATTCATCATAACTGCCCATACTTATGATTTCGGCAAAGTGTTTCATTCTCATGGAAATTAATTTATGTTGCGAACCCTAGCCGTCCCCAGACCCGTCCGTCGGCGCGCGGCGTACATTGCGCGCTCCGCACGATTTATCGCGGCTAAATGCAACGCGAGCAGTATTGGATTCGCATTACTGCAATATTTTACTGAGATACTTACTTGAATGTTAAATAAACTGCTTGCCCTGGCAGCTGGGCCGTGCCGCTGACTCTATATACGATTTGAAAGTGTTATTTTTATTTAGGAGTGTCACGTTTCTGCGGAATATTTTGGAACTAGTAACAAAGTGTGCATATTTGCCGAATGCAACTGTAATTTTAAAGCGTTATGTAACAAATAAAACCAATAAATAAACTCGTGACCAACTATTAACACATGTATGCCTTTGACAAAATTACTCACCACTCAAATATCGCCCCTCCCCGTAAGCCCCCCTCTATCTCCCCCGTTAATTTCGCATCGCTCCATTTAGTGGACAAATCATGAAATCACTCAGGATTTTAATATTTTGGGACGTAATGTATCATTTTCAATGTCTATCTTAAGTTCATGTTGTGTAAATTGTCCTTGTAAAGTTTTTTTTTCACCAACTTGAAAGAAAAATTGGCATGCGTTTAGAAAAATTATCTGAGAATAATTGATTATCTATTATTTTTATTCCGGACGAGAAACAATAAAAGTCATAAAAATATGTCATCTGTTTTTCCGGGATGCTTTAAAAACCAGCGAAGGAATTTGAGGGTTTCAATGTATTCTAATTTAAGCGATAGGATACAAATTGTCTGATCAAGGTGGTCATTTTGTATGGGAAACTTATTATTTTTATTCTCATATTGACGTCTGCAAGTTAGAACCTGGTGGAAATAGCAGGGGCCGTGTTAAAAATGAATGCTTGCACCCGCGCCAACCGCGAGCCCGCGACGGAATTTGATGTGAGTGTACGTGCGCTTCAGGATATAGCCATGTGAATAGAAAAACAACTCAATGATGCTTTAGGTACAGCTAGGAACTCTGGTACAAATATTTAGCCCTTAGCTTACGCACAAGGCATATATAATTTACTAGCGTCCCGCCCCAGCTTCGCACGGAAATTATCAGTGTTTCTCTACTATATTATACATACATACATAAAATCACGCCTTTATCCCTTACGGGGTAGGCAGAGCGTTAAACGCCTCGTAAAAGGCGCTTTCGCCGCGTCTGACAAAAATTGAGGGCAATTGTAGATTGTAAAATGTATGTACTATATTATGCATGTATTATACATATAAACCTTCCTCTTGAATCACTCTATCCATCAAAAGAAACCGCATTAAAATCCGTTGCGTAGTTTCAAAGATTTATGCACACATAGGGATATAGGGACAGAGAAAGCGAATTTGTTTTATACTATGTAGTTATGTATGCTGAACTATTAGGTGAAAACGGTTGGGTAATTAAAAATAAGTATGTGAAACATGTACAAGTGTTTTCGTAACAAATGGAGTTATAACAAGTGCCGAAAATCGCAAGTATAAAATATATTAAGTATTGTGACTCACCACGCATGGTGGTCGGTAGTAGCTCGATCGGTAACTGCAGCAGTGCAGCTGAGCAAGACATCATGACAAAGAGTAGGAAACGCTGCTGCCCATCCCTCGAAATTCCCTAGTCTTAGGTCCGTATTTATAATCAGCTCTCATGAGTTAAAGTGAGTTTGAGTTCCTATCAGAAATGTAATTTTAGTACAAACTGGCCAGTCAAATTCATACTTAATATTGGTCTCAAGTTTGAGATCGCTTCATAAATACGAGCCTTAATTTAGCGCAGGGATGTTTGTTTTATTCTAACTCGCTAAGATCACACGGGCAACTGCTCAACAGAAATAAACAATCTATACATACATAAATATAATCACGCCTATATCCCTAATGTGCTAGGCAGAGCGAACTAAACAAAGGTCGTTACGCCACGTCTTACAAAATTTTAAGGGTCAATTAAAATAAATTTGCTGGAATATTGCTATTGTGACAGGTTGTCAGCCCATCGCCTAAATTGGAATATACAGATATATCCTCGGATACCTTAGTTGGATTTTACAGCATGCCCATAGGAGGAAATGCAGCTGGCACATTCTATATTTTTCTCTCGCTCCCAGTCCAGCATGGAAAGGAATCCCAGGTTATTCAGAGAAGCAACTGCATCGTATGCATACAGTCCCGAGAGACGGCCCACACGACGGGGTTTTAATTAAGTGTCGCCGCGCAGTCACGTGGCCAGCCTGTGTGGAATATACCTCGGTATAAGGGCTCAAGACCCACGTCTTAGCACTGCATACATACATTTTAAACTGTTGATGGTTTTATTTCGTTAAAAGCCAGCAAGACTGGGAGCGAGTAAAAAACATACAATGAACCAGCTGCATTTCCTTCTTGGAATGCTGTAAAAACCAGCTAAGTGATCCGAGGGTTTCAGTATATTGCAATTTAGGCGATAGGCTGACAACCTGTCATTACAGCAATATACCTACAAATTTATCTTAAACAACCCTCAAAACTTTGTCAGACGTGGCGGAATGACCTTTGCTTAGGGCGTTTACGCTATGCCTACCTAGGGATAAATATGTATATATGTATATCCTTATATGTATGTATGTATGTATTCCGCCGTCGTGTTGTCTAATTTAGTTTTTTTATTCTCAGACACAATTGCGACTACCAATCACTAAACCTGTGGGTATCAGTCTCTTTTCACTGACGATTAACAATGAAATATATAAAGATGGTCAGTTATAGAAACGGCAGGGAGCCGGATGGTGTAGTGGATAGGGCCGCTGCCTCCTGAGCGGTAGGTCGTGGTTCGAATCCAACTACCCACCAATGTATTTTTCGGTTTTAGAATTTCTTATGTTCGTTTGTTCGGCGCTCTTTCCGTACTTCGGAAGGCACGTTAAGCCGTTGGTATCGGTTAATATGATTGTAGTTTGCATTATCCTATCTTCCATTAGTTTATGTATTAGTTTATTATATAAAAGGTATTAGTTTATTTTATAAATATTTATGTAGTAGCTTGTACTTAGTCTATGTATTATATGTAATGTAATGTATTTAGGATACATATTTGACTAGGTTTGCACTATCCCGCTTACCACTACGCATTTTTCTTTCACCCAAAGGTTTCCTGGAAGAAATTGCTCCCTTAGCTATAAGGCCACCTATGTTGTTCTTGTCTTTTGTTGTTATCTGTTGTGTTGTATGATTTGTATTCTTACAAGCAATAAAGTATTTTTATATAATGTTATGTAATATCGTTTCATACCGTAGATATTAGTCATTAAGCCATGTCAGAGGCCAGTGCTAAGCATTGGCGGCTTGAAAACTCTGACCTAATCTAGGGTTGGGTCTGGTTACCCTTATGGGTTGCGGAGGTCAGATGGCAGTCGATCTGTGTAAAAACCAGTACCCTCGTTCAATCCCCTAGCTAAGGTAGCCGACGCCGTGAGTTACGGGACAAGGCTAGAGAAACGATGGTCAGTTATAGAAACGCTTACAATTTGAATTAAGTCTGTTAAAGTCTGTACCGTACGTCTGAACAATATCTGTTTGCTAAGGCTCTCGACGCTTACCAATAAACCAGACGTTTGATCAGCTAAGTGCAGCAACAATCAGGCGTCAGCAATGATATTATATATAGGTAGATACGTTACCAACGCGCGAAACTCGTGCCGTAAAATGGTCCTAATTGTGACCATTTTAGGCAGTCGAGCTGCGAGCTGCGAAGTGAGAAAAAAAGTTAAATTATATTCAAGGCTGCACTGATTATAAATAGCTATCTGTTTCACTCTTACGCTTTGCCTATTTTGTGTCGCACTCAGCATTTGTTTAGATATGCAATGTAATAAATATGTATTTAGTATATGTGTCGCGGAACAATTAAAATGTGTGTGCAGTATGAACGTAACGTATCTTTCTTAAAATATCATTGGGCGTCAGTTACTGCGCGCAAGGTTGCGTCCAACACGCTGTTTATGCTTTTTGCATTGCCTACAACACACATGTGTCACCTTACGCCTTACGCACGCGTACTGGCATAGGGATGCGCCGACGTAGAGTTTATCGCTACACGCGCGTAGTGTGTAAGGTGAGGCGTTGTAGGCAATGTAAAAAGCATTGACAGCCTGTTGAGCAAAACCTTGCGCGCAGTAAGTGACACCTGTGTGCTGTTGATCTTAGACGTTAAATCTAGTGTCAGTAGCTGTATAACACCTCTTGTACTGTGGTGACACCTTACCTACTCTCCACTCATTAGTCATAAGTTAGATATAAGGCATTGCCTGTAACTATTGCGGCTCTTTACACGTCTGAACACCGCGCACTGTGTTTGTCTCAATACTCCCCCAACAGCCAACATCGCATGGCGACCCTGCCAGTGCTGCCTCTGGGCAGTGCTGAGCTGTGGTTTTTCTGATGTGGTTAGTTGTTTAGGGGAGATGAAGAGATTTTTAAACCATCAAAGCTATTTTTGTAAAAGTGAACTTTATTAAAACGGACTAAGAATGCAGTGACGAAAGTGCTACATAGACAATATTTGGTGTTCAGTTACAACGTCCCATGGTTGCTCTAAGGTGCCATGTGACTAAATATCTACTGAACTGACTATGGGAACTAAATTATGTTTGTGAAAACGTGACTTTTTTGTTTTGGACTGCTGCTGTAATAAAAATGTGTACTTCAATATATGCAACATTTTCTTACGAAGTCGTATAGATATCACTTATATATAACGTATTGATATCTATATTTCGCCGAAACCAAACAGAAGAAGAATGGTTTAAATATGGAGATACCGATTCGTTAAAAACACAAAACAGATAGAGATGTGAGATACCATTAGAATCGAGAGATGTCAGATGCGTTGGAGGAAGATGTGAAATGCAGGGCGCAGGGAGAGAGTACGAGTCAGATGTCGTTGATGGTGAAAGATGAGCAGAGTAGCAGGGCGCCGGGAGGTTGTTCGAGACGGAAGTGGATGCGGCAGACTGATCAGATGTTGCCCAATACAGTACCAAAAAGTTTCAATCGAGGTAAATAAGCGAAAAAACTGTGTGCCGTGGAAAATAACTACAAAATTTGCGTAAGTGTTTCTTATTTCAGGTATTTATATTCATTGTATGAGCTAAAATTTCTATAATTCTTTTTCAGCGGTCTGTCTAAATGTTTTAATGTCAATTAAGGTAAAATTCTTGCTAAAATAATTTGCAAATTTTATGCAGTAATACCTATTTTATGAAATTTGTAAAGAATTAAAATAAAGGTAAAAAAAAAGTTCATTCTGATTTGTATGAGAATGTAAGACATTTAAGGCCAACATGATAAATGTATTGTGAGTGTATAAAAATAATAATACAAACATAAGTTTGACGAAATGTCAAGTTTTCTTAACCTTTGTAATCTATTGTTCCAAATAATATTCACGAATTAGAAAATGTTTTGTATGATCTATAATCCTAATAACCTAATGGCTATAATATAAACATAACTCCATAGTTATTTCGTTAAACGTAGATAAGGATATTTTTTAGAACTTATTTTAAATTCTATCCAAGGCGTTTGTTTTCCCAAATTCAGTCTTCGACTAAAAGCATAACTTTTAATTTTAATATGAAATTATTATTTTTTTATAAAAGCTCAAAATTACCTTTGTTTACTATTTATAAGAAGAAGTATTTTAGGGTAAAAGTGACTGACTATAATGCTACGGAATAGACAATAGAAAAGTTAATTTAATTTTCTGCAGCGAAAAAATTGAGTTGTTTTATGACAGAGATGAGACGAGAGAGATTTAAATGAACGCTATCATAATATTCTATTTCTATATAGATAAAAAGGTAATTTATCTACATATTATATTATGTTAAATTTGGAGGAGAACATGAATTGTGCTACTACACGGTAAGTTACTCAGTCTTTATTTATTTATATTTTTTGTCTATTGTAAAACTTTTCACAAGATATTTTCAAAAACTATATTTTGGATACTTATTTTGAATAGGATAAATTTGCCTTGCCGTTAAAATCAATAAGACGTAGGATTATTTTCAAAATTAATTAGTTGTAGCGAAAACATATACTATTATGCCGATGACGCTCTATCTACCCCATAATACTTACGTAAGTAATAGCGGTATATCTATATATATGTATGTGCGTCTGTGTATGATCAAAGCTTAGATTATTTCAAAGTTTATTAGGTATATTTACCATGCATACGTTTGAAAAAGAGGACGTTATAAATACTAACTTAAACTGATTGAAAATAAAATTATTTCAAATTTAAACCAAGTTAGCCTATTATTTTATTTTATTTTTATATTATTTTGTAATTCTGGTTTACAGTTTTATTTCCATTAATACATTCTATCCTCTGCGTAACCCGTAAGGAATAAAGGCGTGAAAATATGTATGTAAGTAAGTTTTACATTTGTATGGATTCTATCTGTCCTAGAAACGTAAATTTTTGCTACTAATTGCTATACTTTTTAAAGTTTAAAATCTAAATATTCACGTAATGCCTTTTACTTAAAAATACATTTACTTATTTTATCTTACACGTGTTTCTATATTACCCAATGGTGCGAAAGATGAAACCTATACCTAGAGTTCAGTGCCATCATTACATTATAATCATAACCATGTCTAGAAAGGTTTAGAATCAACAAACGACTCATATTACAAAGATTCAATACAAATGAAATGTTGGATGTAATAAATGCGTCATTCATTCGGATTAGATACCTAGTTAGTTGTTTTAAATTGAATTCTGTTGAACTATCCGTATTTAGAAATCAGAACGGTCAGGTGACTACATGTCAATTTTGCTGACTTGAAAGTACAAAGTAACATGTTGTTATGCAACCAAATGAAATGCAATTTCCTTTTTTCAATGATATAAAAATTTGAATACTTTATGAATTTATGATAATTATGTCCGTATATCTGTATCGTATGTATATATATTAATTCAGCTAAGCTATGAGAACTTAGGAATATACTACAGTAAAATGGCATTTTTTTTTTTTATAGTCTCTAATCACGGACGAGGAAAGTTAGGAGAAAGAAAGATGGCAATGGAGTAGTTGCGTATTAAAAGTTTAATTCAATTTGGTACGTTAACTTACTGTAATTGCAGCCAGATGGTCACACTAAGAGCAGATTATGTAAGTATATGATAGGAAGTTGAGTACATTTAAAAAATAAAAGTTTGAAATCTTTGGTTAATAATGTATCTCAATACGATTGGCCTGTACAACCAAGTTGATACTTTATTAGCTAAATGATTTATTAGTTTGCGCATGATAGTATGGATTTGAAAAGATTAGGAAATGTTAAGCATTAATAAATGCAAATTAATGACAAACCCATTGTTTACAAAATGATAGGGTAAAAAGGCACTTATTAGGTTTCAGATCCTTCATCTGATCATGGCGCGAACGAGATTTCTCTGTGAAGATAGTTGGAGACACAGGATGTTTTAAAATATGACCTAATATTAAAATGAAGTTCAGTGGAACTCATTAAAGGCTAGTAGTATGCCAGTTTAATAATATATGTCCGGACAGGTCGGTAGAAAAGTGCCAGAAATAAAAATGAAATGTATAAATGTGCTACCGATTTATAATAAGTAATGGCTGGCCAGCCCATATATGAAATGAATAAATGAATTAAATAAGTATGACAAAGCAAAAGATTTATTAAACTTTGAGAGAAAACAGAGTAATGTGTTGAGATAGGTAGTCTGTCTTCTAATGAACTATTACAGCTCGGGTCTATATGATCAATCAATGTAGTAGAAGTATTAATTAAAAGCTATATTTGTTTGATTCAATTTTGCAGCAAAAATAAGGCTAGGGAGATGTAGTAAGAAAAAGTAAATGCCTATAGGTAGGCAAGGAGTAGCTTTTCTTATCAGTCAGTCAGTCAGTCAGTTTTGTCGAGATCGTAAATGAACAAGTATATTTTATTTCATCACTGAGTGTATGTATGTACTTATGTTGCTAATATAGTTCTTGTTTAGTAGAAGAGACTTTGGTAACTTTTAGGACTTTACATGTGTTACAAATTGTTTTCTTTTATTTACAAAACAAACGAACGCCTTAGATTGAAAAGAATATAGATAAGAAGGATATTAAATTAGCATTAACGTTAGTTTTAAGTTTTAATCTTGTTCATACATATACAAAAAAATAAATACCAAAAGCTGTTTTAAACTTACCCAAAATAATGTAAACAAATGTAACTAGATCTAGTAGTTTATGTTTGTCTTTATTGATAATTTAGAAACTTTTAATGATAAATTGATGGTAGTAAATAAAGCATTTTTCTTGTTTAAATAATAATCATACAAGTAATCAATATAGTAAAAAATCAATTACGGTAGTGTTTTTGTTCAAAGTTCATTAACCATTATGATTTTCTTTTTATTTTAGCTTTGCCATGTAAACTAAAAATCATATTCAAACATGAATTGTTTTGTTTTTAATAAACTGTAATATTGGTTTAATGTGTACAAATTAATGTACATATAATAATTTTTGATCATAAGATTTATATATTTCAACCAAAAGTTTAGTAACTTTATAATATTCTTCATTTATTTTTTATGCGTTTTGTATGTAATTCCACAAATTAAAGTAGCCATTGTTTTCTTAATAAACTTTGTGTCATGATAACAATTTACTTGTAACAATTTTGAAATGAAAATCTAAATCATTACGTAAAGAATATTTTTCTATATTCTATTATTCTGTTTTAATGTGTTTCTAAGATTTTGTTACTGTATCTATTTAAAACCATTATAAGAGCTATTTTGCATTTTAGAATATAAGTTAAATTAATATTTTAAAAGAAAATATAACTATTTATTATGAAAAATTATATTGACTATTATATGTTGTAGTTTTTTTTGTGTAATTGGTAAATATCTATAATTAAATTTATATGTATAACATGTTTGAATATGTCCTTAGTGTTTTCTTTACATATCTCAAAAAAAAAACCGATAACACTCTGAAAAAATAATTATGTATTCCTATCAAACTAATTGTGATTACACAAAATCAGTTAATCAATATTATTATTGTTATACTTTTTATCATATAATATAGTTAAAATAATTAAATTATTAGTAATTTAGCATAAGTGTTTCGTGTATAAAAAAATACTATTAAATGTATTTTTTATATTATAATTAAGGGGGGTGGTGTACTGTGGTGACACCTTACCTACTCTCCACTCATTAGTCATAAGTTAGATATAAGGCATTGCCTGTAACTATTGCGGCTCATTACACGTCTGAACACCGCGCACTGTGTTTGTCTCAATCCTCCCCCAACAGCCAACATCGCACTCTATCCCAGTGTTTTTATTTGCTTCTCTAGGCCAGTTGTTGGCTGTTTGGAGACACCAGGCGTACTGCAGCTCCTCACAGTATAGTCTCTAGCTTAACATGCAAATTAACAGATTTGAACAGTGCTCTTTGACTGCCGAATGAGCTGCGTGTAGAAATGTTCTAAAAAACTCAAATTTACTAAATTAAGAAAAAGTCTAGAAAACTTTGACTGAAATTATTGAATAAACATATGATAATTAGTTCAACCTATGCCTGCTGATTTACAGCTTTGAATATTACTATGATGAATAATGATGCTTTCAGGTTCAAAATTATAAAATTAGAATGAAGGGTAATCTGACTGAGAAGTGCTACAAATTACCAACTTTTATAGATTCTCTTTTTTTGCAGATTTTTCACGCACAGTGTGGCTAAGCTGGTGTGTTTAGAATGGAAATATTATCCCACAGAAAATTAATCAAATGAAAGTAAAATACTCGTTCAATACTGGCCTGGAAGCAAGAGAATAACATAGAATGTGCCAGCTGCATTTCCTTCCGAGCATGCTGTAAAAACCAGCTAAGGGATTCGAGGGTTTCAGTATATTGTAAGTCAAATTCAAAGATCCTTTATTGCGACTAAGTGTACATTAGATCTTATAAATTTATTACAGGGCTTGTTGACTTAGTCGTCCTTTTCGGACGTAGCAAATAGGATACTTAGTTACATTTAGAGCATGCAAACTATGATAGTTTCATATATCAGTACTTAATAAAATTTATACAATTCAATAATATTTGTCTTGTTGGTTTCATGTTCATTTACCTATTAATTAATTACTTATAAGCTATTTATCTATAATGTCATCAAAATTTATCAATTATTCATGCAATTCAAATTTAAATTATATAATAGTACAGTAATCACAATCATAGTATAACTTAATATGTCACAGAAATTATCTTATTTATTTATTCTTACATTCTAGGTATTCATCTATGGAATAGAAGCATCTTTCTAATAAACAGGATTTTAATTTTTGCATGAATATTTTTAGATCAGGTTCATTTTCAATATTGCTTGGTAGGTTATTGAATATTTTTATTGCCATATATCGGGGGCTTGAGTACAGCATTTTTATCCTATGAGGAGGAAGATATAAACTTTTTTTGTGTCTTGTGTTAAATTTGTGTATATCCTGCATTGTTTGAAATTTGTCTTTGTGGTTGTTATTGTGAACGAATTTACATATATCCAGGATGTATATAGATGCTAGGGTCAATAAGTTATATTTTTTAAAATAAGGTTTACAACTTTGTCTATTGTTTATTTGTGCTATTATTCTCACGCATTTCTTTTGCAAGATAAATAGTCTTTTAACATTTAAGCTATTTCCCCATAAAATTATACAATATTTTAACTAAGAATATGCGTAGGCGCAGTATGCTGTTAATGCCGTATCGGTATTAGTGCATCGCTTTACGTGAAAGAGAGCAAATTTTGATAGTTTTTTTGCCATGCATTCGATGTGTTGTTTCCAGTTTATGTGTGTATCTATATAAATACCTAGAAGTTTAAATGAGTCAACTGTTCCGATTTCTGTATGATTAAAAATAATATTTGTATTTATTGCAGGTTTTTGGTATGTTCGGAATTGCATTATTTTTGTTTTATTAAAATTTATTTCTAGATTGTGATCCTTTAGCCAAGTCATTACGCGATTTAAAGTGTGTGTCAAAATTGTATTTATGTGATTTTTGTTATTTATTTTTATTAATATGGAAATGTCATCTGCGAATAAAATTGTATTTATATGTTTATCATTGAATATTTTAGGTATGTCGTTAATATATAACAAAAATAATACGCTGGCTAATACACTACCTTGAGGAATTGAGCATGTCAGAGTCTTTTGTTGCGATTTAATATTTGATTATTTTCTGCGTGTGCGTGGTCAATTTGTACAATTTGTTTTCTATTTTGGAGATATGACTTTAGCCAGTTGTATGCCGGTCCACGTATTCCTGACCCATATATTTTTATAAGAAGTATTTCATGAGATACTCTATCGTACGCTTTTGTCATGTCTAATAATAAACCTATTGTGTATTTATTATCATTTATGTGTTGTAGTGCTGTTTGGATGTAATTGAATACCGCGGTTGTCGTTGATTTTGATTTTCTAAATCCATATTGGTTGTTGTCAAGTATTTTGTATTTTTCTAAAAATTTGTACATTCTCTCGCTCAAAGCTTAAGATTTTTGTAAATGATGGTAAGAGGGCTATCGGTCTGTAGTTACTCGGATTTGTAGGGTCATCTTTCTTATGAAAGGGTTTTACTAAGGAGATTTTAAGTAGCTCGGGGAATGTCTCTTCTTGAAAGCTTTGATTAATTAAAATAGTTAATGGTTCTTTTAATTAGTCAACACATTTTTTTATTAATAGTGGCGGTATTTCATCTATGCCGCTACTTTGTTTGTTTTTGATATTTTTAATTATTATTACAATTTCTGCTTCGGTTACATATATAAGGGATATAAGTACATAGTGTGTGTTGGTTGCTGCTTCACAGGGTGTCCTTTGGCCGTATTTTGCTTTTTTGTAACTCCTACTGTTGAAAAGTAATTATTAAACATGTTAGCAACTTTTTTAGGGTTTGTGACTATTTTATTTTTAGATTTTAGTGCAAAATTTTTTTGTTTTTGCCGTTATTGTCTTATTAGTTTTAGAGTTTATTATTTTACACATAGTTTTAGCTTTGTTATCAGAGTTTTTCATTTGTTTTATGTATAGTTTTCTTCTAGAAATGTTTATGCTTGTTTTTAGTACATTGTTATATTTTTGCAGATAACTCCTAATTATTTCGCTTTGTGATTCATTTAGCAGAATTCTAAGTATTCTTTTGTGTGTACACGCTTTCTTAAGTCCATTTGTTAACCATCCTTTTCTTCTGAGCTTTTTTACTTTTATTTTTATTTTCGGGATGTTCTCATTTAAGCATTTAGTAATTTAGGCGATAGGCTGACAACCTGTCACTACAACAATATTCCTACAAATCTATTTTAAATAACTCTCAAACTTTGTCAGACGTGGCGGAATGACCTTTGTTTAGGTCGTTTGCGCTCTGCCTACCCCATTAGGGATAAAGGCGTGATAATATGCGTTTAGAGGAAGGTACTTTTACTCAATTTACCTGAAGCGCGTGAGATGTGTCTACATAAGCATTCTTGACTTCAGACTTGAACTCCAATAGAAATAAGATGCATGCGTTCCCTTCCCCAAACTTGGGTACCATCCTGGATGGCGGTACATTGAGGATAGCCCTCAGACTTAGGTGTGATATGTGAGCTACATGTCTGCAGGTGTGGTAGATAATAAGGCATATCACGGTTTGAGCTTTGTTAAATGTGCGGGAAGATTTCCGCAGCACTAGATGTCATACTCAACGACATCATCCGTCGTGCCTTAGTGTCTGCCGGGATCCCCTGCAGCCTGGAGCAAGCAGGTCTCAGCCGCTTCGATGGAAAACGTCCTGATGGGCTTACTTTAGTGCCTTTGGAGGGACGCTGTCTCATCTGGGACGCTACTTGCGTTAGTACTTTTGCAGCGTCTCATCTGCCTAGAACAACGCGCGAGCCTGGCTCGGCGGCCAAGTGGGCTGCCTCTCAAAAGCGGGCCAAGTACGATAATTTGTGCAAATCGTACTATTTCGTGCCTTTTACGGTGGAGGTAGCGGAATCTTGGTGTGTTGAAGCCAAAAAAAATATGAAGGATCTGGGGTGGCGGTTAAAACGTAACGGATCTGGCCCCCGCGCCGAGTCGTATCTGGTACAGCACATCTCGTGGGTTATCCAACAAGGGAATGCTGCCAGTGTGATGGGTACCTTCCCACCAGGTACGATTCGGAGCGGTCTTTTTCATTGAGTAGGTTTTAGTTTTAAGTTTTGACATTGTGATTTAGATTTATTGTGACATTTTGTAATTGACTTATTAATAAACTTAATAAGAACAATATTTTTTATAAATTTCTTCCATTCTGGACTGGGAGCGAGAGAAAATCATAGAATGCGCCAGCTAGCGTATCCTCCCGTGCATGCTGTAAAAACCAGCTAAGGGATTCTAGGTATAATGCAATTTAGGCGATGGGCTAACAACCTGTCACTACAGCAATATACGAGTACCTTCAAATTTAATCTTAAATAACCCTCAAAACTTTGTCAGACGTAGTAGAACGACCTTTGTTTAGATCGTTTACGCTCTGCCTACCCATTGCGGATAAAGGCGTGATTTTAATTCACTAAAAGGTTACTATGAACCTTGAGTTCTCTTGTTTCAGTTCGTCTATTTGGCAGCGGTTACTTAAAAAACTTAAGATATTCTGGTCCTGAAATATTCTCATGAACATAACTAATAATTTGCAGAATATAACACAAACCATTGGGGACTGAAGCAATCGAGAGAAGAGCCACTTTATATTCGGAATCGATTGGAGTTGTAAAAGGCACGAGTATTGAGCAGAATTAGAATTTAAAATATATCGATTCCCTCATGAGCGAGGACATGGAGGAAGCGAGATGTAATATTAAATGACTTTTTTTTTATCTTCACGATGAACGCAGGTGTCAGAGTTTTTAAACCATCTTATGACTCAGGTAAAATATCTTTGACATGGTTTGTTTAACGACTATCACTATTACAGGCAACATTCTGGCTCCTCCAATATATGGAATCCTTTTTCATACTACCATATGCTAACCTGCTTTGTCACAAAGCGATTAATTTGACAAATATCAACTTTATGCTTAGGAATTAAACACACGACCTGTGGATTCGAAGCCAATGTCTTAGACACCTAGACCACGCAGATGAAATATTAAATGACGTGTTTTTTTTTTCCAATTGGTCGCACGAGCAGTTGAGGCAGTAGTAAACCCGGCACGTGACTAGAACCAACGTACCGAGTCCAGCGTGCAGCTCGGAGGAAGGATTAAAACATTCAATATGTGCACCAGAGAAGATTGGATGAGATCTTAATCGTGATCAAGTCACAGTTTAATAATCATTCGAAACATTAATCTTATATGTCTGATCGGGATGAATCTATTTCATCATTATCAAGTCTTTTGTAAACATATTTCAATCAGTGTTGTGGCTTACCTAAAGACCGCACTACGTAGCTGCAGCGGCGCGGCGCGGCGTGGCACTGCTGCGGCGCGACAATATCTGTCAAAATGTACGAACTAACATTGCCGCGCCGTTCCGCGCCGCGCTGCTCCGCTGCAGCTTCAGTGAAGTACATCTCATACATACATACATGCATATAATCACGCCTTTATCCCTAAAGGGGTAAGCAGAGCGTAAAAGACCTAAACAAAGGTCGTTCCGCCACGTCTGACAAAGTTTTGAAGGTTATTTATGATAGATTTGTATGTATATTGCTGTAGTGACAGGTTGTCAGCCCATCGCCTAAAATGCAACATACTAAAACCCTCGGATCCCTTAGCTGGTTTTTACAGCATGCCTGGGAGGAAATGCAGCTGGCACATTCTATGTTTTTCTCTCGCTCTCAGTCCAGCATGGAGGATACACACATGGTCTCATACATTTTCATATAAAGAATCTTTAAAGTCAATTATTAAAAATACGTTTTTGAAAATTGTTTTATGAAAATTTATTATATTTCTCTTTTACTTTAATTTATCCAGCTAACTAACAAACGGCTCTGCCATGTGCGAAACGTATCGTCGAAATTTACATAATTTGCAAATTCGGCCAATCGATAAATTGCATCGAAAATCACTGTAATTACCAGGTGGAAATCCAATTTACACTGCAAATTATACTTATAAAGAAATATCCAATGAAAACAGAGAGAATTGGCCATAACAAAGGAAATTAAGCGAATGTAGATAGGTAGTTTTGTTTTTTCAGAGACTTTTTTGGTCATTACCAGAATGCGTTTGAAAACTATCTCCAGCTTCCTAAATAGCTTTTAAAAGAACACTTCTTTGAAACTGCGTTTTTCTAGTAGTTTTGAAAAACGGTGTTTGATTCTTCCATGCTAGACTGAGAGAGATAGAAAAACAAAGAATGTTCCAGCTGCCCTTCCTCCCGGGCATGCTGTAGAAGTCAGCAAAAGGGACTCGAGGGTTACAGTGTATTGTAATTTAGGCGATGGGCTGACAACCTGTCACTAAAGCAATACACATTACAATTTAAAATTGCCCTCAATTTTTGTCAGACGTGGCGAAAGCGCCTTTTACGAGGAGTTTGACGCTCTGCCTACCCCGTAAGGGATAAAGGCGTGATTTATGTATGTATGTTTGTATGTATGTTTCTATGAAACAACATCATAAGTATGGATCTTCAGTATGCATGCTAGACTGGTAAGGGCAAAATATTGTCTTCCTAGAAATACATATAATATAATCCAGCCGTTATCCCTAATGGGATAGGCAGAGCGTAAACGACCTAAAAACAAAGGTCGTTCCGCCACGTCTGACAAGGTTTTGAGGGTTATTTAAGACAAATTTGTAGATATATTGCTGTAGTGACAGGTTGTCAGCCTGTCGCCTAAATTACAATAAACGGAATCCCTCGGATCTCTTAGGTGGTTTTTACAGCATACGCGGGAGGAAATGCAGCTGGCAAATTCTATGTTTCTCTCTCGCTCCCAGGCCAGCATTATCTTCTATTGCATATTTTAATATCAGTAGAAGGACTCAAGATTTCCATTATGATATGATGAACACACAACTCGTCACTACAACAATACCTACACATTTTGTTCCTTAAGTTACTCTTCTACTTCTCTTCCACTTCTTTCTTTCTTCCATGCTGGACTGGGAGCGAGAGAAAATCGTATAATGTGCCAGCTGCATTTCCTCCCGGGCATGCTGTAAAAACCAGCTAAAGGATCCGAGGGTTTTGGTATATTGCAATTTAGGCGATAGGCTGACAACCTGTCACTACAGCAATATATCTTAAATACCCTCAAAACTTTGTCGGACGTGGCGGAACGACCTTTGTTTAGGTCGTTTACGCTCTGCCTACCCCATTAGGGATAGAGGCGTGATTATATGTAT
Source organism: Scrobipalpa costella (assembly GCA_949820665.1). NCBI lineage: Eukaryota > Metazoa > Arthropoda > Insecta > Lepidoptera > Gelechiidae > Scrobipalpa > Scrobipalpa costella. The sequence goes on from OX463301.1 coordinate 23,043,383, forward strand.
GTATGTATGTCTACTTCCCAGATTACGTTCCAGAAGTTGTAACAAAGCGTTATGTCATTTTCTTCCATATCTTTACTCCATTGCTTGCTATCATTTCTTAGTCAACTTAAAAATCCGAATAAACGTTGTCATTCCTTATTTTTTCACTTTTGTTACATACATACATTTAATCACGCCTTTATCCCTAATGGGGTAGGCAGAGCGTAAACGACCTAAACAAAGGTCGTTCCACCACGTCTGACAAAGTTTTGAGGGTTATTTAAGATATTTTTGTAGGTATATTGCTGTAGTGACAGGTTGTCAGCCTATCGCCTAAATCACAATATACTGAAACCTTCCGATCCCTTAGCTGGTTTTTACAGCATGCCCGGGAAAAAAAGCAGCTGGCACATTCTTTGTTTTTCTCTCGCTCCCAGTCCAGCATGGAAGTAAGTAAGTACTTTTGTTTATTTAACAAATTAGCATATTAATAATAGTCCTCCCACCGATTTTCGGTGATGGCGGCCAATCTCCCGGAGATGGGCCAACTGCGCAGGACTTGTTTTTAGTGCCCAAGTGTTTGCGCTACACACAGGTGCACTCTCTGTTCCCTCAATCTCTTATTCTGATGGGACAGACTGAATGACACGACCAGAGAGAATTCAGGCGCAGGACCGACTATTTACATGCCCATCCGACGGCATGGATCATCTTACTTTTCGGACAATCAGGTGATCAGCCTGCAATGTTCTCACCAAACTAGAAACAACAACACATAGTCATTGTCCCCCACCGGGAATCGAACCCGGGACCTCCGGGTCGAGAGCCTATGGCTCAGACCGCTAGACCACGGAGGCAGTTAACAAATGAGTATACACAATAAAAGACACAACAGGCACCTGCTTATTTCTATGAAGAAATTTCTTACAGCAGACCTACAGACGTGTGATTTGATGTCGAGAAGCGGATGTCACGTGCACAATAATATTACTATTTATAGAATATTACTTTTCCATCCGCCTACTCACTCATTCCTTGAAAAATAATAATTGACAGAGCACACAAATCACCTACATTTGACCAGTTTTAGTCATCCATCGTATAATCCTTAGTATTATAATATCTGTCTTCTTCTTACCGTGTCGATGGAACACAGGAAGGAAATCTTACAATGTGGTGGCCCGAAACTTTGCCACTTGTATTGCGGATTGATTGGTAATAATTAGATCTGCTTGCGTGTAGGTATTAGGGCACGCAGGGCACGATGTTTAATGTGCCATTGTTTGAACTGCACCGCAAACACAGTTCACATCGGGGTTCTTCGAGGATCCCCACCTGACCATGTTCTCTTTGCTTCTACCAACCTGAGTCCGACTATTTAAAGACTTCCAGATCAGCCAAGCTAGTTCATGTCCAGGTGGTAGATTCTCAGAAAACGAGACAAATGGGGAAGGCAGAGATGTTTTCTTACACCAAAGTTTGCATTTGGCCTGTACAGGTTCGGTGGTAAGAGGAACGACACATTTGAATAAATCCGGCGACTTTTCAGTCTTTGCGGTACTGGACTATCTGTGAAAGCTTAGGTGCGTTTTTACTACGGTTGAAACTCATATCCTGGATTTTATCCGAAGTAATACTTTGGTATTTCCAAAATAAGGTATTTAACCAATCTATTTTAATTATTTTACTTTGTTAAGAACCTGAACAATCAGCCCCATTTTTTACGATTCTAACAAATTTATACACTTTTCCGTGGCTGATTGTTCATCTTCTTTCTAGGTCGTCCTTTGGGGTTGTTTTGTTAGATTCTGTAGCGCCATCCTTTTCATTTAATTTTTCATTGTTCTCCTTGTACATATTACTTTAATTATTGTGAGGTCTCCGGTTACTGGAGGCACCCGGGGCCCGACAAAGATATGCACGACCAGGCTCTCTGTTGACACTGTATGTAGAGGTAGTTGTATTTTTCATCCACTTACCACTGCAAAAACTGATCTGTTTATGTGCTGCTGACTGTAAAATCAACTTGTTGAACTTTGACTTCCATGCTGGCCTGGGAGCGAGAGAAAAACATAGAATGTGCCAGCTGCATTTCCTCCCGGGTATGCTGTAAAAATCGGCTAAGGGATCCGAGGGTTTCTGTATATTGCAATTTAGGCGATAGGCTGACAACCTGTCACTATAACAATATACCTACAAATCTATCTTAAATAATCCTTAAAACTTTGTCAGACGTAGCGGAACGACCTTTGCTTAGGTCGTTTACGCTCTACCTACCCCGTTAGGGATCAAGGCGTGATTATATGTATGTTTGTGAACTTTTCCTCTCTTAAAAGCCTATCATAGAGAAGATCGTCCAGTATTTGTAACCAATACCGCGTTCACAGCTTTACCGCGTCGACTGTTCACTTCCAGTTTATTTCTTTGGCCGCTCTCGTCACTTTTTATTCCGCACTTTAGCTTCCACCTCAACTCAGCTACTCGCGTCTTTCTCCGCATCGGAATTTGTGAAATTACCCATCGGTGCCATCTTTCCTTCTATTCCCAAGAGATAAGGTTGAGTTTCAGTTGCAAGATTGCTATCTGCAATGTTTTTACTTTTTATTGCGACGACGGAATATGATGCAGGAATGTAAAATGTAAGGACAATTGAGTGGAGAGGGAGGCTCCAACGTGCCGTGTGGTGTAGTCTGGAGGTGCGCTCTTTGTTCCACCAGAGTTTCTTTATCGCTGCTCTTTTTTGGATTTCCGAGGGACCATGTTCTGGTTGCAGTTTAATTTAACAGTTCTAGACGGAATTATTGTGTAAGCTGAATTTATCAATGTGCACAAAAAATGGGTTTAATTTAAATTTATCGTAACCCAAAATAGTACATACGTACTTACTATCACGCCTGTATTCCTAATAGGGTAGGCAGAGTGCCAATGACGCAGACAAAGGTCGTTTCGCCACGTCTGACAAGTTTCGAGGGTTGTTTATGATAGATCTGTATTGTATATTGCTGTGGTGACAGGTTGTCAGCCCATCGCCTAAATTACAATATACTGAATCCCTCGAATTCCTTAGCTGGTTTTTACAGCATGCCCGGGAGGAGATGCAGCTGGAATATTCTCAGTTTTTCTATCGCTCCCAGTCGAGCATGGAAGAAAATAGTGATTCGCAACAGTAGGAATTTCGTGTTTGATTCCAATATATGGTTCCATTAAGAAGTTAATTGGTCTATTAGTTAAATAGGTCAATTGTTTCATAAAGAACATTACCAATCAAAAAACATTAAAAAGTCTAGCTTTAACAGTCAGATATCGTAAATTATAAGTAAACAGAGTCAAATAATACTAAAATCCTCAATTTATAAGAAGCGTTTTTAAGATTTTAATTCTTTTTACGGCCGTTGAAAGTTATGATTCCCACGTGTGCTAAAATAAAACATGATTTACTTTCGCTAAGACTATAAAAACAGAATGTTTAAAGAAATAAAGTGTTAAAGCTCTTGTTATATGCTAACTTATGTGTTTTCCTCCAGTAAAAGTAATATTCTATTTATAATACTATTTGGTAAGTAATTAACAGCGCCAAATTTATTACACATATTAAACAAGTATGTATTGTTTTATATTAAGTATTTTATTCTTACATGCTGGACTGAAAAACATAGAATTTGCCAGCTGCATTTCCTCCTGAAAATGCTGTAAAAACAAGCTAAGGGATCCGAGAGTTTCTGTATATTGCACTTTAGCCGATGGGGTGACAACCTGTCGCTACAGCAATATACCTACCTATCTATAAGAAATAACCCTCAAAATATTGTCAGACTTTTATTTAGGTCGTTTAAGCTCTGCCTGCCCCATTAAGGATAAAAAACGTGATTATAATATATGTATGTTTCATTATTAAGTATCTCATATTGTATGTTCATGATTCTCTCCAACCATAGAGTACAAAGTTTCGTAATAGAGTTCACACTAAGTATTAATCGAGCAGATTCAATCATAGTGGCAAGTGATTTACTATCTAAAATCGTTAGATTAATCTGGCGCGAACTAATCATAGTGCTTAATTACTCACTCGGTTTACACGGATATAGAGTTTTTAGAGGAGTCTTCCATGCTGGACTGAGAGAGATAAGAAAACATAGAATGTTCCAGCTGCCCTTCCTCCCGAGCATGCTGTAGAAGTCAGCAAAAGGAATTCAAGGGTTACAGTGAATTGTAATTTAGGCGATGGGCTGATAACCTGTCACTACAGCAATACACATTACAATCTAAAATTTTCCTCAATTTTTGTCAGACGTGGCGAAACCGCCTTTCACGAAGCGTTTTAATAATAATAATAATTCCTTTTGAAAAGGCAAAAAACCCAAAATTCAATAAATACAATAAAAAGTAAAATAGGTATAAGATAAAATATTACAAATACAAAATAACATTACAATTAAAATTAAATTCGTCACTAATATCTATTAGCGTCACGGTGCACTTTAAGCCAGTAATTTAGAATAGGACTGGAGACATCCTCACACACAACCCGCAATATTGTATTCTTAGAGGCCCTCAGCCTCGACCAAAAAGATGCAACACGCTCTCGCATAAGAGCGTAAAAATCTGGCACCCGTGCCTCGGCAAACATGCCCGACGCACTGCACCACCTGGGAAGCCTCATGAGGATACGGAACGCATCATTGTACTGTACCCTCATAGTGCTGTACCTACGTTTTTTTCAGGTAACTGGTCTATAGTTGACATGTTGACATTTTATGCTCTGCCTACCCCGTAAGGGATAAAGGCGTCATTTTATGTATGTTTGTATGTAGAGGAGTCTGTACTTTTGAATGAACCTATCCTCTTATCTTGATAGTATTTTTATTTTCAATCGCGGCGAAATGACTTTTCCCTAGGGAATTTAAAACCTTCCCGCGCTAAAAAACAACACTCTCCACTCTTTCTACAATACCTTATCCATACATAATTATCATACCATGGCTATGCTCTAGAACGAAGAACAAGTAAACAAACCTGCTATTTTTATATTTATTCTTAGATACCAGAAGACACATCCATCCTATAAAAGTCGGAGCTATCAAGTATTGTACAATTTTTTAAACTCATCACTACCCCATTAGGGATAAAGGTGTGATTATATGTATGTATCACTACATAGTATAAAACAAAGTCGCTTTATCTGTCCCTATGTCCCTATGTATGCATAACTTTAAAACTATGCAACGGATTCTGATACGGTTTCTTTTAATGGATAAAGTGATTCTAGAGGAAGGTTTATATGTATAATACATGCATAATATAGTAGAGAAACACTGATAAATTCCGTGCGAAGCCGGGGCGGGTCGCTAGTTATTACATTAATGAGTACCCTCGTTTAATCCCCTAAATTACGTAGTCGATCCTGAGAGATACGGGATAAGGCTAGGGAGATGATGATGATGATTATTACAAAAAAAACATCATCACGTCACTGTGAAAATTTAATAACTAATAACACGCCATCTATGTAAAAACAAGGTATAAGTATTATAGGTAGTAGTTTCTTCTATCTTGTAGAAAATTCACGTTCTGTTCATTCTTTCGTTCGCATCATTCCCTCAATATTTATTCACGGCTTTCACAAGACACATCCATTGTTATAACTCCATGTTACCCTGAAACTAGTTTACTCTTGAATACCAGTGATTTATTCTTAATCAAATATATCATTACCTTATACCTACTTTAAACATTAGCACCGACACCTACATACTCTGGTAGAGAAGGTCTTGTAACGTAGGACGTGCACATTCTATTCATTCTTTCATTCGCCTTTTTCACTCAATATGTATTAACGGCTTCCACAAGACACATCCATTGTTATAACTCATGCATGCATGCATATAATCACACCTCTATCCCTAATGGGGTAGGCAGAGCGTAAACAACCTTAACAAAGGCTGTTCCGCCACGTCTGACAAAGTTTTGAGGGTTATTTAAGATAGATTTGTAGGTATATTGCTGTAGTGACAGGATGTCAGCCCATCGTCTAAATTACAATATACTGAAACCCTTGGATCCCTTAGCTGGTTATAACTTATGTTACACTGAATCTCGTTTACTCATGAATACCAGCGATTTATTCTTAATTACCATCAAATATATCATTACTGTATACCTACTATTAAAAACTAGCACCGACACCTATGACGCACGTACATACTTTATTTAGAGTAGTTCCGATAGGTCTTTTAACGTAGGACGTGCACGTTCGATTCATTCTTTCATTCGCCTCATTCCCTCAATATTTATTCACGGCTCCCACAAGACACATCCATTATTATAACTCGGTGTTACACAGAATCACGTACACTCACCGATAGCAGCGATCTATTCGTGTTCTCAGTAATATTTCCCAATCAAATTCATGTTAGCAACTGCTACGTACTTTAATATAATGTCTCTCAAATTGAATGTTATATTCATTTCTTGCCAGTATATTGTTATAGAAATAGGAATGTTGTAATGAAAATTACTGTGTAATTCAAATGTAATTCGAAAAATGATTTTGCTGACTATGATTGTTCAATATCTGCAATATGATATGCTTTGATTATAAATTAACTATATTGATGCTTATATAAAAAATATATTTTCAGTTATTATTAATTTCTATATTAAAAAAAAAAGTTTTTGTTAGATCGAATCGTCGTTGATAGATAGAATCGTCCCGTTAGTTATCGGGACTACATAAACATAATTTTAACCTCATTAACTCGATTCTTCCATGCTGGACTGGGAGCAAGAGAAAAATGTAGAATGTGCCATCTGCATTTCCTACAAAACATATTGTAAAAACCAGCTAAAGAATCCGATTGTTTCAGTATATTATATTTTAGGTGATAGGCTGATAACCTGTTACTACAGCAATATACCTACAAATGTATCTTAATTAACCCTCACATTCTTTCAGACGTTACGGAATGACTTTTGTTTAGGTCGTTTACGCTCTGCCAACCCTATTAGGGATATAGGCGTGATTATATGTATGTATGTATATACTTGATTTTTAAAAGCAATTTAACGAGTATATTGAAAGAAGAGTACAATACTTCAGTTCGACCAATTCCTGCAGAGAACTCAGCACTTTCTTCCACTGAAAGAGAAACTGCAAAACCGAAATGAGACCAATGCCCGCAGCTGACAATAGGCAGGCGTCTGTACTACGTAGCTGGTTCTACTGGTCCGTATCAAACGCTCACCGTTTTCCGATATTGATGAGTTAAGCGGAGCGCTGCCGTCCACCGCGCTATGAATCACTGGCATTACCTGCAAGCCCCAATTTTACACACATCCACAATTTTATGTACATTGCTGGTTTAGTGACTAACAGTCTTGAAGCGAAAATTATTGTAGCAAAATAATCGACTAAGCCTGAGTTATCTAAAATTATACTGTGGAATATCACAAAAAATATAAAGTCAAGTTTGCGGTATCTCCGTTGGAATCGAACCCAAGACCTTCGAATCGAGAGCCCAAGGAAAACCACCTCTAGATCCTAAGCAGCTGGTAAACTGGTAACTTTAACATTAAGATGATTGGGCTTGCATTGTCCTAACCATACTAGAGAATATATCTAAAAAATAACTATCAAGTTTGTATTACCTTGCCATTGGAATAGAACCCAAAACCTCCAGAATACGAACCCAAGGCCCAGACCACTAAATGCCAGATGCAGCTTGAAATGTATATTAAATAAAATGATCGCTCTGACGAAGATGATGCCAAAGAGAAACCATCATCAGGTCAGCAACGAATGGAAGCCGTAAGCGCGCGTGATGTATGCGGAGATAAGTAGCCGTGTAGGGAGGGTAAATATTGACAATAAACTAATGAAGTTCATTGATTGGCAATTTTAAAAAGAAAAATGCCTTAAGATACATACATACATACAATCATGCCTTTATCCCTAATGGCGTACCCAGAGCGAAAACGACTTAAACGAAGATCTTTCCGCCACGTCTGACAAAGTTTTGAGGGTTATTTAAGATAGTTTTGTAGGTATATTGCTGTACTGTCAGGTTGGCAGCCCATCGCCTAAATTACAATATACTGAAACCCTCGAATTTCTTCGCTAGTTTTTACAGCATGCCCCGGAAGAAATGCAGCTGGCGCATTCTATGTTTTTATCTCGCTGCCAGTCCAGCATGGAATTTATTATAATTAGAATATATAAATCTAATAATTATTAAATTGGTGGTTATTTCTGCAACAATTGAAAAATGCATTACAAAGCGAAACAGATGATGATTATCTAAGTAAACTAACATAAGGAAACTTTCAAACAGATACTCATAAATTAAGAAATACCAAGTTTATGGTCTTAGTGTTGAAATCGACCTAAACCTTAAAATCTCGAGCACAGGGTAAGCTACCAGTAGATCACAGAGGCAGCTGGTAATGTATGTCGATCAAAGTGTTCAAGTCGGCGTGATGATATACGGAACCAGCATCAGGTCAGCAACGAACGGAAGCCGAAAGCGCGCGTGATGTATGCGGAGATAAGTGGCCGTGTATGGGAGGGGAATATTGTGTAATGAGTTCCATTCATGTACCGATAGTAGAAGGGAAATTAGTCTGCTTATTCTAGTTATTTCAATCATACATAAATACATATAGCCACGCCTAAATCCCTAATGGGGTAAGCAGAGCGTAAATGACCAAAAGGTCGTTCCGTCACTTCTGACAAAGTTTTGAGGGTTATTTAAGATAAATTTGTGTGTTACTATTGTAGGGTTATTTTAATCAATGCAATTTAATTAATATAACAATTAAACCACAAGATATCTATGCCTAGTTAAAACATTGTTTCTAATATCTTTAGCTAAAGAGAGGAACTTACAACCTGCAAACAGGCATTTTTCTATTAGTTTATGAGCTCAGTTTATAGACTAAAGTCAAAGACATTATAATATAAGCTAATCTCTCTCCCCCGAGAAACTCTCACCCCCGATCTGAAATATTACCTCATCTCGTCTCTCCCGCAGTACGCGAGCCGTTCGACTAGAAAACAGGACGCACACAAGCCCACTTCAAACCTGTACGAACACGTGTTTACGCATGTAGTACGAAAATCGGCGGCTTGTATGGAATGCCTGCCCTGTACTAGAGTTAAGAGCAAACGTCAATTGCCATTATCAATGAATAAATAATCGAAATTGGAATCAATTCCTGGATTCCTCGCATTTTCCCGTGTTTGTACTCTCCCCAAAACTTCCCATATTCCGTTTGGAATTCCCTACATTTTGGAGAATTCCCCACTTTTTAGCAACCCTCGACCAGTGACAGGACAGGAATGACGTCATCGGAATCATAGGTCCGTTTCGGTGTGAAAATGTAAACGGTCAATTAAAAACCGCATTTATTCCAATAAAATGCAATGCTTTAGTTTTTTTTTATCTTTTTGTAGCAAAATTGCATCTTCTCTTTCATATGTTTCGAATAACATTCAAAATATTCATTTATAAATGGAGTAGTTTAGTGAAAAAAGTATCCTTAAATTAATTGTGTAATTTTTACTAACGATAATGCGGGTTATACATAAGTGTATTGCTTATTTTCTTGGTTTCTAGCTACAACAAATAGAGCCAGTTGATTTCTCTATCCTTCTAACTCGTAACCAACTCGGCTCGGAGTTGCAAACAGTCGGTTAAACCATCGCTTAACATTAGCGAACTCAACTAAGTTTAGGATAATGCAGCCAACAATAGCCTGTAATTCTATCGGCTGGATAAATTCTGTACCAGAATAGCAACTAATCTCTTCTAGGGAGTCGTAGAATGTGGTAAATAAAGAATACATAAAGGGAATACATTTATGCACATCAAAAGATACGCCGTTTTTCCACGTCTGACTAGTTTTAAGGGTAATTTTATATTAAAAAAACCTATTTTTTTCTATACTCCCTGTATCCTGTATTTTCCTTTTGCTGACTTTTGGAAAAGAAACAGTCGAAATATTCTATCTTTTCAATCGCTCCCACCCAGTCCAGCATTGAGAAAGATAAGCGTGTCAAACTTAAATACACTTCCTCCATATATTTAGTACAGCAACACAAAGGCGTCAGTTAGGTTGCGCTCAACACTTTGTCAATACTTTTTGCATTGCCTACAATACACATGCGTCACCTTACGCTATACGCGAGCAGAAGGGTGCGCCTACGTGAAGTTCATCGCTACGCGTGCGTAGCGCGTAATGCAAAAAGCATTGCGGCGTGTTGAGCAGAACCTTGCGTGCAGTATGTGACGTCTGTGTGTTGCTGCCCTCACTCGTATATACATACATACATATAATCACGCCATTATCCCGGATGGGGTAAGCAGTGCGTGAACGACATAAACAAAGTTCGTTCCGCCACGTCTGACAAAAGTTTTGAGGGTTATTTAAGATAGATTTGTAGGTATATTGCTGTAGTGACAGGTTATTAGCACATCGCCTAAATTACAATATAATGAAACCCTCGGATCCCTTATCTGGTTTTTACAGCATGCCCGGGAGAAAATGCAGCTAGCACATTGTATGTTTTTCTTTCGCTCCCAGTCCCGCATATAAGATATTAGAACTCGTACACCACTTAGTAAAATGGCGTGCTCTTCTTAAACTGGTTCGAAACTAGCGATTATTAATTTTCACGTCCGTCTGGACACATTGTGAACTCAACAGCCAGAGGCTTACGGTCTGGCCTACGTTGGTATTAGGTCGTAGGCCAGAGGAATTTTGATTGCTACGAACCGCTACGAGGCACTACGAAGCTTCTACGGAGCTACGATTTTCGTTAATACCGTTTTTTATCACTACATGGGGTGCATGAAAGGAGCCTCCCCGTAGATGTACCAAAGCTTTGTACGTCGGGCGCACCCCGGGCAACAGTTGGCGATTCCCTAACGCTAACTGGCGAATCCTTGCACCACGATGGAACCCACAAATCCAGCACTAGAGCCGGCTTTGTGCGTAGTCTCGATTAACATCGAAGGTTTCTCGCAGGACAAGTCAGAAATTCTTTCTGAACTCTGCCGAACCACACGCTGCCACGTTCTGTGTGTTCAGGAAACCCATCGGGACGAAACACAAGGTCGACCATACATACCTGGACTAACGCTTATCGCCGAGACTTGCCACCCGAAGCACGGTAACGCAGTGTTTGTTACTCCCGGCGTAAGCATAATATCCTCTAAGTGTTCGACCCAGAACGGTATCGAAATTATCACCATTGACCTCGGCCACTGCACTGTCACATCAGTCTACAAACCTCCTGGGACACCTTTTCAGTTCGTACCTCCCGACAACTTTGATGACCAGCCCGTAAAAGTTGTAGTAGGTGACTTTAACAGCCATAGTGCTTCCTGGGGCTATAACAACACAGATACAAACGGTCAGGCTGTGGAGACATGGGCTGAGACAAATGATCTGGTTCTGATCCATGACCCGAAACAACCGGCTTCTTTTAATAGCGGCCGATGGAAGCGCGGGTATAATCCGGATCTGATATTTGTCAGCTCTACAGTCTGTTGTCAGTGCAAAAAGAGCGTATGCCCTCCAATCCCTCGTACACAGCACAGACCTATTATCTGTAAAATACAGCCTGTCGTCCAACCCATAAAGGTGCCTTTGATCGATGATGCGGTTTTAAATATCCCTCCTCTACCGCGAAATTACGACATGTTCATTGATGTAGTTGCGAAAACATCCTTCAAATGTATCCCAAGAGGTTGCCGAACATCTTATATCCCCGGCCTTACAAACGATTGCACAGAGCTGTTAAAAAGGTACGAGGTCATGTACAATAATGACCCTTTTTCCGAGGAAACCACATTGGCTGGTGAGGAACTGTTATCGCAAATAAGCGGAAACCGTCGCGAAGCGTGGATCAGCACTGTCACCAACATCGACATGACTCACAACAGTAAAAAAGCCTGGTCTACGATTCGCAGGCTCACTAATGATCCACCTCCACCCTTATCCCCCAGCCAGGTTACCGCCAACCAGATAGCACACCAACTCCTATTAAATGGCAAATTGGGCCGGTCTGCAAAATGCCCAACCCTAAACAACTCTACAGGCACGTCCAACCAAATTAGTACGCCCTTTAGCCTAATTGATGTTGTTGTAGCTATTAAACATCTTAAATGCGGTAAAGCCTCGGGAATAGACAACATCTCTGTGGAGCAAATAAAACGTCTCGGGCCAGTTGCTGTATCCTGGCTTTTGCAGCTGTTCAACAACTGTCTAGAATCTGCTCAAATACCACGCATCTGGAGAAAGTCAAAGGTCATAGCGATACTGAAGCCAGGGAAACCAGCAGACAATCCCAAAAGCTTTCGGCCAATATCCTTATTGTGCCATACATATAAGCTATTCGAGCGATTGCTGCTGTCACGACTCACAGGCTTTATCGACCCTAAACTAATCCCAGAGCAAGCAGGTTTCAGACCAGTCAAATCATGCTGCAACCAGGTCCTCAAGCTCACGCAACATATTGAAGATGGTTTTGAGTCAGGGATGATAACAGGCGCCGTATTTGTAGACCTTTCTGCAGCTTACGATACGGTGAACCTCAACCGATTGTTGTGGAAGGTGGACACCATGACTGGTGATCGTAAGTTCGTCATGGTTCTCCGAGAACTCCTCCATAACCGTCGGTTTCAGGTGCATCTTCTCTCTGACAAAAGTCGTTGGAGGTCACAAAGGAACGGCCTTCCTCAGGGCAGTGTTCTGGCGCCGCTCCTATTTAACATCTACACCAACGACCAACCGTCGAGCATAAATACGTCCCGCTTCTTATACGCAGACGATCTGGCGTTAACGTCCCAAGGCTCCAAGTTTGAGGAAGTCGAGGCTAATCTCACCTCAGCTCTCAATGACTTGAGCAGCTACTACGAGGTGAACTCACTGAAGCCAAACCCTAGTAAAACGGAGTCTTGCGCATTCCACCTACGCAACAGAGAAGCACAACGTAAGCTCAACATTGTGTGGCAGGGGGTACCTATATCGCACGGTGACTTCCCAAAGTATCTTGGCGTTTCCCTTGATAGATCCCTTACTTACAGTAAAAACTGCGAAAACGTCAAGAAAAAAGTGCACACAAGGAACAACTTGCTTCGACGCCTTATTACCACCAAATGGGGAGCTACGCCGCGCGTGCTGCGGACGACAGGGCTAGCGCTTGCCTTCTCAGCTGGCGAATACGCCTCCCCTGTATGGGGCCGCTCTGCTCATGCCAAGTCAGTGGATACAGCTTTAAATGACACCTGCCGGATTATTACTGGTTGTCTCAAACCGACCCCGGTTTCAATGCTGTACCCACTGGCTGGAATAGCACCGCCAGATGTCCGCAGGGCTGTGGCTAGTTCCACTGAAATGGCCAACGCAGACCGTGACCTACGACACCCCTTGCACGGCTACAATCCTGTGCCTCAAAGGTTGAAGAGCCGCCGTAACTTTTTCAAGTGCGTCACTCCGCTTACCATCGAACCCGCACAAGCCAGGTGCAACCTTTGGCGTGAAAAAGTTTCTCTACCTGCCCAATTTGTTCCGCTTTCCGAGAATCTGCCTCCTGGGCATGAACTGCCGTGGCCGATCTGGAAGTCTTTAAATAGACTTCGGTCTCAGGTCGGCAGAAGCAAAGATAACATGGTCAGGTGGGGATTCTCAGGAAACTCCGAGGTCGACTGTGTTTGCGGTGCAATTCAAACAATGGCACATCTGACATCGTGTCCTGCGTGCCCTAATACCTGCACGCAAGCGGATCTAATGAACGCCAGCCGATCCGCAATTCAAGTGGCAACGTTCTGGGCCGCCACATTGTGATAGTTGCGTGTTCCATCGACACGATAAGAAGAAGAAGAAGATCACTACATAGTATAAAGCTAAGTCGCATTCTCTGTCCCTATATCCCTATATATGCGTAGATCTTTAAAACTACGCAACGGATTTTAATGCGGTTTCTTTTAATGGATAGAGTAATTCAAGAGGAAGTTTTGTTTGTATAATACATGCATAATATAGTAGAGAAACACTGATAAGTTCCGTGCGAGGCCAGGGCGGGTTGCTGGTTATTATTATAAATGGGTTTGCCATTGACTCTAGACAGACCTCAGAGATGACCGTGATAGAGTCGACGATGGAGCGAGCTCACCCAAAAGAGGCCTGTTATGGCACAGGCAATAATTATTGCTAAGAAATTTGAATAAAATATTGAGTATTTATTGAAAGTAAGACACAGGCATCACTTAACTGTGCGCAAGGTTGCGCTCAACACGCCGTCAATATTTTTTTCACTATCTACAACACACCTGTGTGTTGCTGCACTAAGTTACTAGGTTAAGTTTCCAAAATCAGCGCAGTTTTGCAGTTCAGTTAATTATGACATAACAGCAACAATATGAGTAATACTGGATGTTTCCTGATAATTATCACAGCAAATACGACGTGTTCCTGATAATTCAACACAACGCTAAATAAATAACGGGAAGTGTTACATTTACAGCGGGTGTCCTTGCGACCCGCTAATAACTATAAGTTTCCGCGCCGCAGCCTGCACTACATGACCTAGGGTCACCACTTGGTTCACCACAGAAATTAAAAATAATCTAAAAGAAAAAAAAACAAACAAATATTTTACATACATATAATCACGCCTTAATCCCTATAGGGGTAGGTAGAGCGTAAACGACCTATACAAAGTTCTTTTTGCCACGTCAGACAAAGTTTTGAAGGTAATTGAAGATAGATTTGTAGGTATATTTGCTGTAGTGACAGGTAGTCAGCCCATCGCCTAAGTTGCAATATACTGAAACCGTCGGATCCCTTAGCTGGTCTTTACAGCATGTCCGGGAGGAAATGCAGCTTGCACAGTCTATGTTTATCTCTCGCTCCCAGGCCAGCATGGAAGTAACAGACTTAGCGCAGTGCGTAAAACCAGAAAAAACAGGCCAGCATGGAAGTTCCACGTTTAGTACAGTGCTGACTAAAAAAAACGGTGTTTTTATAGCCGCAGTCAACCCTACCGAGTCTCCCGTGGGATTGCATTGTTTGTGTCTGCGCAATATTGTATGCGCCGTCGCGATATAATGCGCGGAATCTGGTACCTAATTACCAGTGTTGCCAGCCTCGTATTTTCCCAGATTTACACTACATGAGGCCGCAATTCAAATTTTCTGTCTAATTTGCATTACAATTATTGTACCAGTTGTTTGAATTCACGATCCATGATTCAGTTTAGTAATTTCATGTCTGTAAATCAAGGTTTGTTTAGTACCAAATTCTGAAGCGTATTTTATAGTCAAACAAAAAAAACATTGTAAAAAAAGTATTTATACAAACATACATACATATAATCACGCCTTTATCCCTAATGGGGTAGGCAGAGCGTAAACGACCTAAGCAAATGTCGTTCCGCCACGTCTGACAAAGTTTTAAGGGTAATTTAAGACAGATTTGTGGGTATATTGCTGTAGTGACAGGTTGTTAGCCCATCGCCTAAACTGCAATATACTGAAACCCTCGGATGTCTTAGCTGGTTTTTACAGCATGCTCGGGAGGAAATACAGCTGGCACATTCTATATTTTTCTCTCGCTCCCAGTTCAGCTTGGAAGTATATATTTATTTTAATTTTAATTTAATTCAATTGAAAATTCTTCACCTGCTGCCAGCTAACTGCCAGGTACGTTATTTTTAAACAGAACCATAAATAATTAAAAAAATGTTCCAATCTTCGTCCCTAAAAGTGTACCAACGTACATAAATAAAATCACGCCTTTATCCCTTACGGGTTAGGCAAAGCGTAAAACGCCTCCTAAAGGCGCATTTGCTACGTCCGTCAAAAATTGAGGGCAATTGTAGATTGTAATGTGTACTGCTGTAGTGACAGGTTCTCAGCCCATCGCCTAAATTACAATACACTGTAGCCCTTGCTTACATGCTGGACTGGGAGTGATAGAAAAACATAGAATGTGCCAGCTGCATCTCCTCCCGGGCATGCTGTATAAGCCAGCTAAGGGATTCGAGGGTGTATTGCAATTTTAGGCGATGGGCTGACAACCTGTCACTATAGCAATATAGTACAACATAATCAGACGATTACTCTGTAGTTATCTGTATGTAACCCTCAAAACTTGTCAGACGTGGCGGAACGACCTTTGTTTAGGTAGTTTTTTTGCTCTGCCTACCCCATTAGGGATAAAGGCGTGATTTTATGTATGTATGTATATGTATGTGTAGCCCTCGAATCCCTTTTGCTGACTTCTACAGTATGCCCGGGAGGAAGGGCAACTGGAACATTCTATGTTTTTCTTTCTCTCCCAGTCCAGTATGGAAGGTGAAAATGTGTACCAAGGCACCAACCAATACATTTCTCCCAGTAAAGTGATTATGAGAGCAAAAACATGGCGTCTAGCGTACGTTAACTTGGTATCTAGATAGTTTGATAAAGCGATAGAGAAGTTTACTCGAGGATTTTATAAGAGCACTCAATAGTTTACAAAGCTCGCTGGATGAGTTTTTAAAACGTCGTGTCGCTGCCAGATTCCTAGTTTTATTATAAATGACGAAAGATACTGTTTTTTTTTTTATATTGTCGATTTTCTGGCAAATTTCAATAAATTTAAGGGCACTAACTTCTTTTTTTTAATACCTAATTATTGTGAAAAATCAATTTCTAGTAAATTTCAGAATCAAACAAAAAAGTGTTTGGCGAGCCATTTTTTTTTACAAAATGGCATCAATATCGCTGTGTTAACATGACCAAGTTTCTTATAATAACAGACGAAAGATTGAGCTCTTCCATCCTGGACTGGGAGCGAGAGAAAAACATAGAATGTACCAGCTGCATTTCCTCCCGGGCATGATGTAATAACCAGCTAAGGGATCCGAGGGTTTCTGTTTATTGCAATATAGGCGAAAGGCTGATAGGAAATAAATAAAATAACCCGCAATACTTTGTCATACGAGGCGATTGAGACATTGTTTAGGTCGTTTACGCTCTGCCTACCCCATTAGGGATAAAGGAGTGATTATAATATGTATGTATGTAGATTGAACACTTTCACAATAATGGAAAGTACAGCAAAAATAGTAAAGTTAATTTAATACAAACATTATAAAAAACTCCGGTTCCGCTTTTTATCACACACACACACAAACAGGCGCATAAGTATTATAATTTTAGTTTCAGTTTTCTTTAAATTTTTATTTTAGGCATGTTCAGTTTTTTATTTTTTTGTTAAATGATACAACTTGAGATTGCAATTCATTTTCATTTACTCGTACTTGTCGTTTCAGGAGAACTCATCAGAAATATTTCATTTTAATTCAATCCCTCTTTGTCCTAACACAAGAACAGATTAATCACAGACGGACTTCTAGCAGGCTTGTCTCACTTCGCACTTTAGGCACAGCTCGGACACTCCTAACTACCATGTCATTTTGATCACACATCGACAGACGGCATGTTGCACTTGGCATGCGTTTGCGTGCGTGTTATTAGGGTTGACAAATTTTGTTATACCGATCATAATCATCACTTCATCAATTTGGCTCTTGATTAAACTAACGTTTTAAAGTAGTTCACTGTAACTGACTAGTTAGAATAGATTAGGTTGCATATTTTGTATGAATTTACCGTCTTTCATTACTGTCGAATAAACAGAAATCCTATTGGAGTCATATCTTGTGGTAGAAAGACATCCGTACACGGAACAGTACCTTACCATCTTTGGAACACAAAACTTTATTATTTCCGATACACTGGGAAACATGAACGCGCCATACCCGATAAGCGTACGCTTAATGTGGCTCACAATCCAGCGCGGAGTGTGACGTATGTAGTACTGGGAAAGGGAGGTGAATGTCCATTCTGTATGTAGTACTATTATATATTCTTTGTTTTAGGTATGAGACCGGTTGCCGCCAAAGATCGCCGTAACCGGCGGCTAAGGCGGTCAGGTTGTCAATCGTCTCTATGAACGTAAAATAGC
Source organism: Scrobipalpa costella (assembly GCA_949820665.1). Classification (NCBI taxonomy): domain Eukaryota; kingdom Metazoa; phylum Arthropoda; class Insecta; order Lepidoptera; family Gelechiidae; genus Scrobipalpa; species Scrobipalpa costella. The sequence continues at coordinate 23,061,374 of OX463301.1, forward strand.
CTGCGTCTCTTTATTTCGAATTTGCTTCGCGCGTTAGGTAACCTTAACATGTGTAATTGTGTGCGTGATCTTGAGTAAGTGATTGATTTTTACGTTCCCAGGTACATAATTTACTGGCGTCTAGTAGCTGACCACAAGTCACAACACAGTTTATTCTACATTTCCGTTGCAACCTCATTGCTGCGACGATTATTCCGCTGAGGTACTGCTACTGAGCTACCGCCGTACAAAATCTCGCGGTTGGAAGGCATACAGAACTCAAATGTGAATTACGTCTCTGGTAGAATATAATTTTCATATTAAGTGCATTTTCTTCAAGTCGTTTCAGTTTTGTTACTGAACATAGGGATATTCCAGTCTCAATAACATATTATAAACCAATTCCGACAATGAGTGTTTTCTTTAACCCGGCAAATGTCGAGCACACACCAAACTTCTCAGAGCTCCAAATCTGGAGTGCACACCCGTGTGTGCGCATATAAATTTGTAATTTTTTGCTGTCTATAAAACCTCTACATTTGAGTCATTAGCAACAAATTCTGACTGGGCGCTCGTCGGGTTAATTATCGAGTGAATGTAAAATTTCCAGGTCCACAATTTATATTCTTCTTAGCGAGCGGATTCTCGAGTCGAACAACCCGATGAACCCTGGTGTCAGAGTTTTTAAACCGCCTAGTATCACAGTTATTATGCCTATGACGTGATTTGAGTAACGACCAATTTATATTAAGAAAATGGCGTCTAATAACTGGTCGCAACACAGTTAATTCTATATTTCCGTGGTAACGATTAATGCTACTGAGTTACTACTACTGAGTTACCGCCTTACAAAGTCTCCGGTCCACGGGCGGTTAACGGCGTCCACATTAAGAGTCGGGCCATAAAATTACCATACACAAGTAAATTATTTTCAGACGTGAGCTACGTTTTACCTGCGTCAAATGGATTATTTTTCTCGCAGAATGTTTTTTGGCATTACATTTTGTTTAAATTGTTTCAAATATTGTTGAATGTCGTAACGTAAGTACTGTTCGTTATTAGGTATTTGCAGTTGGTTTTTTCCATAATTTACCCAAAAAGTTCCGTAACAGTTCCCTATTTTGGACAGTGGACACAGGCTTTACTATTTTGGTAAGTAACACCTAATACAAAAATGTTAGCAAAACATTAAAAAAATGAATTAAAAAAAATGTGTGATATTTTTAACCACGTACGACTATTTCAATATCAAATAACTAATTTAATTTATTTTCAGTAACATCCATTACGGTTTAACCGTACCTAATTAAATGTAACAAAAAGCAGACTTGAAATTCATTCTAATAAGAAATCTTCAACCCTTACTCGTAACACTGTAAATTAAACCCTATATGCATTACTTCAGAGTATCCAACACAAAATCCCGCTTAAGTTTTTTGCCTCAACCAGCGTGAATAGTTGAGCCGTGTAACCCAGGATAATGTGGTGTTGGAGGAATTTAAGTGCTATCTCTTAGGTGTCAAGATTGAATTTGGTGTGTGGATTGTTGGCGCGCCTTGTGTCAGCCGTCACGAGGGTAAACTGGGTTCAGCTTTGCGGTGTATTGTTGTGTTTTGAAATGTTTTTTGCATCGCACCCCTTCTGGTAAAAAGCGGTTCGCGGTTCAGGCTTTAAATATATATTGACTGGTTGCTGGCGGATTACGCAATGGGGTTTAAATATTACAGAGTAAAATGCACTATGGTAAAAGGTTGTTTTTTGACGGGCATTTCAGATATATTAGCGTTACATTGTTTTTGGGTAACATAACATACATACATATAAACACGCCATAAACCCTAATGGTTGTTTAAGTTAGATTTGTAGGTATATTGCTGTAGTGAGTTTGCCAGCCCATCGCCTAAATTACAATTAACTCAAACCCTCGGATCCCTTAGCTGGTTTTTACAGCTTGCCCGGGAGGAAATGCAGTTGGCACATTCTATGTTTTTTTCTCACTCCCAGGCCAGCATGAAAGAAGATTCCATCATACATACATATATTAACGCCTTTATCCCTAATCGGGTAGGCAGAGAGTACATATAAAAATAAGCTTATAAATTATCTTTATTACTATAACTTGATTCTGTTGGACCGGTTTTTAGTGAATTACGTTTTTTTTTACAAATAGGAGCTTTACTTAGCTAATCTCGTCACCTCAACCACCGTCATTTCTACAAGCAATGTTCTTGTACTCTGATCACAATTTTTTTTTTTTTTCGATCAATATATCTGCAATACTCACGTAGCCAATGGGAAAACAGATAATGGCCGTCACATCCACTTTCTTACGATTATGTGGATAAAATAATCAATTCAAAAAAGGACAACCGAAAATGATGGATCACATTCCAATTCATGTTGACGTAAAGAAGGGTAGGTACCTTTCTTGGACCCAATGGATCTCATAAAATACATCTTTAGGATACGTCACCCTCAATCAATGACCCTCTTTACACATACATTCTAGCGACAACGTAAGCATATTTTTATCTCTTTCTACTTCATTGCCTTTTGGGTATAATATTTTGTTTACCTTGGTGTGCATTGTTTTAATTGTATATTTGAATAGGTAGTTATGATGAGTACGGTCCCTTACAAAGCTTTTTAATACACAAGTGTTTTACGCGGCTGACAGTTATAAGGTTCGTGATATTTAACTTGATTCAGTGTCCATACATCTTTTGTTATACAACATTCTTATCAATTTATTTATTTAACAATTTATTGCACACATGATCATACAGAGGACACAAACATAAAATAATAATTGCACAACTGGTACAATTTATCTTTAAAAATAAATCTCTTCCAGCTGACCTACAGTAGTGAGAGTGCAAAAGTGAGGGAGATAAGGCGTGAACAATTCAAACCCTACTATCATAAAATACTATAAATACATATAATAATACATAAACCTACATAAATAATAAATAAATAATGTATAATAATATTATAGAATTAATATAAATAGCACATAACTAGTAAACTTATAAAAATATGACAATAACGAAATCATTTGGAAGAGAACGATAGAGTACTCTTTAATTTATTTTTATTTTATTCTTCTGTGTAACGTGTGAGCTCTCTGAGAAGAAGGACTATTAAATTGCTGTAAACCTTATAAATTGGGCATTTGCGACGTGTTTTTTTCTCTATCTTATGCTAAACATACATGTTATGATAATAGACCTAAAATGCATAACGCACCAATTATTAAAAAAAAATACTTACTTATAATCACGCCTTTATCCCTAATGGGATAGGCAGAGCGTAAATGACCTAAACAAAGGTCATTCCACCACGTGTGCCTAAGTTTTGAGGGTTATTTAAGATAGATTTGCAGGTAGATTGCTGTGGTAACAGGTTGTCAGCCCACAGCCTAAATTACAATATACTCAAACCCTTGGATCCCTTAGCTGGCTTTTACAGCCCGGGAGGAATTGCAGCTGGCACATTGTATGATTTTCTCTCGCTCCCAGCCCAGCATAGAATGAAGTACTTTACTTAAATTTATGTTATTTTGTTTTGTGTTATAATACACGCATGTCCAATAATTAATAGAAGCATTGAGTGATAGCCTTCGCATATGTGTTGGTATGTCTCATAGAGACGCAGTGATGCTTGCTATCAGCACCTTACGCTAACTACCTGATGTGCCTAAGCTTAGTTAGGTAGTTTAGGTACGAGTAATACAGAGTCCTATATTTGATTATAAATAAAATTTAGGAGTTAATTTCTAATCTGTAGTACGTGAATTATGCTAGTGGATTTGCGTTGTCATGTTTATTAGGTAAAGATACATACATACAGCATACATACATATAAACACGCCTGTATCCCTAATGTTAATTAAATGTTAGTTAGGCAGAGAGTAAACGACCTAAAAAAAAGTCGTTGCGCCCCGTCTGACAATGTTTTGAGGGTTATTTGAGATTGATTTGAATGTATATTGCTATAGTGTCAGGTTGTCAGCCCATCGCCTAAATTGCAATATTGTAACCCTCAGATTCCTTAGCTGGTTTTTACGGCATGCCCCGGAGGAAATGCAGCTAGTACATTCTATATTTTTCTCTCGCTCCCAGGCCAGCATAGGAGAATTCTTTGATGTTTTGTTTTATTTGTACTGTCACATTAATTACTATTATATTTTAGGGAACTATTAAATTATAATTCAGGGCATGGGCTGACAACCTGTAACAACAGCAATATACCTATATACCTTCAAATCAATCTCAAATAACCATCAAAACTTTGTCAAACGTTGCGGAACGATCTTTGTTTAGGTCGTTTACACCCTACCTACACCATAAGGAATAAAAGCGTGATTATATGTATGTGAATCCAAGATACAACCGTAACGGATAATCCTACAAAATCCATTTAAGATACATGAAACGTGTCTGTCCGTCAAGGAACCCTCTTACCTCAGAGGCATACAATACATGTACCAGGTGAACATGAATCACTAGGTTGAATGGCATTCATCTCCTTTGAACCCTGTCTTGTACTCGTACAGCGCGACCACGCTTTATATGAACGCCGTGAAATACTTCCATGTTGGCCTGGGAGCGAGGGAAAAATATAGAATTGGCCAGCTGCATTTCCTCCCGGGAATGCTGTAAAAACCAGCTAAGGGATCCGCGGAACTTTATTTAGGGCGTTTACGCTCTGCCTACCCCATTCGGGATACATACATACATACATACATATAATCACGCCTTTGTCTCTAATGGGGTAGGCAGAGCGTAAACGACCTAAACAAAGGTCGTTTCGCCACGTCTGACAAAGTTTTAAGGGTTTTTAAGACGTAATTATATGTATGTATTTAAAATAAGGAACTGTAACGATCGTTTATAATTACATATAGAATAATTAGTTTATAAAATCGACCCAACACTTAAACAAATAGCATTTAGATTTTTCGTTCAAAAATTGAGACATCTTTACCTGACATGACCCAGCATTTAAACAAGAGTATCAAATGCATAAATACCCATACTTGCTTCTTGGAAATAGAGTTAAATTTTGAATGTTACAAAAGATATTTTACTTTGTCTTAATATAGCATAGAACTTGGAAGACTAAAAAAAACAGAGGAACAGCGGGCATGCAGTGGGGGTAGGCAGTTGCTGACGGGCCGGGACGATGTTCTAACGCGGAAATTGGCGATGCCGAGCATCATGTGTTGTTTATTTTCGGCGTTGTGTTTTAATTCGAAGTCCATCGTTGTGATTATTACTGTAAGAGTTTCTTAACCTTACAGATAGACGATTTCGTAATAAAGTGATAGTTTCAGCTTTCTGTACCTGCAGCGTTGCGAGTTTTCAAACATCATTCAATGATAATCGTAGGGAAAAGTGTTATTAGAATAGGAAATAGTAGGTGTGTGTTATGTGTAAAATATCAGTGTGCGAGAGTGTGAGGATAAATAAATGCAATAAAAACTAATAGGAATATTTTGATATGTCTTTAAGATACAGTGTTACACGTTAAAACAAAACACGGTGTTTTAAAGATATTAGTGGTTAAAATCAATTACTTGTATTTTGAAATATTTAATTACTTTTATATTCAGGATAACACTTTACATACATTAAATACACATCGACAAGGCTTATGGGCTCCGAGAGTAGCTGGCCCATAATCCCTCTCGAGAATTCATTCGAATAGGTATTCATACAAACCTCTAATGGTCTATTTCTCAGCTGACGTAGCGAGCTATAAAGGTGATAATTTCTTGACACAGTCTCTATCATTTGAACTGACTTCTTAGCGCATATCATGTGATTTTGGTACAGCAGTCCTTGAAAATTATACCATATTGCAAACTGAACAGAGAAATTGATTATTAAAAGGTTTGAACATTAGTACACCGTCACAGGTGACCAAAACTGCAGTTAATAGGTAACTTGTATGACTTTGATGAATGATTGGTAGTATGAAAGAAGTTTGTGAATGAATTAAGATGATCGGAATGTTTGATGGAAGGTTTGCAAGTCAGATAAGACTAGGGTTTAGTGTTAGTCTGTGCAAGGTTTTCGCGCGTTGGCATGGTCTGTAGGTTGGAAGGGAGGGCCATTTCATTTGCCTAGGTATCCTAATTCTAAAAGATCTTTATTCAAATTCCCTTCCCTGGTTATTGAGTCTTTGTACCTTTCAGCACGCTACATTAGCCGGGAGATTTAATATTAAGTATGTTTGGTTTTATTTTATTTGGGTTAGTTATGCGCAAGAAGAAAGAAGATGGAGATTTCTGATTCCTGTATTTCAGCTGAAAATATTTTATGTGAGTCGCATGTTTTATATTACTCATTTATATTTTATTTTTTGGCATTCTGTGTTATTTTTCAGCTGAATTTGATTATGAACTTTTTTACAAATAATTTATTTACTTACATCATAATTTCAATTACGATTACCCTATTCAAACTTAACTTAGATTTATTTCAATTTTCTATTTGAATACACAACGTATGGGTCTTTTAATTTGACATAAAATCACTTTTTAGACGATCACATATTTATTTATCTTTGGCCATATTAATTTTATCAGATTATTATTTAATTAGGGATAGGGTTTTACAGAACTATCGCCGCCATTTTGAGATTTGACAAATCTTCATATACCTACTAGTTTATTGAAAACTGTGCCGTGCTGTAAAAACCAGCTAAGGGATCCGAGAGTTTCAGTATATTCTCATTTAGGCGATGGGCTAACAACCTATCACTCCAGCAATATACTTTTGAATCAATCTCCAACAACCATCAAAACTTTGTCAAACGATCTTTGTTTAGGTCGTTTACACCGTACCCCATTAGGAATAAAAGCGTGATTATATGTATGTGAATCCAAGATACAACGGTAACGGATAATCCTACAAAATCCATTTAAGATACATGAAACGTGTCTGTCCGTCAAGGAACCTCTTACCTCTCAGGCATACAATACATGTACCAGGTGAACATGAATCACTAGGTTGAATGGCATTCATCTCCTTTGAACCCTGTCTTGTACTCGTACAGCGCGACCACGCTTTATATGAATGCCGTGGAACAGCAAGGGAAAAGCATAGAATTTGCCAGCTGCATTTCCTCCCGGGTATCCTGTAAACATAAGCTAAAGGATCCGAAGGTTTCTGTATATTGCAATCTAGGCAATATGCTGAGAACCTCTCAAGCAATAATCTATCTTACGTAACTATTAAAACTTTGTCATACGTGGCGGAACTTTATTTAGGTCGTTTACGGTCTGCCTTCCCCATTCGGGATAAAGGCGTGATTATATGTATGTATTTGAAATAAGTAACTAACGCCGCCATTTTGAGATTTGACAGATCTTCATATACCTACTACCTACAGCGCGCCTGCGCATGTTTATTGAAATCTGTGTCGTGCTGTAAAAACCAACTAAGGGATCCGAGAGTTTTAGTATATTGCCATTTAGGCGATGGGGTGACAACCTGTCACTACAGCAATATAACTACATATTTATCTTAAATAACCCTTAAAACTTTGTCAAACGTGGCGGAACGACCTTTGTTTTGGTCGTTTACGCTCTGCCTACCCCATTAGGGATAAAGGCGTGATGATATGTATGTATGTATCGTGGCTTAAATTGACTGTCCTATTGTATTTACGTCTATATTTCTAGGGCTCCATGTTCTCAATGGGTGATAATACGATCCTATTACAAGACTTTGCTGTCCTAATTTAATTGATAACAGCAAATAAATTAAAGAAAATATCGAGGAAATTGTTTCAATAGTTTTCGTTTAAATTGTTTGATTGCAATGAAAGGTATGTAACTGAATTCCATGTGTAATAACTGGAAGATCGTTTAAATATTCACACACGTTACACTACTATTTAGTAGCTATATCTAAAACAAAATTCTTCCATGCTGGACTGGGAGAAATAGAAAAACATAGAATGTGCCAGCTGCCCCTCTTCCCCGGCATACTGTAGAAGACAGCAAAAGGGATTCGAGGGTTACAGTATATTGTAATTTAGGCGATGGGCTGACAACGTGTCACTACAGCAATACACATTACAATCTAAAATTTTCCTCAATTTTTGACAGACGTGACAAAAGCGCCTTTCGAAAGGCGTTTTACGCTCTGTCTACCCCGTAAGGGAAAACTCGTTATTTTATGTATGTATGTATAAAACACAAATTATTTAAAAAATTACTGAAATAGCCCTCCATATTTGTCACACTTGGTAAAAACCCCCTTTACTAGACGTTACGACCTGCCTACCCCGGAAGGAACAACAGTGGCATAAGGGATAATAACGGCACTCATCATCTTCCTAGCCTTATCCTGTATCTCACAGGGTCGGCTTCCTAATCTAGGGGATTGAACGAGGGTACTGGTTTTTACACAGAGCGACTGCCATTTGACCTCCGCAACCCAGAAGGGAAACAAGACCCAATCCTAGAGGTCAAGAGTTTTCAAGCCTCTGAAATGGCTTTACGACTAATATTTACGGCGTTTAATGATAATAACGACACTGTTATTATGAATGTCGAATGGTGGCACAGAACCTTTCGTGTACGAGTAGCACTATTATTTTTTATAGGCGGTGATTGATGAGGAAGAAATTGTTTACGGCAAGATATTTCGTGAAAAGTGCCGTTTGACAGTTAAGTGGTTCCAGTCCAGTTATCACAAAATGATTAGTACTTAATTATTGCGTGATATTTATTTTAGCCTGACTTCTAAGCCGAAGTATAGAAACATGAGATTTTCATTTGACTAACCGTTTAATATTAACAACTGGTAGTTACCACTATTATTGGTCTCAAATATAATTATTACCTTCAAAATAAGATAATAATTGCATTTATATCACTACATAGTATAAAACAAAGTCACTTTCCCTGTCCCTATATCCCTATGTATGCATAAATCTTTAAAACTATCGGTTTCTTTTCATGGATAGGGTGATTCAATAGGAAGGTTTATATGTAAAATGCATGCATAATATAGTAGAGAAACACTGATAATTTCCGTGAGAAGCCGGGGCGGGTCGCTAGTTATAAAATAAAATTTATATTAGAGCCCGATGATGTAGTGAATAGCGCCGCTGCCTCCTGAGCAGGGAGGTCGTGGTTTCAATCCCACCACGTACCAATGTGTTTTTCGGGTTTCGAATTTCATATAAACGTTATATCGACGGTTTTTCCGTGCATCGGAAGGTACGTTAATCTTTTCGCCGCCAAGCAATACAGGTAAAAAATTGCATCCAGCGCCACACCAATTTCTAGGTTAAGAAATACAATAAAATAGAGATGTCCAACAGTTCATATCGATAGTAAATCTTTTACTTTTTAAATCAAGTTTTAATTAATCTCAAACCATTATTTTGCTTAATAATTTTCAGTTATGCTTTCATATAGGTCAAAACAATAATATATCATCTAATTCTTAGCATATTTCTGCAAATTGATGTCGGAAATATTTTCATTATACATTAGAATAATAAGAAAAAGTTATTGTTATGACAGACTTGACAAATATACACATAGTATAATCCGTATAGTTATTGTAGACGTATCGATGTTTTATATTTGAACTAGCAAGGAACAACACTTCCAGTCAGGTGGGGCCGACTGTGGCGTGTGCGAATTGTACTTCTGCAGGTTCAAAACGTAATCAGTATTTTTCTTATTATATACTACAAAACGAATAAATATCTAAGCGCAAAAGTTTATAAATCAAAGTAGAAGGTACAAAAAATGCAATATGCGAAAAAATAAAAAGATACAGTTTCAAAATGCTGGTTATTAACATAAACTTTTTAACTACATTTTGTCGGCTGTAACCGACCGTGGCGCTGACGGCAAGTCGCGCGTTGTCGGCTATACCCGACTGAGGCGGTGAAAAGGTTAAGCCGTTGGTCCCAGTTAGTATCGTTCTTCTTCTTCTTCGAGTCTATTGGTAACACGTTATAACAGTTTGGCCCAGTATTTTGCTACGGCGATTGCTTTGTCCTTTGTCTCCTGCAGATCCTTAATACCGTAGATTTCGGTCGTTAAACCATGTCAAAAGTCAGTGCTAAGCATTGGCGTGACGACCTAATCTACGATTGGGTCTGGTTTCCCTTCTAGGTTGCGGAGGTCAGATAGCAGTTGCTCTGTGTAAAGCCCAGTACCCTCGTTCAATCCTTCTCAAGATTATGTAGCCGACCCCGTGAGGTACGGGATAAAGCTAGGGATATGGTTATGATTTTAAAATAAAATTCATCTTCTGTGTAGTGAACAAACTTCATTAAAACAACCATAATTAAGCCATGAAATAACAAAACTCGGAGGGCACGTTCAATCAACAACTGCCAAATTGGTCCGTGAATAGTGAAAAGGGGTGTGTATTGTATGGATTTTGTATGGAAACTGTTGGTTTTGTATAGAAAGATGGCGGGCAAGCAATTTACTCAGAACATTAATATAGAATCAATCTAATTTGTCAATGAAAGTCAGTGGCAGGCGGTCGAGGGCAAACTGGCCGCTAAAATGAAGTATGGCGCACTGGTCATGAAATGATTTACTCGTATAGGCGGTGATGTGTTTTCAACACGATTTTATTTTTATTTATCACTACATAGTTTCTCCGTCCCTATATCCCTATGTATGCTTAGATCTTTAAAGCTGCGCAACGGATTTTGATGCCGTTTCTTTTAATGAGTGATTCAAGAGGAAGGTTTATATGTATAAAACATGCATAATATAGTAGAGAAACACTGATGATTTCCGTGCGAAGCCGGGGCGGGCCGCTAGTTGTTACTAAAGGGACGAGAGGGAAGGGAGGGCTTCTACCTTTTGAATTATTTTTTTTAAACTATTCTTTACCTTTACATTTTGAAAATATTATTATTTTTTCTTGAATTTCAATAATAATGTACACATTTGACTTCAATAACTTTCATAGCATCTTAAAAAGTTTTTGAATGAAATGATAATAGCTATAATTTGGTAATTATTAGAAATAATATAAAAAATATCAAATTAGATTGAGGGTATTGCTTTTAATGTAACATAGAGTCAAAAAATGAAAAATGCAAGCACTGGTTTAACTATTTTGATCGTGATTGATTAAAATAATAACTGCTTATGCAATAGGCAGCATTCTACCGCTCCGCAACGAAAATCGAAGGCAATTAACGTCAAATCAGTTATATCGGCGATACAGTTGCTTAGGAATTCACAGATTTATTTATTTGACCCCCTCCCTCCCCCTATTCTAACCCCAACCCGCTAATTCCCACAATGAATCATTCCATGATTGACTAAATTGACTAAACTGACTCTAAATGAATTTGTGTGAGACCTTTGAGATCAGTGCAGGCTACTGAAATTGTATCATTACCGAATAAAACACTTTAGAAAGTAATTCTAATGCTTTTACAGCCGTTAAATAGCTTTTATAGCCGTTAACTTACGTTATCACTTCGTGAATTTTCCCCAGTTTAGTAAGGACATTGCAGGCTGAATCCCCTTATTGTCCGAAAAAGAAAAAGATTTTCGGAGGGCACGTTAAGCCGTCGGTCCCGGTCGCTGTCTTTAATAGTGGTCGTTACTTCAAACCATGTCAGAGACCTGATAGTTCTGCTACTAGGTGGTTTAAAAACTCTGACACCAGGGTTCTTCGGGTCGATAGACTCGATACCCACTCGATAGAAGAAGAAGAAGAAGACAGCCGTTGTTACGAATAAATCATCCATCTCCATCTCCCTAGCCTTGTCCCGTATCTCACGGGGTCGGCTTCCTAATCTAGGGGATTGAACGAGGGTACTGGTTTTTACACAGAGCGACTGCCATCTGACCTCCGCAACCCAGAAGGGAAACCAGACCCAATCCTAGATTAGGTCAGAGTTTTCAAGCCGCCAATGCTTAGCACTGGCCTCTGTAAGGGCTTAACGACTAATATCTACGGTATTAAACGATATTAACCGGGACCAACGGCTTAACGTGCCTTCCGAAGCACGGAAAAAGCACCGAATAAACGTACATATGAAATTCGAAAACCGAAAAACACATTGGTACGTGGTGGGGTTCGAACCACGACCTCCCGCTCAGGAGGCAGCGGCCCTATCCACTACACCATCGGGCTCTCTTATTGTTACGAATAAATACACTCATATTAAACAAGTAAAAATAGATTATTGACCTTACATACATCACGTCTTTATCCCTAATGGGGTAGACAGAGCATAAACAATGACCTAAACAAAGATCGATCCCCCACGTCTGACAAAGTTTTGAGGATTATTAGGATTATAGATTTGTAGATATATTGCTGTAGTGACAGGTTGTCAGCCCATCACCTAAATTGCAATATACTGAAACCCACGGATCCCTTAACTGGTTTAGCACATTTTATGTTTTTCTCTCGCTCCCAGTTCAGCATGGAAGCAGTTTGACGTATCTACGTCTAATAAATTGATTATCCCGTTACGCGGATTGTCCCGTTACTGGGATTGTCCCGTTTCGCGGATTGTCCCGTTACGCGGATTGTCCCGTTACGCGGATTGTCCCGTTACGCGGATTGTCCCGTTACGCCGATTGTCCCGTTACTCGGATTGTCCCGTTACGCGGATTGCCCCGTTACGCGGATTGTCCCGTTACGCGGATTGTCCTGTTACGCGGATTGTCCCGTTACGCGGATTGTCCCGTTTCGCGGATTGTCCCGTTATGCGGATTGTCTCGTTACGCGGATTGTCCCGTTTCGCGGATTGTCCCATTACTGGGATTGTCCCGTTTCGCGGATTGTCCCGTTACGCGGATTGTCCCGTTACGCGGATTGTCCCGTTACGCGGATTGTCCCGTTTCGCGGATTGTCCCGTTTCGCGGATTGTCCCGTTATGCGGATTGTCTCGTTACGCGGATTGTCCCGTTTCGCGGATTGTCCCGTTTTGCGGATTGTCTCATTACGCGGATTGTCCCGTTACGCTGTCATTATGACGTGTTCACGTTAAATCGTCCGTAACCCGTTTCGCGGATTGTCCCGTTATGCGGATTGTCTCGTTACGCGGATTGTCCCGTTTCGCGGATTGTCCCGTTTTGCGGATTGTCTCATTACGCGGATTGTCCCGTTACGCTGTCATTATGACGTGTTCACGTTAAATCGTCCGGAACCCGAATTTACAGACAAGCATTTTTTTTAACAATAAAGAAAAACTTACATAATCAAAGTCTACCTTTGCTTTAAAAGTACTTATTATGATAATTTTAATATATTAATGATACGTAATTTCAGTTAAGTTACCTATTTCTAGAAGACAAATATTAATCGTTTTTTTTTATACAAGAAAAATGACAATTAATAAAGTCACATACATTTTATTCTAAACAAAAAAAAGCAATATTGTTCCTGATATAAGCCGCAGACCGCCAGACTTTGTTGGACAAAAATGCGTCGACCTTACTGTCTAAGGCCTTACATCACAAGGCAGCAGACCAAAAAAGCGCTGGCTAGAACTCGCAAAAGCGAACAAGAACGATCGTACATCAGCGGATGCTGCAGACTGGGCTAACTGGAGTAGACAAAAGCCGAAAAGCAGACCTCATCATTAAGCCAAGAGAAGTAAGTTTTTGTATCAAAACACCAATCTTCCTAAATATTCTACCTTGATTACCTCAACGTAACACGCAGCATCTTCCAAGTGCATCATTGCACAGCACGCATGCGCCCCTCGTCCCCACTAAATAGCCAACGAGCTGTCTTACGCCGTCTAACTGCGATCAAATTTCGATCTTACTATGTAACCAACTGGATCGGTTTGGCGCGAACCCCGCTGGCTGTATAGAACGACGCCAGTGCCTCGCCGGTCGCCGAAGGCTGCGCGCGTGAAGCCATTGCCGCGATATTTTTTTTCTCCCGCGAAAGTTTACGAACTTTTTCCGGCGTTCTGAATTTGAATGTGTGGAACGGATTTTTATGCTGGTTGGTAAAACCGTAGTTTGTGTGTTGGGTTCTGTGGATGAACACTGTTGGGAATATTTAATGGAAATGGTTTTCTAAATGCGGTAAGTTTATATTTTATTTGTCTTTTATATTTTCTGTGAGAACGTAGAAAGAAATGTTTTTGAATATAGATTTTTTTCGAATAATTTATGATGCGAATAATTTTAAGAATAGATATTGTTAAAAGTATTTAATTTTAAGAATAGACATTCTTAAAATTATTTAGTTTTAAGAATAGACATTCTTAAAATTATTTGAATTGTTCTTGAACCTTGATAAATTAAATACCTACGTTATAAAGTCACAATGCACTTTTCTAGGCATCGTTCTTCGAAGTTTTTACGAATGTTTAAAAATATTCACATGAATTCGCCAAAAATTACACCACACATAAATTTTTGCTGAAAATTATTATAGGAGAAACATTTTAAATATACAAATACCTATAAAAAAAACTACATGCTACTAAAAACTGATACTACGATAAAAAAAGCATATAATGTAACTATGCTTTTTTACTATGGTTTATTCATTGTGTGGAAAATAATATTAAACTTACAAATATCCAAAACCAGATATATTTTGTTGAGGTGTTTATTTTGTACGTTTTACTTTTTTTTATTGTTTCATAATAATGCAGCCACAAAATTTTGTGTGCTTGTATCCCAAAAATAAAAACAATATAAAAAAAGTTACAAAGATGTTTAGGCATTGTAATTTAAGGGGCGTTACCGATACTGCCCAATCGCCGACGCTTCCACTGAATATGTATGCGCGGAAGGCGAGCCGCTTGCCACAATAAATACTTACGCTGTTTTCCCGCAGTCTCCGGAAAAAAAAAGAAAAAGGGATTCTCATTGAGGAGAAAATTTGTAGCTGTTTGGTTGAATCCAATTGTGTGTTTTTTTTTTCTGTATGTGTATTGGTTCTTTCTTCTGTTAATTTCATGCTGGTCTGGGAGCGAGCGAAAAACATAGAATGTGCCAGCATTGCTTTCTGGTAAAATCAGCTAAGGGATCCGTGGGTTTCTTTATATTGCAATAAAGGCGATAGGCGGACAACCTGACACTACAGCAATATACCTACATATCTATCTAAATTAATTCTCATAACTTTGTTAAAAGTGGCGGAACCACCTTTGTTTGGGTCGTTTATGCTCTGCCTACCCCATTAGGGACAAAGAAGTGATTAAATGTATGTATGTATGTATTGGTATTTGCAGTATTAAAATAAATTTTCTTGTAGAGTTTGCTACGAGATACGGCAGTTTTCGTGGCACATAAAAATATTGTGAACTATCTATATATGCCACAATAAATACTAACGCTGTTTTTCCACTATCTCCTAGAAAAAAAAATCTTGTATAGAAAATAATTTGTAGCTGTTGAATTCGATTGTGTCGCTAGAATTATTTTCGTAGAGTATGCTACAAGCTACGGCGTAGCACATTCGTAGCACCCTTGTCCATTCATTCAAATGTTGTAATTAACCTATGCGCGGAAGCCAAGTCGCTTTTCACAATAAATACCTGTAATTTCGCATTTTCCGAAAAAAGAAAGATAAAGGGATTCTCGTTGTGGAGAAAATTTGTAGCTGTTTGGTAGAATTCCATTGTGTCGCTAGTCGGGTGTATTTTCTGCAGTTTCGCTACAAAGCTGTAGCAATTTTTGTAGCTCTATAATCTGTTGTTAAAATACATTAAAAACAGACAAATTACACTCAATATAGTAATGCAATCAAGCATAAATTCAATAAAATATAATAATATAATTTTCTAACATAATTTATAATTTGTCACTTTTCATTACATAGCTTTAATTTATCAAATCTAATGTATTTAAAAAAATTGAATATAACATGTATTTTTATATCTTTTTCAAAATCGACATATTTGTATTAATTTATTGGTGAGAACTTAATTGGCTTGTGTGTTATTTATATTGGTTTATGTTAGTGTCAATATTATTGCTGTCTGTTTCCCTATCATGAATGAAATAAAAATAAAATAAAATAAGTTATCATTGATCACATTTTTTGTACTACTATTTGTTTCATTTCATTTTATTTTCTCTAGTGTCTTTTCTGTGCAATAATAGTAGATTTTATGCCGAGTGCATAAAGCAAGTCATTATTATCCGAGATCGTTATATGCCCGAGCCCGCAGGGCGAGGGCAGATGAAGAAGTCGAGGATAAAAATGATTTGTGCACGAGTTATAAACTCTGCTTTTCACTTCGATTGCGAGAAAATAAAACAGTAACATAACATACTAACATTTATTTAATTAAAATTCAAAGTAAAATTAGTACAATTTTGAATGCTGAATGATATGGTTTTTCCCGGCATATTAACGGTATTCTTTTGAATTTGAGATGAAATGACAGAAGATGGTACATTAAAAGATGATTGTTCTGGAGATGGTTCTTTTTTAGTATAGATACATTTAAAAAGCTACTTTTTTGCCCTTGTGCATAAAGTTCAACTTTATGTCGCCTAGTTTCTGCATAAAGTAGTACTTTTTCGAGCATGAGAAGTGAAAAGTATATTCTTATCTTATCGTATTTTTATAACTATATCAAATCGCTTAAATAAATACACTGCTTTTCCGCAGTCTCCAAGAGAATAAAAATGTTGTACAGGAGACAATTTGTAGCTGTTCTATTTGTGTCGCTAGTCGACTTAAGGAGTGTTTTCTGTAGAGTTTGCTTCGAGCTAAAACGAGCTATTTTGTAGCTCAATTGTTAACTCATAACTCATCATAATCATCTACCTAGCCTTATGTCGTATCTGACGGGGTCAGCTACTTAATCCAGGGGATTGAACGAGGGTACTACTTTTTACATAGAGCGACTGCCATCTGACCTCCGCAACCCAGAAGAGAACCCAGACCCAATCCTAAATTACGTCAAAGTTTTCACGCCGCAAATGCTTAGCAATGGCCTCTGATATGGCTAAACGACTAAAATCTACGGTATTAAACGATATTAACCGGGACCAACAGCTTAACGTGCCTTCCGAAGCACGGAAATAGCGCTGAATAAAGCTACATATGAAATTCGGAAACCGAAAAACACATTGGTACGTGGTGGGATTCGAACCACGACCTCCCACTCAGGAGGCAGCGGCCCTAACTACTACACCATCGGGCTCTTCAAATACCATCGGGCTCTTTTTGTTAACTCATAAATAATTATTGTAAAATATTATAAATTATTTCATATACCTATCTACCGCGGTCTATTACGATGATGCTAAGAAATAAAAAAAACCGTAACAAGCCTGATGTTAACCTTGTATTATACGGGGCTTAATTATAGATTTTGCGGCTAAAATTAAAATTAATATCTATTTATTTTGTCACTTTCAAACTAAAAACTTTGGAAAAGGGCAGGAGATCTATTATTTTCGGTTTTTCATTTAAAGTCGGTGGTTTTATGCGTTTTCTGTCATTTTTATCCGCCGTCATATGATATGGCGGATAAAATTAACAGAAATACTGGGGAAACGTGCAAAAGCGCTAAAAAATCTAGCGGACGAAGTGCAAAACCATACAGAATAAATCACCCGTCTATTTTCAATTTTATTATTTTGTAAGTGACAGATAGATTATAATTTTAGTTTTAGCCGGTGGTATCTATCGAGCCCATAACTTAAAGCTGTAGATTAACATAACAGTAAACTTAAATACACTGAAATGTGCTTCATTAGCATATTTGCAATATATTAGTAACAATTATTTCTTCTATAGACTGGGACAGATAGAAAAACATACAATGTTCCAGCTGCTCTTCCTCATGGGCATGCTGTAGAAGTCAGCAAATGGGGACTCGAGGGTTACAATGTATTGTAATTTAGGCGATGGGCTAACAACCTGTCAATATAGCAATACACATTACAATCTAAAATTGCCCTCAATTTTTGTCAGACGTGGCGATAGCGCCTTTTACGAGGCGTTTGACGCTCTGCCTACCCCGTAAGGGAAAAGGCGTGATTTTATGTATGTATGTATAAACCATTATTAATTGTTCTGAGACATACGCAGTTGTTAGCAATAGGAGTACAAAACATGTTTTGTCTACAACTTGCGTCGAGCGCGCCACGCCATCTGCACTTGACATTACAATGCTAGCTCTATAAACTACTAATTATAAACCTATAGACGTGTTTCAGAATCTATCTGGAATAACCCTCAAATCTTGTCTGACGTAGCGGAATCTTCATTTAGGTCATACATGCTCTGCCTACCCCATTAGGGATAAAGGCGTGTTGTAATTTATGTAGTACTAGCGTGCCCCGGCTTCGCACGGAAATTATCAGTGTTTCTCTTTTATATTATGCATGTTTTATACATTTAAACCTTCCTCTTGAATTACTCCATCTTTTAAAAGAAACTGCATCAAAATCCGTTGCGTAGTTGAAATATTTATGCATACATAGGGATATAGGGAAAGAGAAAGCGACTTTGTTTTATACTATGCAGTGATGTTTCAGAATAGTTGGACAATATTTATGTTCTAAATAATGTTAAAACGATTTGCTGTCTGAGAATTCATTTAAAAAAAAAAAAAGTATCTCACGAGCCGGCCAATAAACTGAAAATGCGATCGGAAAAGCTTGCATTGTCGTAGCCGAACGACGTTTCAAAAAAATAAGATGGCGCTTCACCGTATTCACTACAGTAATTTGTGGCCAGACTTGCGACGCCTTACAATTTTTATTTTTTAACAGGATTGCTACCACGATTATATGTATTGTTACTTCGATATTTCTTCGCAGTTTCATGCGACATGGTCACGATAAGGCTTTCGTTAGATGATGTCAAAACTCGCCACGCTAGTCTGCTCGTAACCATGTTGCATGAATACGCGATGAATTATCGACGAGGTACCAATAAATATCGTGGTTGTAATTGCGTTCAAAATAATAATCTTATTGTAATGAACAACCGCGAAAGTCTCACAACTTATATTGCGACGCATTCAAACTTCTACACTCAGTTCTACGGTATCCTTGTGCATTTCTAATACAAATCCCTCTATTGTCGTGAACTCACGACGCGCGCGCCGCCTGCGCCTGACACGACAAAGCCACCTCTATTCATTACTCAACTCTATGGAGTCAGTTTAGTTGAATTATTGTTAGGTAACCTAGACGTTTTTAAAGAGATCCCGATGGTGTAGTGGATAGGGCTACTGCCTCCTGAACTCAAATCCCACCACGTACCAATGGGTTTTCGGTTTACAAATTTCGGCACTTTTTCCGTGCTTCGGAAGGCATATTAAGCCGTTGGTATAGGTTAAAATCGTTTAACATCGTAGATATTAGTCGTTAAGCCATGTCAGAGGCCAGTGCTAAGCATTGGTGGCTTGAAAACTCTAACCTAATCTAGGGTTGGGTCTGGTTTCCCTTCTGGGTTGCGGAGGTCAGATTGCAGTCACTCTGTGTAAAAACCAGTACCCTCGTTTAATCCCATGGATTAAGTAGTTGACCCCGTGAGATACGGTATACGTCTAGGGATATGATCCCAGTCGTTTTTGAATGCCGCTGAACCTTATTCAAGTAAATTTGAGTAAATGACAGTTTTTTTGTTAATGGGTTTGTTCTTGATAGTAGGTAAGTGATGACCGTGACAGAGTCAACGATAGAGCGAGCTCACTCAGAAGATGCCTGTTATGGCACTGGCTCTCACGCACCGACGGAACACAGCGAGCTGTTTTTGTTAATTTCAAGTATTGTAATATACTCAGGTGTGTCTGTAAATGCTTCTAAGTTAATTTATAATAAGCAAACAATTATTTGTCCTGTAGTTTTATTAGATGTCTGAAAAAAATATTTTTGCAGTTTGCTTCACCACTTTTAAAGCAAATAATTGACAGATCGAAGGTTTTTTTTAACTTGCAGTAACAAACTTCTATCGAACAAAAAAGACGAAATATTTGTGTGAAATCGCGAACGTAAAGCTAGTGTAGGTGATAATAGCCCCATTCTGCTGGTGACATTTACTAATGTAGACTTGGTAGGAGTGTTTCTACCTGCAGGTGACAACGTGTGAAGAATGGAGCTTGAGGAGTTTAAACGATCACAAGTGGAGTTTGGAGTGAATCGATCTAAATTCACTATAATTATTACAAATGCAAATGTCTACAAACACATACATACATACATATAATCACGCCTTTATCCCTAATAGGGTAGGCAGAGCGTAAACGACCTAAACAAAGATCGTTCCGCTACGTCTGACAAAGTTTTGAGGGTTATATAAGATAGATTTGTAGGTATATTGTTGTAGTTACAGATTGTCAGCCCATCGCCTAAGTTACAATATACTGAAATCCTCAGATCCCTTAGCTGGTTTTTACAGCATGCCCGAAAGGAAATGCAGCTGGCATATTCTATGTTTTTCTCTCGCTCCCAGTCCAGCTTTGACGTAATACACAAATTGACTGATAAATTAATCACTATTAAATATTAATTGAAAAAGCGTCTTAATTGTCGTTCTATTTCTAATGTCACACTAATCCTAATTGATGTAAAAGCTTTTCAAAGTTTATTGACTTTTTGAAGACAGTCGAAATATGTTTTTTTTTAATTCTGAGAGTATTTTGTAAATAATTAGATATCACTTTGTTTTTCACAAACGAAATGCTCAACTCAAAAAGATATTCTAAATTGTTATTCAATAGATATTTGATGGGCTGACAACCTGTCACTATAGCAATATACATTCAAACCTGTTTAATTCACCCTCAAAACTTTGTCAGATGTGGCGGAACGACCTTTGTTTAGGTCTCTGCCTACCCCACTAGGGATAAAGGCGTGATCATATGTATCGATGTATGTATGTATTTAAGTGTCAAATTAAAGTTGAAGAGAAGACTCATTTATAATTATTAATTGCGTTTAGATAGATATTAGATAGATTTGTAAGTATATTCCTATAGTGACAGGTTGTCAGCCTATCACCTAAATGGCAATATCCAAAAACCCTCGAATCCCTTAGCTGGTTTTTACAGCATGCCCAGGAAGAAATGCAGGAGGCACATTCAATATTTTTTCTCGCGACGGGGCATGGAAGAATAAAATAAAATAAATATGTTCATTTTATTTATTCCTTTTAAAACTAACTTGACCAGTCAAGAACAGGCCAGTTTCCTTTCATAATTCGATCAACTGTACAGCCTTCTTAAGAAAGTTAATTAAAAACACAACTTTTGCTGCTAACCGGTTATAAAAAGAGGCACGCGAAGTAAAAAGAGTGGAAAATAAATGGGTGCTCTTTATTTTAGTCGGATAAAAATCAAATTTCTCTAATGCTGAGCATTTGTTCATTGTCGTCAAAATGTCGGCAAACTGCCTCCGTGGTCTAGTGGTCAGAGCCATGGGCTTAAGACCCAAAGGTCCTGGGTTCGATTCCCAAGGGGAAACACAAATTTGATATTTGTTAATTTATCACGTAATGGCTCTTTACAAGCACCCTAGAGGAAATATTTAGAAAAATATCAGCAAGCTAGGAGAAGGAGGGCATTGTCGTGGATGAAAACAGGTTAACTAACCTCCGTTTTGCTGATGACATTGTCCTTTTCGCTCCAACAGCTCATCGCCTAGCATACCTTCTGAACCTCCTTAACACCACAAGCCTCGAAGTCGGACTTCACATGAACAGGTCCAAAACGAAAATTATGACCAATAGTGCCATCGTTAAAGTAGAGGTGGAAGGGCAGGAATTACAGTATGTCGACGAATACATCTATTAGGGCCAGATAGTCTCCTTCCAAAACCGGCAAGATAAAGAAATCGATCGCCGCATAGAAAATGCCTGGAGGAGCTACTGGTCCATGAAGGACCTTATGAAGGGAGACCTTCCACTCTGTTTAAAGAGAAGACTCGTCGACGTGTGTATCCTGCCCTTTCTCACCTACGGTGCTCAGACGTGGTCCCTGACCAATTCACAAAAGTTTAGACTCGGGGTGTGTCAACGAGCAATGGAGCGGCGCATTCTCGGTGTTAAAAGGATCGATCGCATCAGGAACACCACTCTCCGCTCCAAAACTCAAATTACAGACGTAGGCAAGAAGGCTGCAAAGCTGAAGTGGGACTGGGCAGGTCATGTCACCCGAATGCATCCAGAGAGGTGGGCAAAGCTGGCCACTGACTGGGTGCCGAAAGAACGTCGGCCTAGAGGGAGACCAAAGAAGCGATGGCGGGATGACCTCACAGCGTTTCAAACAGACTGGTCAGAAACAGCCAAGAATAAAAAAGGGAAAAAGAAAGGGTAGGCCTTTGCCCAGCAGTGGGACAGTTTAGGCTAGTATAATAATCACGTAATGAGGTTTTTCCCAGTTTGGTTAGGACATTGCAAGCTGAGTCTTCTGATTGACCAAAAAGAAAAATGGTTCCATGTTTCGGAAGGCACTCTAAGCCGTCGGTCTCGTTCGCTGCCTTTGATAGTGGTCGTTACACAAAGCATATTAAAGGCCTACTAGTTGTGCTATTAGGTGGTTTAAAAAAATCGGACATCAGGGTTCATCGGGTCGATTGACTCGATACCCACACGACCGAAGAGGAAGTCAAAATGCTGGTGAAATATACTTGACTCGTGAAACCATTTTAGGGAACCTACTTTAAGAGAGTATTTAGAAAACCTCTTACAGACCGATCGGTTTTTCAACAGATTTTATTGGGTCAGAAATACAATAATATAATATATCTTACATGCTGGACTGGAGCGAGAGAAAAACATAGAATATGCCAGCTGCATTTCCTCCCGGGCATGCTGTAAAATCCAGCTAAAGGATCCGAGGGTTTCAGTATTTTGCAATTTAGGCGACAGGCTGACAACCTGTCACTATGGCAATATACCTACAAATCTATCATAAAAAACAATCAAACCCTTGTCAGACGTGGCGAAACGACCTTTGATTAGGTCGTTTACAGTCTGCCTACCCCATTAAGGCGTGATTATTTGTATGTATGTATGTAAATATAATAAACTGAATAGTAGAAGTCTTGCTTTATCTGTAGCACTATTTTCGTTTTTGGTTGAATGTCAGCGTTCGTTTCAAATCATCATCTCCTTAGCCTTATTCCGTATCTCACGAGGTCAGCTTCCTAATATAGAAAATTAAACGAGGGTACCGATTTTTACACAGAGCGACTGTCATCTGACCTCTGCAACCCAGAAGGGAAACCATACCTAATTGTAGATTAGGTCAGAGTTTTCTTACCGCCAATGCTTAGCACTGGCCTCTGATATGGCTTAAAGACTAATATGAAAGGTATTAAACGATATTAACCGGGACCAACGGCTAAACGTGCCTTCCGAAGCATGAAAAAAGCACCCAATAAACGTACATGGATAACCATAAATCACATTACCATTGCGCTATCCACTTCACCATCGGGCTTTCAAATAGAGTGAGCTATTTCGTTAGTCGACACAATCATATGACGACTGAAGTCAAGAGCAAAACCATTACAATTAAAAAACTCTTACAAACACACAAACTCGAAACCATTTTTCTTTGAACCATCTGACGGAACTTTTCGGTCCTGAAAAACCATTCACAAAATGACATTGTACCATTGTTGTTATTGGTTTTTTTCTTTATTTCTTTTGATTTGATAATTTTTCATGAAATTTTGTATTCATTTTCTAACATTTTGTTTCTGATTTTATTTATTTTATTCAAATGACGAATTATTTGTGAATGCTCATAATATGACATGTAATTTTATACTGGAACTTTTACTGTGTGATAAATAAAACTAAACAAAGAAAGCTTCTTTTTTTTCTAGAGCTAGTAAATTAACTGGTAACCTTCAAGATAGTAAGAACAGTGCGCGAGGAATCGTTTTCAATTAAATAAACTACCGACCCTGAGCTGCCAATGGAACGGTAGAGCTGAAGAATAAACAGCTAAAATAAAATTTTGCTGTAATAAAACACACAAATTGCTAAAAAAATATGTACCTAGCTAAAATAAAACACACAAATTGCTAAAATATAAAAAAATAAACCAAAAGATGTAAGTTTTGAGACCTTCGAGGTTGTTCATTACAATAAGATTACTACCACTTAAGTCTTACATACATCCATAGTTTTCACGCCTTTATCCCTTATGGGGTAGGCAGAGCGTAAACAACCTAAACAAAGCTAGTTACACAATGTCTGACAAAGTTTTGAGGTCTATTCAAGGTAGATTTGTAGGTATATTTCTGTATTCACAGGTTGTCAGCTCATTGCCTTAATTTCAATAAACAGAAACCCTCGGATCGCTTAGCTGGTCTTTACATTTCTACATACATACATACATATAATCACGCCTTTATCCCTAATGGGGTAGGCTGAGCGTAAACGACCAAAACAAAGGTCATTCCGCCACGTCTAACAAAGTTGTGAGGGTTATTTTAGATAGATTTGAAAGGTATATTGCTGTAGTGACAGGTTGTCAGCCCATCGCCTACATTGCAATATACTGAAACCCTCGGATCACTTAGCTGACTTTTACAGCATGCCCGGGAGGAAATGCAGCTGGCACATTCTAAGTTTTTCTGTCGCTCCCAGGCCAGCATGGAAGTCATTTACATTTCTACCACGATTATATTTATTGTTACCTCTATATTTCGGCGTATGTTCATGTTCAATCGTCACGAACCATGATGATAGATGTTCTTTTTGTGTTTCCTGAAATCTATTTGCATTGAGTTTGCAATCTTTTGTTATCATACCTGTAGCTCATTCTCTTCCAAAAACTAATCAAAGTGCATCATAAGAAGACAGATCTTAACTATGACCAGTAGGTACAGACTTTTTTAACTAGAGCAGTTCAATTCGAGAGGTAAATTTTTGGTTCTAAAAAATTAATAAAGAGAGGAAAAAATCTTAAGTATTAATAATAATAATAAGGCCCGTGAGATGGAAGACTACAATATAATACAAGATACTTTATTGCACAAAAATCACAAATAAAAGTAAAGAACAAAACAGTACAATATAGGCGGCCTTATTGCTAAAGCAGCATTTTCTACCAGGCAACCTTTGGGTAGTAGGATAGTACATAGCAGATAGCGGGATTGAGCATACTAAGTTCATCTTAACACTTAAAAAATATAAATACTACTAAATAAATACATAAATAAAATAAACTAATATATATACCTAAATATATAAGACTACCTTCGTAAGAGAGGAAAATTAAGAAAAACATTAATTAATAATAATAAATAATTTTATGCAGGCAATATTTACATTTTCTTCCATGCTGGCCTGGGAGCGAGAAAAAAACATAGAATGTGCCAGCTGCATATCCTCCCGAGCATGCTGTAAAAACCAGCTAAGGGATTCAAGGGTTTCAGTATATTGTAACTTAGGCGATGGGCTGACAACCTGTCACTACAGCAATATACCCACAAATCTATCTTAAATAACCCTCAAAACATTGTCAGACGTGGCGAAACGACATTTGTTTAGGTTGTTTACGCTCTGCCTACCCCATTAAGAATGAAGGCGTGATTCAATGTATGTATGTATGTAATATTTACATTAGTAGATGTTCAATAATGTAAGCAGAGGCCCATAAATTATATATATATATCTTACAGACTAACATACATATATCATAAAGACTTAAATTATATTTCGACGTATTAAGTAACAATGAGTTCAGTAAAGTTCTTCCATGCTGGTCAGAGAACTAGAGAAAAACATAGAATAGGCCATCTGCATTCCCTCCCAGGCATGTTGATTTAACCAGCTAAAGGATCCGAGGGTTTCAGTATATCGTAACCTGTCACTACAGCAATATATCTACAAATCTATTTTTGTCAGACGTGGCGGAACAAGCGTTTAGGCCGTTTACGCTCTGCATACGCCATTAGGGATAAAGGCGTGATAATATGTATGTATGTAAGTAACAATGACTAATACTTAGTGAATTTAATTGCCCCTAGTTGGAGTAAAGAGGGTTCTATTGTGTCCTTGGCGCGGAGGGTTTGCGCAGGTTTTATGAATCGTGTGAGCTGATTGTGTATCGGGAGAGCAGATGGGACACTCGGTATACAATCTACAGATGATTACGTGTTTGAACATACATACATACGTGCATATAATCACGCCTTTATCCCTAATGGGGTAGGCAAAGCGTAAACGACCTAAGCAAAGGTCGTTTCGCTACGTCTCACAAAAATTTGAGGGTTATTTAAGACAGATTTGTAGGCATTTTGCTGTACTGACAGGTTGTCAGCCCATCGCCTAATTGTACGTTACGTGTTTGTAAGGTGATGGTGAATTTATTATATACCAGGTGTAAGGGACATCATAGGGGTTGCTTCGTCAACGAAACTGAACAGGTATCAGCAGAACTTGCTTTTCGGTAGAAATTGTCTGATCGAGGTAGTCTTTTTGCATGGGAAAGTTATAAAATATTTTCTGAAAGAATTTTGTGGTAACCATGATCAGATGAAAACCCATTTTCCAGAGTGTATAGAACATCAAGAAGAGCAACTCAACATCAACCCCAATACCAAGTGGGAAGAAGTTGATGAAGTGATAAATAAAGAAGCTGTAACATGGAGCATACTATCGTTCGCACCATATAAAGCGCCGGGACCAGATGGCATTTTTCCTAAAATGTTACAGATAGCACTAGTCCACATTATAGACGATTTGATTCACCTATACAAAGAAAGTCTAAATACAGGCTATATCCCCAAAACATGGAGGAAGGTCAAAGCTACCTTTATTCCTAAACCGGGGAAAAAGAATTATCAAGAAGCCAAATCTTTCAGATGCATCAGCCTATCGTCATACATCATGAAAGCACTAGAAAAGATTATAGACAGATTCATCAGATCGAAGATAAGCAGAAGTGGCAACCTGCTGCATGCAAATCAGCATGCATATATGCAAGGAAAATCCACGGACACTGCTCTTCATAACCTGATAGTCAAAGCTGAAAGATCTATACATAATAAAGAATACGCTATGGGATGTTTCTTTGACATTGAGGGTGCCTTTGACAAGGCGACCTCATATGCCATAGCAAACTCCCTAGAGAGAGAAGGAATAGCACAAAATCTAGCCAGATGGGTGATGAACGCTCTGAAACATCGTGCCATTACGGCAGAGCTAGGAGATACATCGCACACTATTCGAGCCAAAAGAGGCTTCCCACAGGGAGGATGTCTCTCACCACTTATGTGGTGTCTTCTCCTGGATGACCTAATAAAGACTATAAACAGAACCATGGTATATATGCAAGCATACTCCGATGACGGAGTTATACTAGCTACTGGAAGAGAATTGAACATGATTAGTAACATCATGAACAGGACACTGAAGCTGGTCCTTCAATGGTGCAGGGATAGAGGTTTAAACCTCAACCCGAATAAAACCAAACTAATCATCTTCACAAGGAAAAGAAATAAACATTTAGAACTACCAGTCCGAATCGATGGAGTTGAACTGGAAGTAGTAGAGGAGATAAGATACCTAGGTGTGGATATAGACAGTAAACTGCTCTTTAACACACACATAGAAAACTCAAGCAAAAAAGCAAAGATGGCCTTAGTGCAATGCAGAAGAGCCGTCGGCAAGACATGGGGAATAAAGCCACATATAGTCCTATGGATCTATAAAGCTATAATTCTCCCCAGAATAAGTTACGGAGCAATAGTATGGTGGCATAGAACCTCTATCATCAAAAACAAAACAGCGCTGGACCAGGTCCAACGCTTAGCTGCACTGATGATCACTGGGGCAATGAGAACAACTCCCACAGCAGCCTTAAATATGATCCTGGGTCTCTATCCTATTGACCTACAGGTGAAGAAGGTAGCCTTAGAACAATGGTTTAGAATGAAGTCCTTTAAGTCTTGGAGGGGTAACCATCTGGACAAAGGGCATGTTAGGATAGACTCGGTGATAGGACAAAATATCTCGATGATTCTTGCAAACAACGATTTGATAGAGAAACAAGAGATTTTTGATAAAAAGTACAGAATACACATAGGCTCAAGAGAGGAGTGGAAAATTCACACAGACAACCCGACAACGATCTGTTACACTGACGGATCTAGGAAAGAAAGCACCAAATTATCGGGGGCGGGCATTTACATAGAAAGCTCGCCACGTCTGTATAGAACAATACCTTTAGGAAAATTCGCCAGCGTTTTCCAGGCTGAGGTGCAGGCCATCCTGGAGTGCGCCGGCGAGTTAGAAAATACAGAACTGACACCAGAAGTCATAATCTATAGCGACAGTCAGGCAGCATTAAAAGCGCTCAACAAAACCTGTACAACCTCTGCATTGGTTAAGGAATGCAAACTGACTCTAAACAGATTATGTACCAAAACTAGTATCACAATTGCCTGGGTGCCAGGGCACCAAGACAATGAAGGAAACGAAATAGCAGACAAATTGGCCAGGACCGGGGCAGATGAAACCTTTATGGGCCCTGAACCATGTCTACCAATTCCAGGCCAAATAACAAAAGGCGTTATTAACATAAAAATTAAAAACGATAGTAACAGTAGATGGAATAACTTACAGTCCTGTCGACAATCTAAGTTTTTCATAAAATGCTTAGATTTTAGAAAAACGCGTAGACTACTACAACTTAGTAAAAAACATATCAGACTCTTGGTAGGGTTAGTGACAGGACATTGCGGACTGAACAAACACCTACACACTATGAGATTAATAGATAACCCAAATTGCCCTGAGTGCGGACAGGAGGAAAGTAGTCTCCACTTCTTAGCCGAATGTCCTAGCTACTCACTGCCAAGATGGGAATACTTAGGAACTGACAAACTAGAGACAAAGGACTTAGAAAACATTTCCTTATTAGACATTCTGCACTTCTGCAGGGCCACCGGTAGATTCAGGGAGGTGACGCTGACGGAGCACCAGTGAACCCAGTGCTCCACCACTGGGAATTGGGTGAAATAGTTCCAATCATCAGGAGCTGATCACCCGTCTGCGTGCATCGCAGCCGTCCCACCAAGAAGTAGAAGTAGAACCATGATCAGTTTCATAAACATAGCAACGCCTAAATAATTACTACCTATTCCACTAAGTACTTCCAAATTCAAACATATTGTAGCTTATGTCATATTTTTTCCGAAAACTGTCATGCTGGACTGGGAGTGAGAGAAAAAATATAGATTTTTGCCAGCTGCATTTTCTCCCGGGCATGCTGTTAAAACCAGCTAATAGATTTGAGGGTTTCAGTATATTGTAATTTAGGCGATGGGCTGACAAACTGTCTCTACAGTAATATACCTACAAATCTACCTTAAATAATCCTCAAAGCTTTGTCAGACTTTTGGTTAGGTCGTTTACGCTCTGCCTACCCCAATATATACATACATACATAAAATCATGCCTTAATCCCTTACGGGGCAGGCAGAGCATAATACGCCTCGTAAAAGTCAGCCCATCGCCTAAATTACAATACACTGTAACCATCGAATCCCTTTTGCTGACTTCTACATCATGCCCGGGAGGAAGGGCAGCTGGAACATTCTATGTTTTTCTATCTCTCCCAGTCCAGCATGAAAGGATAATTATATAAAGGCGTGATTATATGTATGTTTGTTTTCCAAAAACAACTGTTGATCCCTCATGTTAAAAATTTCTCTGTATTTTGTTCCCGACCGCAGGAAACTTACACTTGAGTTGAGACAAGTTTTAATTCGATCAGCGCAAGCGATTCTCTCCTTTAGCGCCAAGTTTTACGTAAGAAAATGACTTGGTTGAACTATGTCGTAGTTTCAACTTGGCTGGAGTGGTATCGTTTGTTTTGAGACAATCTGAATAAAACTTTGCCTTCATTAATTATGAGAGAAGTGTTCCTGCCACTGGTCATGGGTAATGTTGTGTTTGGCTATCTTTGCACCAGTGCCTTCGGAACTTCATGTAAAGATTTTTTTAGATAAATATGACATTGTTTTTAAAGGACTCTCTTTTTTAGATACATTAAGACGTCTTTAGTTGTTTAGTTTAGAAGTAAAACAGCATATTAACCAGATATATAAGGAGATAGTAAACATTTCTCAATTTTTTTTTCTACACCACTACTTATATTATGATACCATTATAATTAAGACGTCCTACATACATCCATAGTATTCACACCTTTATCCCTTATGGGGTAGGCAGAGCGTAAACAACCTTAACAAAGGTCGTTCCATCATGTCTGACAAAGTTTTATGTCACCATTATAATTAAGAAAAACAAAACTACCCAGGCCCTTATTTATATTCAGGTCCCAAGTTAGACAGCGAGTTTGATTTGGTATCAGAAATGTCATTTCGCTACAAAACGACTTTACAAAACTATACTTAATATTGCTCTTAATCTTGAGATCGCTTTACGAAACCCAAAATGCCTTTTAGGTAACAAGTAACCCTTAATTTTCTCTTAAATAACTAGACCTTCCAAAACAAAGAACGTCTTATACCAACTTAATAAAACACAGCGAAATAATATAATTCCGAGTTCCTTCCTTCTGTCTCCTGAAGGAAAAACCAACTTAATTTACTGAAGCTTAATAAAAGCTGTAAAAAAAACAAAAGTCGAGCTGAGAACTTGGAGGGAAGAGCCCTTCTTTTTATAAGTCTGTAAGAAAACCATTAGAGTTATCTCATAATCTCCCCTAAGCAAACTTTAACCGTAGTTTAAACGAAAGGTTAACGACGAGGTTGATATAAATAAGATTTAATTAACTTTATTACACTCTTGCGCAGTAATTATAGACGCTCATGTGTTAAATGTTCAAGTTTGTGTTTAATATGTGTAAATGCAATCAAATTTTAAATTTTAAAATTTTAAATTTTAAAATTTGTATGATTATGTAGTATCTTAATTTTAAACATGAAAATAAACAAGCTAAAAGTTACACTTGCTTGGGTGGGATTTGAACTCACAGTCTTCGGCGTACCGTACCGATGCTCTAACCACTGAACCACCAAGTGATTCAATCTAACCAGTGAAACTTGTAGCCTGTTTAATGACTATAAAACATTAACACTTAATATTCTATTTTTTTTAGATTTAAACTTCTTCTTAAGTTTTTTTTTATGAATAGACGATTCATCTTATAGTAATTGATTACCGTCTTCAAATTGGACGCCTGCAACGCTTACTCGTAAGGGATTAAAATACGCCGCAGTCTATTCATAAATATACGAATAAAAAAAATTGAGCTTAAGTGGAACAGCTTTTAGCTAGATAATTTTTCCACCTAATTTCGTTTTATAATTATTGTTAGATTTTTAATCATCTACTAAAACATCCCAATTTTTTGATGATTGTCTACATTTATTACTTTGGACTACAACTATAAAATAATTGTACAAGTGTTGGTTTTAGCCCCACGCACGCCTTCCAAAAGTGCGGGACTCTATAGTCCCGAGATATTGTAGAACACACACAATACCTGCGTCTGTGTTTCCGAACGCCTTCAACCCCCAACATTTCAAAGTTAGAGTGAATAGGCATCTTCTGGGTGAGCTCGCACCATCGTCGACTCCGTCTCAGTCGTTTCCGACCTAGACTGGAGTCAAGAGCAAACCCATTTTTTAATAAAAAAAAAAAAAAAAAAAAAACAATAATATTATTATTAACTTTTTAGATTATAAGTTTAATTGCCATCCCAGCAAATTCCAAGGGATATAATTCAATTATTATTTTGCAACTACATTCCAAAGATGAAAGTAATTTAACTTTCAGTGTTACATGCTCGAAACTTTAACTTGTACGCCGCCGTGTAGCCATGTTACAAGTGCCTAGTTCGATATACTTGTGAAGATTGCTTTTTCTGCAAAAAATGTCTTTCTCAGAATCCAATCTGTCTCAATTACAAAGACAAAATATTTTTCAAAGTATTTTTGCGCTAGCTTAGGCTAGATTTTTTATTGTTTGAGATTTTTCCAGGGAATAATAAAAATTAATAACAAATGTATTATGTAAAAATTAAAAACTTAACTATTGTTTTATAATAGTTTACTCAGAAATAAATGTGTGCCTTCTGTTGTATCTATACCTATATAAAATTTATGTTCACGACACTACAAATGCAAGTATTCCTATTTTATCTTGTAGATATGGTTGTATTATATGCCATTTATATTCTGTTTTAAAATTATGCAATAATAATGAACTTTGAAAAACAAAAACAAATAATAAATAAGTAATTTTCATCTTATTTCCGATTGAAAATATAAAAAATCGATAGGATTAATTAATGCACTCACAGTTTTACACTAAACAGAAAATTTTCTTAATTTGGTTTAATTTTTTACGCGTCTCCTCAAGTATCCTCCCCTTGTTCTGAATTATGCTCTGCTAACCTCAATTCCCCTGACAACCTCACAACCTCAGCTAACATTAAACCCCTTGCACTCATCCCTCATAATATTACGTCTTCAGCAAATATCCACTTCAATTACAGCGTGCACCATGTTACCTCCGTAGCCTTGGGACATGGGGGTAGAAGGGAAGGGAGGGGAAAGCTGATTTTCTACTGGACAGTACGGCAACGGCACGATAACGATATCGTTACGATACAGTGGTTCTGCCTTTTCACTAGGATAGTAATATCGGCCACCTTGAACCACTATGCGCATGTTGCGAATATAATATTCTTTATTGCATTACAGAAAGGTATGCAAGGGCGAACTTATCTCTATGAAGAGATCTCTTCCAGCTAACTCATTCGCAGCTGAGATAATGATAAACATCTTAAGGGCAAGACAAATACAATGCAACTTAAACTAAAAATGAACAGAAATACGTACATATACAAAACATTTAGTTTGGCAGGACGGTGACGATATCGGTTAGGAATAAATGCCATGCCGATACTCTGACGTTGCCACATGTCAAGTGTAAAAGCGTGCCAAATATTTTCAATGATTTTTACATCTCTTCCACGATACCGTGCCGTCATCGTAGCCGTGGACGTGCCGTCTAGTGGGAAAACGCCCACGGTTATTAGCAGACCACCGAGGGGGTTGATTAAAGCAAGCAAGATATGTGGGAAGGGAAAGCACCTGGCTTTAATAACATACATGAAGAGGTGCGGAAGTCGCGGAGTTGTAGACGTTTTTGGAAGTGATTGTGTCGGTGGGCGGGACTTTCTGACACAATGGAATATACATACATACATACATAAAATCACGCCTTTATCCCTTACGGGGTAGGCAGAGCGTAAAACGCCTCCTAAAAGGCGCTTTCGCCACGTCTGACATAAATTGAGGGCAATTTTAGATTGTAATGTGTATTGCTGTAGTGACAGGTTGTCAGCCCATCGCCTAAATTAAAATACACTGTAACCCTCGAATCCCTTTTGCTGTCTTGGAATATTATTCGGAAAATATAAAATTATTTTGTTTTGTATTTTTTTTTTAACTGCACACATGTGTACAATATGTTACAATAAAGCGGTACTTATAATTAAAGTGAGTCTATACACAGTCAACTACACTATTCACATCATACGAGTATATCCTATGTTTTTTAACATCTGAGACGGACAGACAGATGAACATGAAGTAGTAAATAAAATTCATATCTATAATCACGCCTTTAACCCTTGTAGGCAGAGCGTAAACAACCTAAACAAAGGTCGTTCCGCCACGTCTGATAAAGTTTTGAGGGTTTAAGATAG
Source organism: Scrobipalpa costella (assembly GCA_949820665.1). Taxonomy (NCBI): domain Eukaryota; kingdom Metazoa; phylum Arthropoda; class Insecta; order Lepidoptera; family Gelechiidae; genus Scrobipalpa; species Scrobipalpa costella. The sequence continues at coordinate 23,095,028 of OX463301.1, forward strand.
ATTTCTACGTATATTGCTGTAGTGACAGGTTGTCACTCCATCGCCTAAATTGCACTATATTGAAACCCTCGGATCCCTTAGCTGGTTTTTACAGCATGCCCGGGAGGAAAAGCAGCTGGCATATTCTATGTTTTTCAGTTAATAACATCGCTATAAATAAATAGAAAGATAAAGAAACTTAATCACTTATTTAAAATGTATTATCATTGTTCATATGCTATCAGTACAAATAAACATAACGGAAGTAGTGTCTCTGGCACTTTGATACAAAAACTAAGTCCGTTTATTAACGCTGCACAGACAACACACTCATAAATAACAACCTGTGACATTTGCTGCGGCCCTGGTAACTTACTGCCTCTGTTTACACATTTCTAGTTAGTAAAGCCACAACAGTCTACAATATGATGGGTCATACTCGCTTTGCTTGGCAGGTTGGCGAATTCGTTGTGAGATTCATCCGTAGAAAATTATTCTGCTTGTTTCTGCTGAATATTGTTTCTTAATCATCGCAATACATACCCGTGGTTTGTCCGTGGGAAGACAAAGGGTGGCTACTCAATGTTGACACACTACACGCTTGTATTGATTGACTAACATAATCACTACATAGTATAAAACAAAGTCGCTTTCTAAGTCCCTATGTATACATCATCTCCCTAGCCTTATCCCGTATCTCACGGGGTCGGCTACCTAATCTAGGAGATTGAACGAGGGTACTGGTTTTTACACAGAGCGACTGCCATCTGACCTCCGCAACCCAGAAGGGAAACCAGACCCAATCCTAGATTAGGTCAGAGTTTTCAAGCCGCCAATGCTTAGCACTAGCCTCTGATATAAGAAAGAAGAAAGAAAGAAAAATCATTTATTCGGCATAATTGCAGAAAAAAGGTGACAAGAACTGAAGTAAATAAAGACGACATTACAACTATACCGAAACGGTTCCAACTCAGCATAATGCCATAGCCGGAGCCGTGGCGCTGGTTTTATATGGCTTAACGACTAATATCTACGGTATTAAACGATATTAACCGGGACCAACGGCTTAACGTGCCTTGCGAAGCCCGGAAAAAGCGCCGAATAAACGTACATATGAAATTCGAAAACCGAAATACACATTGGTACGTGGTGGGATTCGAACCACGACCTCCCGCTTAGGAGGCAGCGGCCCTATCCACTACACCATCGGGCTCTCTACATGTATACATAAATCTTTAAAACTACGCAACGGATTTTGATGCGGTTTATTTTAATGGATAGAGTGATTGAAGGGGAAGGTTTATGTGTATAAAACATGCATAATATAGTAGAGAAACACTGATGAATTCCGTGCGAAGCCGGGGCGGGTCGCTAGTGAAGTATCAACCGTACTAGGACGTAGCTGCAGCAGAACGGCGCGGTACAGCGCGGCACTGCGTGACAAATTATTCTTTGTAAGAGATGTACCACACCGTACTTCCATGCTGGTCTGGGAGCGAGAGAAAAACATAGAATGTGCCAGCTGCATTTACTCCGGGGCATGCTGTAAAATCCAGCTAAGGGATCCGAGGGTTTCAGTATATTGTAATTTAAGCGATGGGCTGACAACCTATCACTATAGCAATATACATTCAAGTCTATCTTAAATAACCCTCAAAACTTTGTCAGACGTGGCGGGACGACCTTTGTTTGGCTCGTTTGCGCTCTGCCTACCCCATTAGGGATAAAGGCGTGATTATATGTATGTATGTATGTACCGCACTGAAGCAGCACTGGAGCTGCAGCGGAGCGGCGCGGCAATGTCAGTTCATACATTTTTACAGTACTTGTCGCGTAGTGTCGTGCTGCAGAGCTGCGCCGCGCCGCACCGCTGCAGCTACATCCCAATGCGGTCTAACCTTAAATTGATTTATAGTTTTTAAAAAGTTGTTAGAAGTGATAAAAGAAAATACTGTTCCTTTTTATAGTAACAAGTTTTCAGCCTGTTACCTTAGTCACAATAAATTTCTTAACTGACTTTTACTGCTCGCCCGGGATGAGAATAGCAAAACAGTTTCTTTTCTTTACTTATAAAAACTCACAGTTCATAGCAGTAAAATGGTACCTATAAGTATTTTTAAGTCAGTTTTAAAATAAAGGTAAACAATGTTTCATGTTATTTTATTCAAAAACACATTTTAAAAATACATGATACGTGTTGCCAACACTTTAGTTGTACAATTAATTAAATTACTAAAACTACTATTTCATTATGTTGTCATATCTAATAGCTTGAATCTGAAACTAAAACGTGACATGAAATTTTGTTTATTTTTATTCTAAAACTCAGTGGGAAATACTATATTTGACTAATAAATTGAGCTCAAATGAAAACAACTTGCTTACTTGACCTAACAGCTTCTTGCAGCTTATAATAATTACGCAAACAACTTCCTCATTTGCAAACATTAATTCAATTACCCCATCTCCTAAAAGATACCACTAAAACACGGTGCTTACGTTAAACCCCTTATTAAAACCCAACACTGAGGGCTCTGTAATCCACCATTATTTCGCCTTTCGACAATTACGCGCTGTAAATAAAGACGTTGCCGGAGCAATATTCAAGAGGAAGGAAGGCGTATAAAAAATTATCATCACCTCATTCCGTCCCGCGGGCTCGGGCCAAAATAAAAAAGTAAGTCGCGAGTAATTTTTTTACAGGCTTTACACATAGCAGCAATAAAAAAGCGCCGCGGCGAAGAGACTCGGCTATATTTCATTTTATGTCTCACTTAAGGCGGGTACCAGGGTACCATACCCCCCCGCCCCCTGCCGGTGACACTCGGAATGAAAGTTTAAATGTCGCCCGGAAATAATGTGGATTACGTGGTCTGTGTAACGTGGGACGTTTCAGAAGTGAAAGAGTTCGTAGAGCTCCTCTTGTGACTTTTGATAATTTTTCAAACGTTCTCCTCTGGAAGCAGGAGAATTTTCTATCTGAATGCAAATGGAGCTGTTGCCGACACTACCTCGCATTTGATATTCACTTGTCCTTTTCACTTGTTGATAATAGTCGGTAGAATTGACCCCTTTAATATAAAGGTAGAAGGGTAATGAATGATACCTAAATTCGTTAAATAAGCATGACTTGAATATTTATTTACGTATACAGATCCAAAAGGAACTCGCTTCCATCTAATGACTTTCATTATCTTTCGTGTGAGTACTTAAGTTTTAACAACTTAATGACGAACAATCTAATAATCATCATATATTTTTTTGTGTCCCCGTACTGAATCAAACCCACGATTTCTCAATTGAGAGCCCATAAGACTCAAAACTAAGCAACTACACGGAGGTCAGCAATAACCAATAGTAACTACTGTGTTATACAAGGATACTTCGCTTCGAAATTCCATTATCAAACACTGACCCTTTCGAAATTCAATGTTAATTGCCCATTCATTCATATCGTCGAATAAAATTCACAGAATTCCTCAGAAAACATCTCAATATACATTCCCGATCACGTCGTTTGTATAAAACCCCACTCATTTGCGAGACGATCGCTTAAATCGATTTAATATAACGAGATGATGCAAAAATGTTCACAGTCACGCCCCTTATTACCCCAGCAAAGGTTTAAGGTTTTTTTAATCGCATTATTATAGCCTTCAGAAAATATTCATATAAAAATAAAACTGGCCAAGTGCGAGTAAGACTTGCGCACAAAGTGTTCCGTAATGACCTATGATTAGGTATTATGACCACTATGATAAACAGAAAATATTGAATTTTTAACTGAGTACGTAGGTACTTATTTATTCGTGATACAAGATCTGTTAACATCTCAAATCTCTACCTATTAAGGTTTATTAGATACTTCCTCTGTAAAAAAAGAACAAAAAGCGACAAAAATAACTGGCTTTTTTGTATTATTTTATTCTATTTGTAGAATTTGTTGTTATAGCAGCAACTGAAATACTTACATTATTTATGAACTGTATAGTCATTTCGGTTCACGAGACATTACTGTTTATAGATATATAATATATATTTTCTAAGTTAAATTTGTATTTGTCTGGTTTTCACTTGACTGTCAAGAAAGGGTTATTTAATTTATGTTGAATATTTGTATCTGTTTAATATACCACGCGGATTGGTTTTACTGTAAGGCACGTATTTATAAAGCAATCTCAACATTGAGAGCAATATAAAGTATGGATTTGACAGGTAATTTTTACTGAAATTATATTTTTAATACGAACTTAAACTCGCTGTCACTCTCAAGTGCTGTTTATCAATACGGGCCTTAGTGTAGTAAATAAGTTAATTTCAATAAATAAACAGGCTGACGGACAATGGTCTCGAAAATAGAGTTCCGTTTTTTACCCTTCGGTCACGGAACCCTACAAATGTAAGAGGCTCGGATTGAGCCTTCCGTCTCGATTAAGAAATTTCAATGGGATCCTTGGGAAGCGTTTCAAAAGGAGTCGATTGTGTTGAAGTTATAAATTCATCTGATTTTGCCGTATGGTTTGTGATGGTGCCTGTTCATTAGCGATAACTGAGTCGTTTATGTGATTTTACCAATTCAAGGAGTTTTAAGTAGTCTGTCACAAAAGAGGCCAGAACTTTTATTCATCTGTGTGATTAGGCCCGTATTTATGATCAGCACTTGAGACTGACAGCTAGTTTGAATTCATATCAGAAATGTCATTCCAGTAAAGTATGTCAGCCTGTCAAATCCATACTTGAAATTGCTCTCAATCTTGAGATCGCTTTATAAATACGAGCCTTAGTGGTCTGATCCTTATACTCTCGATTCAGCGGACGTTAGTCACTTTGTGAGTTAGTTCCTAGATTATTAAGCCATACCATGAGAGGACAGAAAGTGATAACAATAATTTTATTTCAGATTTAGTTAAGTCGTGTTCGTGCTAAATTGCGTCCCTAGAGTCTGATAGTGGTCATTATACAGATGATATTATTGAATTTTAATTTTTTGTAAGAATTTAGACTACATGGATTATTTTCCATCTTAACAAGCAAGCTACTTAATAGAAACACTCATCTCCCTAGCCTTATCCCGTATATCACAGGGTCGGCTACCTAATCTAGGGGATTGAACGAGTGTTTTACTTCCATGCTGTACTGGGAGCGAGAGAAAAACATAGAATGTGCCAGCTGCATTTCCTCCCGGGCATGCTGTAAAAACCAACTTAGGGATCCGAGGGTTTCTGTATATTGCAATTTAGGTGACAGGCTGACAACCCGTCACTACAGCAATATACCTACAAATCTATCTTAAACAACCCTTAAAACTTTGTCAGACGTGGCGAAACGACCTTTGTTTAGGTCGTGTACGCTCTGATTACCCTATTAGGGATAAAGGCATGATTATATGTATGTATGTATGAACGAGGGTATTGGTTTTTAGACAGAGCGACTGCCATTTGCTACTCAATAGAATATGAAGAGTTATATTTTCGAGACACACCTACCTTATAATATAAAGCTCTATCCACACAGTACGACGGTGGCGCGACGATCTCCGAGCAATTTGTCGTCTTACTGCGCCCGCGGCGACGCTCCGTTCTCTCAAATTCAATATCCACTGGCATTTTACAACAATCGTCCGAACGAGCCGGGAATACCCTTTTATTGGTACTTTATTGGACGAGACTTTTCAGGTTAGACCTCATTTTAGGATTTAAGTGGAATTACACATTTAGTATCTACTGCGCAGACAACGTCAATACATTTTTGAAATAAGTAACAACCTAAAGCTTTTTCGTAGTCATTACAAACGTATTACTTCATACAAAATACTTAAAAACATTTGTATTTTACCTTATTTTACATAAGCCTTATGTTAAAGCCTTTTTACAGTGACATCATAAATCTTTGCTATGTTTTTTTTCTTCAATATTACATACATACATAAATCTCGCCTTTATCCCTTACGGGGTAGGCAGAGCGTTTAACGCCTCGTAAAAGGCGCTTTCGCCACGTCTGACAAAAATTGAGGGCAATTTTAGATTGTAATATGTATTCCTATAGTGACAGGTTGTCAGCCCAACGCCTAAATTACGATACACTGTAATCCTCGCGTCCCTTTTGCTGACTTCAACAGCATGCCCGGGAGTATGGGCAGCTGGAACATTCTATGTTTTTCTATCTCTCCCAGTCCAGCATGGAAGAACACTTCTTCAATATTAATATAGTATATACTATAAGTGGTGCTAACATATTCAACTACTTGAAATCAACGATGTTATTGAATTTCAAGCAGCTCGAATGTCAAACGCCTGACTCTAATGGCATGATTAATGTTTACCAGTTACCTGTCTACTTAGTTAGCCTACTTCAATAAAACATCTCCACAAGAAACAAGTGAGAGAAGAAAATTACACAAAAAGGAAATAGGTGTTTCATTTTCAAACACGGCCGTTCATCATAGGCGAATAAGAGCAAGGTATTAAGCGAAGTTTCGGTAAGTTGGAGCGTCGTTGGAGAGCGGCAGCGCGGAACGGAACGCAAGATTAATTGCCGCGCGTCGAGAGAAGGCGGCCAGTGTGTAATCGCCTTGTCGAATTATCGGGTTCAAATAGCTATTTGGAGACGGTTTCATTCCTTTTGTAGTGGGAAGTACGTGGTGCTTTTAGCTTCCAGATTTTTAAGGTCACTAGCATTCATGTTTTTGGGTCTTAATTTTTTCCCAAGTTATTCAGTTTCGGTAAGTTAGAGCGTCGTTGGAGAGCGGCAGCGCGGAAAGGAACGCAAGTATAATTGCCGCGCGTCAAATTATCGGGTTCAAATAGCTATTTGGAGACGGTTTCATTCCTTTTGTAGTGTTTGGTGTAAGTATTTGGTGCTTTTAGCATCCAGATTTTTAAGGTCACTAACCTTCAATTACCTACTTGGGTCTTAATTTTTTCCCAAGTGTTTCGGTTTCGGTGGTTTCGGTAAGTTGGAGCGTCGTTGGAAGGCGGCAGCGCGGAACGGAACGCAAGATTAATTGTCGCTCGTCGAGAGAAGTCGGCCAGTGTGTAATCGCCTTGTCGAATTATCGGGTTCAAATAGCTACTTGGAGACGGTTTCATTCCTTATGTAGTGGGAAGTATTCGGTGCTTTTACCTTCCAGATTTTTAAGGTCACTAACCTTCAATTACCTACTTGGGTCTTAATTTTTTCCCAAGTGTTTCGGTTTCGGTGGTTTCGGTAAGTAGGAGCGTCGTTGGAAGGCGGCAGCGCGGAACGGAACGCAAGATGAATTGTCGCTCGTCGAGAGAAGTCGGCCAGTGTGTAATCGCCTTGTCGATAATTCGACAAGTAAAGGGTTCAAAATGTAAATCCAAATAGCGATTTGGAGACGGTTCCTTTTGTAGAGGAAATTAATACGAGATTCTAGGGCACTGGCCTTAAAGTAGAAAACTTTGAAGAAGAACATATATATCCCGAATAGGGTAGGCAAAGCGTCAACGACCTAAACAAAGATCTACCACGTTTGACAAGTTTAGACTGTTATTTTAAATAGATCTGTATATAAATAAGAAGAATTAAATATATAAAAAGTTAAGGATTTTAATCGCTAATGAAAAGAGGTTCACTTTTTTTTTGTAGTAGAAAATATCTATTAAACTAAATTCTATCTAACGGATACTCTTACATACATATAATCACGCCTTTATCCTTACTAGGGTAGGCAGGGCGTAAACGACATAAACAAAGGTCGATCCGGCGCATCTGACAATTTTTGAGGAGTATTTAAGATAGATTTGTAGGTATATTGCTGTAGTGTCAGTCCATCGCCTAAATTGCAATATACTGAAACCCTCGGATGATTTCTTCCATGCTGGACTAAGAGCAAAAGAAAAACATAGAATGTGCCAACTGCATTTCCTCCCGGGCTTTCTGTAAAAGCCAGTTAAGGGTTCCGAGGGTTTCACATACATACATTTCTCTCTCGGTCGCTCGGGAGGAAATGGAGCGGGCATATTCTATGTTTTTTTCTCGCTCCCATTCCAGCATGGAAGTTATGGATACTCTGACATGTAAAAATAATTATTGTTTAGTCTACATACACTTTCTTAACTACACAAAGAACCCACCAAGTTCATATGCCGGTATTCCTCATTAAACCGAACAAAGCTGAAGTATTCACGTCTAGAGGTGACGGATCGTCAGTGACGCGGAACTGCGGAAAGTTCTTCTTCTTGTCAAGTGGGTTTCAAGTCAACGAACGATCCGATGAAACTTTGTGTCAGAGTTTTTAAACCACCTATTAGTCATCTCCCTAGCCTTATCCCGCAGGGTCGGCTTCCTAATCTAGGGGATTGAACGAGGGTACTAGTTTTTACACAGAGCGACTGCCATCTGACCTCCGCAACCCAGAAGGGAAACCAGACCCAATCCTAGATTAGGTCAGAGTTTTCGGGCCGCCAATGCTAAGCACTGGCCTCTGACATGGCTTTACGAATAATATCTACGGTGTTAAACGATATTAACCGGGACCAACGGCTTAACGTGCCTTCCGAAGCACGGAAAAAGCACCGAATAAACGTACATATGAAATTCGAAAACTGAAAAACACATTGGTACGTGGTGGGATTCGAACCACGACCTCCCGCTCAGGAGGCAGTGGCCCTATCCACTACACCATCGGGCTCATCAATTTTAAACCACCTATTAGTAACAGGTAATAATCCTCTGATGTGTTAAGTGTAATGACCACTGTCACAAAAACCGATCGTTTAATCTGCCTTACGAAGCACATAAATCTGTCACCATGCTGGTCTGAGAGCGAAAGAAAAACATAGAATGTACCAGCTGCTTTTCTTTCCGGGCATGCTGTAAAAAACCAGCTAATTGATCCGAGGGATTCAGTATATTGTAATTTAGATGATGGGCTGACAACCTTTCACTACAACAATATACGTACAAATCTATCTTAAATAACCCTCGAAACTTTATCAGATGTGGCGGAACGACCTTAGTTTGGATCTTTTACGCTTTGCTTACCTCATTAGGGATAAAGGCGCGATTAAATGTATGTATATATGTAATAATCCTCTAATGTGTTATGTGTAACGACAACTGTCAAGAACAGCGACCAAAACCGACGGATTAACCTGCCCTACGAAGCACAGAAATCTTTTTTACTGGCGATCACCTTATTGAGACTGGTAAAAATCTCACCAGTTCTCTTCCATGCTGGACTGAGAGCGAAAGAAAAACATAGAATGTGCCAGATGCATTTCCTTCTGCGCATGCTGTAAAAACCAGCTAAGAGATCCAAGGCAAGAGTCTTAGTATATTGCAATTTAGGCGATGGGTTGACAACCTGTCACTACAGGAATATACCTACAAATATATCTTAATTAACCCTCAAAACTTTGTCAGACGTGGCGGAACTACCTTTGACGTTTACGCTCTGCCTACCCCATCATTAAGGAAAACGGCGTGATTATAATGTATGTATTTGTCATGCTTCTTCTTCATTGTGATATAGTTTTATTGTAATAGACTCGCTTGTGACTTTCTAAAACTGTTCTTAAGAATCTATTTGGAAGTAAATGATTTTACTTTAATGTAAAAATCTCACAAAGTGATAAACTGTCAGAATTCACTTTGTGTTCCCCTTGGAAATCAAACCCATATCTTCCGGATCAGTATTGCTCATTAAAAGGAATAAAGCTGAAGTATTCACGTCGAGAGACGACTAATCGTCTGTTGACGTGGAAGTGCGGAAGTGTGCCGGTGTGTAGCGACCTTGTCGAATTATCGCCTCCAGCCATTTATGGGCCGGTAATTGAGTAAATACGGATAAAAATGTCTTAAGCGGATTCTTTTGCAATTGGGGCAATTTTAGGTTTTTTTCTCATGCGCCTTTTTCTGCAACTTTTTGGTCTTACCTAGATAAACCCCCCAATTATTAACACAAGTAAATATTCTCAACATCGCAATACATTTTTTTAATTACACAAAGAAAGAATCCCCCTAAGATTCCGTGCTGCGGATGTAATTCCTTCAGCCCTGGTCTGTGTTTGATAGTAGTAGTTTCACAAACCATTTCAGAGGCCTATTAACTGTTACTAATTGGAGTTTTAAAAACTCTGACACCAGGGTTCATTGACGCCAAACCCCACTCAATAAGAATAAGAATGGATCGTCTGTTGACGCGGAAGTGCGGAAGTGCGCCGGTGTGTAACAGCCTTGTCGAATTATCGCCTCCAGCTGTTTATGAGCCGGTAATTGAGTCTAGTGGTCTTAACCACGGTCTCTTGATCCGGGGGTCGGAGGTTTGAATCCCACGGGGGGAACACAAAGTTGTTTATTGACAATTTAGCGCTTTGTTAGATTCTCCATAAATTAGTGAGGGCAATTCAGGCTGAATCACCTACTTGTCTGTACTGCACGTTAAACCTTCGGATCGGTCTGTCTTTGAAAGTAGTAGTTTCACAAACCATCATCATCATCGTATGGCGTTCCCATATCATGTCAGAGGCCTATCAACTGTCACTAATAGGCGTTTTAAAAACTCTGATACCAGGGTTCATTGGCTCGAAACCCCACTCAATCAGAATAAGAATGGATCGTCTGTTGACGTGGAAGTGCGGAAGTGCGCCGGTGTGTAACGGCCTTGTCGAATTATCGCCTCCAGCCGTTTATGGGCCGGTAATTGGGTAAATACGGATAAAAAGGTCTTAAGCGGAATCTTTTGCGTTTGGTGCAATTTATAAGATTCAACATAACATATATTCACGCCTTTATCCCTAATGGGGTAAGCAGAGCGTAAACGACCTAAACAATGGTCGTTCCTCCACGTCTGACAATGTTTTTAGGGTAATTTAGATAGATTTGTAGATATAATGGTGTAGTGACAGGTTGTCAGCCCGTCGCCTAAATGGTAATATACAGTAACCCTCGGATCCTTTAGCTGGGTTTTACAGCATGCCCGGGAGTAAATGCAGCTGGCACATTCTATGTATATCTCTCTCTCCCAGGCCAGCATGGAAGTATAAGATTCAATATTTGCAATTTATCAATGGGTACTCAAGTGTGTTGCGTTTATAAAAGTCGGTAGGCTTTGTTATTATTGAAATCAAAGCAAAGTGAAACTCTTAAAAAAATCATCATGACTGACTAAAATATAACAAGGCTCTTATCTAAAATTTAAAATTACCTCAACAAATAAAATTGTCTGACATGGTGAATACTCTTCTTACTTCAAAGGATACAGGCGTGATTAATACCGGCCATGTTCGTGAATACGTCTGTAATTACCGAAAATTACCACCCTCTCAATCTTCTGGGTTTGCTCGCCTCATCATCAACTCTGTCACCGTCTTTCCTGACGTTTGTGTCTGGGGTCAAGAGCAAAACCATTTCAAGAAATAAAAAAAACATTTCCTGTAGTAATCATATATTTCATTGCGAATAAAAAACTCTCTACTATAAACTCGCTTCATACAACAATCAACATTAATTACAAAGTGTATTTGATAGGCTAGCTTTATATCTCGCGCTTTCCTGTCACTTAATAAGCTTTTTCCGTGGGGATGAGATATTTATTGAGATCGTCGGGTGCCGTGAGAGTGTGTTAGTGTGAAACGACCTTTTCAAATTAACGCCTCCAGATGTTTACTGGCCGGTAATTGATTAAAATACTAATTAAATTGGCTGACGTGGCTCATTTTCTATCGAGCGTTTGATTTGCCGGTTTCATCACCGATTTGACAAGTTTTCAGTTAGAGAAAAAAAAAGCTTGTGATATAAATATGATTAAACTTTGGCAATCAAACTCTTTTAATAACATTGATGTGAATGGATAGTTTATGAACTTTTTCTAAAATTAAAATAATACTGTTTTTTAAGGATAAAGGTTTGCTATTAATATCGTAATAGCATCGTTTAGCGAATATTCATATTTTAATTAGGTTGTTTTATTATTCACCACTTCTGTTAAAAGGTACAAAATTATCCTTATTGATGAATGAATGAATTTCCCTGTTCAAATCAGTCAACGAGAAAACCTTTAAAACAAACTCACGTCTCCATCAAACATTTCACTTCTCGACGGGCGAGAGAAAATAAAACGGCATAAACAGAACACAATCGCGCGACACCGAATCGAAACGCACAAAAGGTCCGGAGCGCGGCGAGTCGAAACAAAACAGAGTAGCCAATGTTTTTCAACAAAGTGGGCGAAAGGGGAAGCCCGGCACGGATGGGCCACCGCGGCCCTAGGGGAAAGATGAACGACTTGGCCCGCCGGCCCGTCGACCTATTGCTTTTCAATTTACAATTCTATTACCCCAAGATACGGGGAGATAGGAAGCGAAGAAAAGACTGTTGGATTTTAAAATGTGTCCAAATATTGGTCGAGCCGCGGCTTTCGCGAGAATCAAATTAAGTGGATCGTTGGCGGCTATTGTTAGCGTCTTTTTGTAAAAAAGGTTTTTTACTTCGTTTATTTTTTTATTCTTTTATATCCTACACAATTTTCTTCAACTTTTTAAAAACAGTTGACTATTTTTTGTTCATGTCGGTAATTTGATAATTTAATTATAAGTTAAATTAACTACTCCTTATTTTTAATGAATTTTAAAATTATTATTACTTAAAAACATAGTTGTGAAATTTTCCAAATCATATTATTTTGACGATATTGCCTATTGATTTTGAAATGAAAAACACTGCATATTGCGTTTTTGCACTTAATTTAATGGACAAAACGTAGCTTACAAGTAAACGTATAATTTTATTATAGGCTGTAACTTCATAAATAATTTATCTTAACTCTATAAAAGGATGCCTGCTGACTATTTCCGAAGGTTAATTATCAGGAAATCTAATTAAGTATGTTACAAGTTCCTGGCGTCTATCGTTTACATACATACATATAGTCACGCCTTTATCCCTTATGGGGTAGGCAGAGCGTAAACGACCTAAAAAAGGTCATTCGACCTAGACAAAGTTTTGAGGGTTATTTAGGATAGATTTGTAGGTATATTGCTGTAGTGACAGGTTGTCAGCCCATCGCCTAAATTGAAATATGCTGAAGCCCCAGATCCCTTAGCTGGTTTTTACAGCATGCCCGGGAGAAAATGCAGCTGGCACATTCTATGTTTTTTTCTCGCTCCCAGTCCAGCATGGAAGAAAGCGGCTATCGTTTCCCAGTATATATTAAACTTCCTTTCCCCCGAAACGTTGACAAGTTGTACAATGTCCTCTATTTTTGTGTAATTTTCTATTTAAGAGAAAATAAGCGTATTTTTTATTTATTTCATACGAGAAGAATTATTAAAAGTGATTGAATTTTAAAAACCAATCCCGTAAGAAACTGAAAGACATAGAAGTAAGTAATTTACTACTAATATATACGTACATACGGAAATTAAAACCCAATCCTGTAGCTATACCCGTCAATAAACTGTACACACCAGCTACTCTGCGCTTCAAAAATTCAAACATTATCTAAAACGTTTCTCTGTTATTTTTAGTTGGGCATAATTTCCCTCATTACCTCAAGAAGTCTACCGGTGACAATACCATCGCTAATCATTGAATATCCAACTTGTCAAGGCATCAAGTAAATGTCAATAGAAACAAAATATTCTCGCAGTAAAACGAAAGGCAAATTCAAAAGTTGGAATGTATAAAAATGTAAGACGGCAGCGCAAGCAGCGAAGACGCGACAGTAGAATTTTTAGTCAATTTCTCGTTTGACACAATTGATTTTGATCGCGGGATAAATCAAGTTTCTGGGCACGGAGCGAGGGCGACTTCCGTTCAGGGGGTGTGTAAGGTATAAACGAAGTGCCTGTTAAAAATCTTGTAATTGGCTAAAAAAGAAATCTAAAAAAAATCTGCTGTTTTCTTCCATGCTGGACTGGAAGCGAAAGAAAAACATAAGAGTGTGCTAGCTGCATTTCCTCCCGGACATGTTGTAAAACCCAGCTAAGTGATCGGAGGGTTTCAGTATTTTGCAATTTAGGCGATGGGCTGACAACCTGTCACTACAGCAATATACCTACAAATCTTAAATAACCCTCAAAACTTTGTGAACGACCTTTGTTCAGGTCGTTTACGCTCTGCCTACCCCATTATTGATAAAGATTGCGTTATTATATGTATGTAAAAAAAGAAAAGAATGTTAGAATTTTCAAACGCTGTGTGTAAAGTTGACCAATCTGTACTGGGTCCACGTGGTCGATGAAGGTCCGGTCTCCCTAATGTAGGGTAAGCTTATAGCCCTCGCTGGGGACGTATATGTGTTGATGATGAAGATGATGGCTAATGAACAAGAAAAACATTCCGCACGTCATATTGGAAGAATCGAGGCGGAAGCTGAGAGATTTACTATGGATAATTCGTTAATACGGGGTGTAAGGGACAGTGTCTCGCAAACTGATAGGGGTTGCTCAGTCAACGGAACTGAACAACTATCACCAGGATTTTTTCCATAAAAATTGTCTGATTGAGGTGGTCATTTTGTATGGGGAGTTCAAATTTATTTTCATCTTCTGAAAGAATTTTCTGGTGACAGTTGTTCATTTTTGTTGACTGAGCAACCGCTATCAGTTTGCGGGACGATGTCTCTTTCACCCGTTATAAGGCGGCGCTGCGATGACATTAATATACATACATATAATCACACCTTTATCCCTAATGACATTAACAATTGCCAAAAATAGTAGTAGCATGCCGTAAGCCTACAGCGCATGGCTTGCACCACCCGCCAAGCCTTTGTCCTCGCAGCGGCCGCGAGCTCAGATCACTCGTTTGAGGCTATTTAACGAGGCTCTGTAGTCTGTTACTGGCCCAATGCCCCCGGACCTACCCCGGTCACACAATCACTTTACCGCCTTCTTCACTACATAGTATAAAACAAAGTCGCTTTCTCTGTCCTTATATCCCTATAAAACTACGCAACGGATTTTGATACAGTTTATTTTAATGGATAGTGAGATTCAAGAGATAGGTTTATATGTATAATACATGCATAATATAGTAGAGAAACACTGATAATTTCCGTGCGAAGCCGGGGCGGGTCGCTAGTTATTTATAAAATGGATTTTCAAGTCAATGGACAACAATGGATAAAATTGTGTTAGAGTTTTTAAACTTCCTATTAGTGCAGCTAAAAGGCCTCTGTAATAGTTTGTGTAACAATCGGGACCGACGGCAATCATACATGATTCAAGGTGCATTGTTAAAAAAATGTAAGGAAAATCTCAAAAAGTGGAGAAATATTAACTTTGTGTTCCCCGTGGGAATCAAACCAACCACCTCCGGATCAGGAGCCTATGGCTCAAACCATTATAACACAAAGGCAGTTTTGTTTATATTTGACATTGATTTGACGGTTCTCCTTATACTGCCCCCGGACCTACCCTATTTACACAATCACTTCAAAATGTTATTCAATCCATAATGATTCTTTATATTTAATATCCGGGTAATTTGAGTGACGACCTTGCCTTGATCATTTTAGGCGTTAATCGGGCTTTCGTAATTGGCAGTTTAATTTTAATCTCTTTTAACTGCTTGATCTGGAGGTCATGAAAAGGAAATTTACGGAAATGAGCGGAAATTAATTATAATTAAAATTATTTTAATTATCACTTTGTAAGATAATTCCTAGTTTGGTGAGTGCTATACAAACTTAAGGTCAGACTGAACTAGAATTTAGCTGCAGTAACGCGACGCGACACTGCGAGACAAATGATTCTTTGTATGAAAATGTATGAGATGTACCGCACTGCAGCGGCACTGAAGCTGCAACGGAGCGGCGCGGCGATATCAGTTCATACATTTAGACACTTTTTGCTTCGCCGTGTCGCACGATACAGCTACATCACGCTATATCCTAGTGTGGTCTGACTTTTAGAAACAAACTATGTCACAGATCTATTTAATCACTGATTTGAGAAGTCGCTAGAGCGCTAGCTTTTACTCTTCTGTGTTTTCAATAGTTAAAAATCTCTGACTTTATTGCCTCGACAAACGATGCAATACCCAAACCCAATCTTATTTAGAATTCTCGTGGAACTGAGTATCTTTCGTAGTATCTTGCTACGAGAAGCTACGACGGCTACGACTAGCTACGAAGGTAGTGTTCGTAGCTCCTTCTGTTTTATGCTGATAACGTCCCTCGTAAGTATTGGAGTCGCTCTCTCGTATGCATTTTATTTTCCTTGAGAGAAAAGAGAAGTTTTATATTTGATTTTAGGAAGATACTCATCTGCTTAGTGACGGTGTTCATCTAGTTTTACGGGAGGCATACATACATATAATCACGCCTTTATCGTTAATGGGGTAGGCAGAGCGTAAACGACCTAAACAAAGGTCGTTCCGCCACGTCTGACAATGTTTTGAGGGTTATTTAAGATGGATTTGTACGTATATTGCTGTAATGACAGTTTATCAGCCCATCGCCTAAATTACAATATACTGAAACCCTCTGATCCCTTAGCTGGTTTTTACAGCATGCTTGGGAGGAAATGCAGCTGGCACATTCTATGTTTTTCCCTCCCTCCCAGACCAGCACGGAAAAAATTCTAACTTTAATCCACGGGAATTTCTATGGGACGTATTTCTACCTTTTTCATTGCTAGATTGTTACTTATATTGCTTTTATATTTAACTGACTATCAAAGAACGGTTATGTTTTTCGCGCGTATCTTGTATGTTTGTATGTACTGATATTTCTTTATTACCTCGTATCTCCGAAACGGGTGGATGGAATTCGACAATTAGGATATAATTAAATCATAATATTATTCTGTTACATTTTTATTGCAATGTAAATTATGAACTTGATAATATGAAATAAATAAATCTTATCTTATCTAATCTATTCAATTGGTCTCAAGCACCCGAGTGTTCTTAGACAGACGTGATTTTTCAAAGTTCAAAATGGCGGATTTTAGGGGCTATATTGTAAGTCTTTAATTGTTATTTTTTGACGTGACCCCGGATGGTGCTAAGAGTGCATCAATAGCGGGTACTGTACTATCCTCTGGACCTCACAGCAAATAAATGCCATACCATTCTTTTTATAATACATCTTTTTAAAGATTTCTTCTTTCTTCCATGCTGGACTGGGAGCGAGAGAAAAACATAGAATTTGTCAGCTGCATTTCCTCCCAGGTATACTGTAAATACCAGCTAAGGGATCAGTGGGTTTCTTTATATTGCAATTTAGGCGATTGGCTGACAACCTGCCACTACAGCAATATACGTACAAATCTACCTTAAATAACCCTCCAAACTTTGTCAGACGTAGCGGGACGACTTTGTTTATGTCGTTTACGCTCTGCCTATCCCATTAGGGATAAAGGCGTGATTATATGTATGTATGTATGTTCTTTTAAAGGTTTTTTTTTCGATGCCTAATTAGCTGTGCTTTTGGGCGGTTTACTCGTAAAAACTCTAGTCTAGTAGACTTTTTCTTCATCAAACAAAATAATGTCCATTAATGCAAACTGTTTCTCAATTCATACCAAAATTGTTTAATATAGTGATGGCTTTATACCCACAAGCAGTAGATATAAGCCGCTCCTCGTTCAATCTAAATTATTGCCTATTGCTATAGGCATTTCATATTGCAATAACAGATTTGATGTGCCCTAAGCGGGTTCACATTATGAATGTATAATCAATAAGCCGAGTTTAGTAGCCTGGATTGTTAGACTGCTATAGTCCAGTGAAGTAAGGAATTAAAGTTAAAGGAATACTGCAGAAATGTTGAAGACTAAAAACTAATTAGTAAGTCAAAAGAAGTAGTTTTAGAAGATTACGGGGAAATCTGTATACTAAAAGATAGTTTTTTAAATTAGTCTAACTTTGGTTTCAGGGTTCTATGTCTTTAATGTTAGCTAATTACTTAGTAAACAAAAAAATATTAGGTTTTATGTTATATATTGCAATTTTGGTACATAAGATATATATAAATGTTAACGGATACCGAAATATATTTTTAAATTAAATGTTTTGTTTTTGGCACCAAAACTATTGAATTATCCTAGCTCACTCACATGTCAATTTAAATCAAAATCATTATAATGTGTCACAACTACAGCTGACCCTTACTTGTGTGTGTAAAATGTACCTACTACCAAAATGCATGTTGCCTTAGTATGTGTGAGTTCGGAGTGCGTGGGATACAAAAGGCTTAAGACTAAGAGCAATGACGTACCGTGAAGGAGGCGTCAATGTTAAAAAATGGACTGACACAAAGTATGATAGTAAACATGCCGTTATTGCGATCTACTAAGTTCAATATAATTTAAGTTGACTGGACTAGTTAGGCAGTTAGACTCGTATAGTGTATTCGGTGCTCGGGGCTGTATCGATTGACGGCTCTGGATTTAGCTGCACTAACCTCAGCCTTGACAGTCTGCGATCACTGTGACTGTGATATTCTAACAGTGCCAGCCTTGACTTAACTGTCTGCGGTTGTTTTAAGTGCACGGTTTATTTTTGTGACTTTTGCGGTTTAGTCTGGGTTTTTTTTTATTTCTAGTGTTATTTTTTTATTTATTTTAGTATATTGGTAACACAAAGATACATAAGAAGAAAGATAAGAAGCAGTACTTTAAAAAAAAAAACAGTATAAGATAAGAAAGAAATGATAATTCCTAGTCTAATATTAAAAAATATCGGTGGGCAGGACAAATCACACAATTACACATCAAGTTTATAAGTGCATAGAATTTAATAAAATTCAAAAATGGATCGTAAAGAAAAAAAAGGAATTTTCACTACTTCCATGCTGACCTGGGAGCGAGAGAAAAACATAGATTGTGCCAGCTAAGGAATCAGAGGGCTTCAATATATTTTAATTGAGGCGATGCACTATACAGCAATCTACCTACAAATTTATCTTAAATAACGCTCAAAACTTTGTCAGACGTGGCGAAACGACCTTTGATTAGGTAGTTTACACTCTGCCTACCCCATAAGGGATAAAAGCATGATTATATGTATGTATTTTTCACCCAATGATTAAGCCTATTTGCACTGATTTTCATTCATCAACCTGTAAACTATATCTTCCATGCTTGTCTGGGAGCGAGAGAAAAACATAGAATGTGCCAGCTGTTTTTCCTCCCGGGCATGCTGTAAAAACCATATAAGGGATCCGAGGGTTCCAGTATATTGTAATTTAGGCGATAGGCTGACAACCTGTCACTACAGCAATATACCTATAAATCTGTCTTTAATGACCCTCAAAACCTTGTCAGACGTGGCGAAACGACCTTTGTTTAGGGCGTTTACGCTCTGCCTACCCCATTAGGGATAAAGGCGTGATTATATGTATGTATGTAAACTATTCGTGCTTTGCTCGCTGTGCCAAATGACATTAATAATATAACAAGCCACTGGCTTTACTACTTACAATAGATTGACGGCTCGAAACCTCAAGCCAAAATTAGTACTGAATGCCTTACCGGCTACCGTCGCTGATGTGACTGAAGTGCTACAGCAATCTTAAAGAGACTGATCTATTAACTCGTACTCGCTCGTATTTATAAAGCGATCTCAAGATTAAGAGCAATATCAAGTATAATGTACTGAAATTACATTTCCGATATAAACTCTAACTCGCTGTCACTCTTAAGAGCTGATTATAAATACGGTCCTTAGTAATGACATGATATAAGAATAATACAGAAACCCACTGGCTTTACGATTTACAATAGATTGACATCCCGAAGACTCTAACCAGTTTTTTTTTTATTCATTAAAGGCAAACCATTTGTCTGCCATCTTACCTGATGAAAAGTGATGATGAGGCAAGTTTGCCTCGATAATTCCTATTCACTCTTGCCTTGAAAAGGCCCAGGTTATAACGTTCCGGACACAGATCCGCAGGCGGGCATTAAGTACTGAATACCTTACTGACTACCGTCGATAATCAAAATAATGAAAAAATAATAAATGACTACATACAATATAATAACGACTACATACAATTAAAATCTGTCAAAATCGCTTGTCCAGTGAAATCGCGCTCGCGCCGTTAAATCGTATTTGTGTTTAAATATCGGTTAATTATTGTAAAAACATTAAAATAGTGCAGTTAACTAATTTTGCAACCTGTATGAATGTTATCTCTGAACAAATTTGTGATTATCATAGGAAAAAATAGTGAAAAAGCTAGCTATTGACATTACCAGCATCAAACTTTATTTGTGTACCCTCATATTTAAGAAGTGACTTTTGACATTTATCATTATAGTGTTGCCATTAATATAATTTAAAAAACTACTAATAATTAATAATGGCAAATACTAAAAAGCCTAACAACTCTCCAGCACCTACTGAGAAGTGCACAAAGTGCAAAAAAGCAACCGATAAATCTAAATTGTCAGTTGTTTGCGATATGTGCAAAAGTCTTCTGTGTGGTGATTGCCACAGTCTGTCGCCAACCGAAATACGTGTGCTAGAACTGAAAACTGTTGCACGCGTCATGACTTTCCTATGCGGTGACTGCAGGACTACTACGATGCAGCTACCAACTATTTTGAAAAAGCTTAACGAACTTACTGAAGAAGTTCACCAACTACGCCTGCGACAAAGTATGCTAGCTACCGAGTCAGCAATACAAGAGATGTCTGAGCGGCAGAATAGATCACCAAACTTTATCATCTATGATGTTCCTGAACCCACTAGTGATGATGCAGAGCAAAGAAAAGTTCATGACATAGAAGAGTGCAAGAAAATTATAAAAAAAGTCACTTATAAAGTAAATTGTACTGGAATAAAGGTTTTCCGTTTGGGAGCTCCGAAGACGAGTCCTGGTGCTACCTCGCGGCCGGTGAAGGTCGTCTTGCATAACAAAAGTGACGCCATTGAAGTACTACGTAACAAAGTTAAACTTGGCAACCCTAGAATTATTACAGCGGACCTGACACTAATGCAAAGGGAATACCTGAAATATCTTCGCGAAGAGCTTAATAAGCGAACCAATGATGGAGAAGCTGACCTTACAATAAAATATGTACGAGGACAGCCAATGATTGTCAACAATAAAAATCAAAAAAACTTAAAACCTTTTCTATGCATTCAAATTCAAATCTTTCCACCCATTCAAATTCAAATCATACAACTATTTCAACAACAAACCATATTAATGACATATCAAGAAATCTATACTCAATCACAATTCTCTACACCAACATCCAGTCTGTAACCTCCAAACTAGATTTATTTATTGCAAGAATAAATTATATCAAACCAGCACTGATAATACTTACTGAAACCTGGCTCAAGCCAAATATACCGGATTATATTATTAAACTACCAGGCTATGACGTATACAGAGATGACCGTTCTGTAAAACGAAGTAGTGGAGTTGCTATATATTCGGCTAACACTTCTAATTTACTAACTACAAAACTAAACATCAACTATAATACAAAGCATGAGGCTTCGGAATGTTTGTGGTTGGATGTCCAATTTGGAATTCACAAATTTATAGTGTGTGGCATATACCGAGGACATAATTCGACGCAAGATGAAGATAATGCTTTATTAGAACAAATTAAACTTGTCTCAGAAGCACATACAATGATCACCATGGGAGACTTTAACTATCGAGGAGTAAAATGGCCTCTTCAAAATTGTGAGTACTTAACACCGCGAGAAGATAACTTTGTGCAATGGTACAAGAATAGCAATCTTGAAAAATTAGTTGATAAGCCAACCAGATACCGAGAAGGCAATCAGCCCTCCTTTTTAGACTTGGTTTTGACCAAAGATGAGTCATTAATAGCAAAAATTAAACACGAAGCTCCCATAGGTAAAAGTGACCACACATGTTTACTAGCTACAATTCAACTCGAAGCAAACAAACAAATTAAAACTACAATGAGATGGAACTATAAAAAAGCAGATTACGAGAAAATGAATGAAAAATTAAAGAGCATCTTGGACAGATTAAAAAAATTAAACAATGCCGAAACCCAATTTCAGTATCTTCTTACGGAATTTAAAGAGACTGTTCGTCTTTATGTGCCACAAATAAAATTATCCAATCAAGTAAAAATCAAACAATGGATTACAAAAGAAACCCAAGACTTAATTAAACAGAAACTGGTACTATGGAATAGGTACAAGATAACAGGCCTAGACAAAACATACAAAGAATATAGAAAAATAAATAACATACTATCTAACCAAAGAAAAAGATCACGCATCCACTTCGAAAAGGACCTTCTTCAAGCCGGGTCAAAGCGCTTCCACTCATACATAAGACAACAAGTTACATCAAAGATTAGCACGCCTTCTGTGTTACGCAACCAACACGGAGAAATAGTTTCGCAAAGTTATGAAATAGCCGAAGCATCTGCGGATCAGTTTGGGGGCGTTTTCCAAAAAGAACCGTTGGGACCATTACCTGTCTTGTACCCAACTACCCGACTTCAAGAAAGTATACCTGATGTTGTGTTCAAAGTGTCTAAAATCCAACAAGCTATAAGAGAAATGAAACCAGACTCTGCACCAGGACCTGATGAAATCCCTGTAATAGTAATACAGAAGTGTAACCTTGCCGAACCTTTATCAGTTTTGATGCAGACTTCATATGACAGTGGACACCTACCATCCTTGTGGAAAACCGCATCAGTGACACCAATTTTCAAGAAAGGAAATAAACTTGAACCTTCAAATTACAGACCCATAAGCCTGACTAGTGTAGTATGTAAAATTATGGAAAAGGTCATAGTTCATCATATAAGAGAATTTCTACAAAACCATGAAATAATAAGTGATCAACAAAATGGCTTCTGTCCTCACCGTTCGACTGTATCAAATCTTCTAACTTGCCTAGCATCCTGGACTGATAGTTTCAATAAAAGAGAACCTGTGGACGTAATATATCTAGACTACGAAAAGGCATTTGATAAGGTACCTACTACAAGCCTTCTGCATAAACTAGAACACATAGGGATACGAGGAGAACTTTTGCAATGGATCGAGGCTTTTCTGCGTAATAGAACACTGAGAGTCAGAGTCGGCGATACTATGTCTGAAGAACGTGATGTACAAAGTGGTGTGCCACAGGGCTCTGTTCTGGGCCCCGTTTTGTATATTATCTATACATACCTCACTGCCTAAAATGCACAGTCAGTATTTTTGCTGACGACACTAAGATTTTTGGAAACCCACTCATTGACCACGACGCTCTGCAAAGAGACCTAGATGAAATATCGAAATGGTCAAAAGAATGGTTTATCAACCTAAACACGGACAAATGTACTATACTTCACATAGGTAACAGAAACTCACAACAAGTATACAAACTGAATGAAGTACAACTACGAGCAGTCAAAAAGCAAACTGATCTGGGTGTTATTATCACGGACAACCTGAAGTGGGAAGATTACATCTCCACAATCACAAAGAGAGCAAAAAGCTTTATCTATCTCATTAGAAAAGCCTTTGAAATCCTTACACCTGACATGATGCAAAACATACACAAGACTTACGTACGACCAATACTGGAGTACGCCTTCCAGGCCTGGAGCCCATATTTTGTAAAGGACATAGAATTTTATAACAACATCGATAGTAACGATATAACGTTGGTTATTGGTGACTTTAATTTACCTTACTTAGACTGGCATAATATCCCCTCGTTTAATGTGTCAACACCTAGCTCTCCCTATGATGCCAAATCTAGAGAATTTTGTGAAACCTTTTCATATTGTAACCTTTATCAACATAACTTCACACGTAACTCAATAAATCGTTTACTTGATCTAGTTCTGTCCAATTTAAGTACTAATATAAGTGTTTATAGTGCGGATGCCCTAACGAAAGAAGACTCCCATCACCCCCCGCTAGAAAAAGAAACTAGTTTCCCAAACGAAGTGACTAAATTCATTAAACCAAAAAATAAACTTCGTTTTAATTTTATAAAAGCGGATTATGATACAATTAGATCTGAAATTAAAAAAATTTATTGGCAAACGGTTCTCCGTAACAATGATGATGTTGACTTGGCTCTAGATACATTTTATACACAAATACACGAGATAATTATTAAACATGTTCCACTTACCGCTTACAACCCTGATGATTTTCCTATATGGTATTCAAAAAATCTCATTAGCTGCATAAAAGAGAAACTGAAATATCATAAACGCTACAAGATGTTTAACAATCCTAGAGACTATGATACTTTCTCTCTGTTGCGTACAAGGTCTAAAGGCATGATAGAGGATTGTTACCAATCCTTTGTATCATGTACGGAAAATACATTACACATTAACGATAAGGTTTTTTGGCACTTTGTCAATAGTAGAAAGAAAAAGAAAAATGGCATTCCTAGTATAATGCGCTTAGATACTGAAATAGCTTCAGATGCTCAAGGTAGTTGTGAGCTTATGTCAAAATATCTCAGCTCGGTTTTTGAACCTACGGACAACGGTCTCTTACCAATATCCAGAGTCATAGTACCTTATCCAAAATAACATGTAGTAAGTCTGATATAACTGTTAAGCTAAAGAATTTGGATGCTAATAAGGGACCTGGTCCGGATGGGATACCCCCCCGATTCTTAAGGGAATGTGCTGTTGAACTAAGCATTCCGCTAGTTATAATTTACCAATGGTCCTTGGACTCCGGTGTTTTTCCTGCAGACTGGAAGGTCGCACATGTAGTACCGATTCTTAAGTCACACACACACACATACACACACATGCAAATATCCAACAATCATGTAGAGATAAAGTCGTATAAAATGATATTTGCACTGCCGAATTGTCCTCATGACAGTATCTTCGATACAGGCTTGTCTTCGTACTAAGTAGACTGTTGGTATGTCGAAAGCTACTAATTAGATCGTGCGTGATTCCTAACTTTATTCAGAACGTTTGGTATAAATTACAAATCTTCCCGGGAATGCTGTAAAACCCAGCTATGGGATCCGAAGTTTTCTGCAATTTAGGCGACAAATCTATCTTTTAGAACCCTCAAAACTTTGTCAGACGTGGCGAAACGACATTTGTTTAGGGCGTTTACGCTCTGCCAACCCCATTAGGGATAAAGGCGTGATTATATGTATGTGTATTTTGACAAACTTTTTAAAGTGAAATGGGTGAATTTACTAAAAGTAATAAGGAAGTAGAAGTATTTATCATATCTTTAGCAGTTGAGTACCACAGAAGCATAAATGAAAATTATAATAGACAAGAGAGTCGGAGTATTTTTGATTTTCCTCATAACAAAAAAAAAAAATATTCGCCGGGAAAAATATACTTGAAATAATTTGAGATGACGAATATTACTTCCATTGAAAAAAACAAATCGCTACGTTTAACGCAGGTTCATAAAAAGAAACATGTATATTGGATTCAAAACAAAAATATCTATAGCAGAGGGATAATATTTTTCGTATTTTATGTCAATCACATGACGATACCGTAGTTTTGGGCGGACATATTACAAAAAAAGGCATAAAGGCCCGTATTTATAAATAGCTCGTATTTATTTTAGCGATCTCAAGATTGAGAGCAATATTAAGTACGGATTAAACAGGTCATATTGTATTTTAAATGAAATTTCTGATACGAGTTCAAACTAGCTGTTAGTTTCAAGTGTTGTTTATCAATACGGGCCTTAAAGTTTGTCATGCCATACTGCGAGTGTTGATAAAAAGATAAATATCAATTACTATTTATTATTATTATTATATTTCAAACTGTTATCCTGTTAACTGAGAGCCCGATGGTGTAGTGAATAGGGCCACAGCCTCCTGAGCGGGAAGTCGTGGTTCGAACCCACCACGTACCAATGTGTTTTTCGGTTTTCGAATTTCATATGTACGTTTATTCGGCGCTTTTTCCGTGCTTAGGAAGGCACGTTAAGCCGTTAGTCCCGGTTAATATAGTTTAATACCGTAGATATTAGTCGTTAAGCTAAGTCAGAGGCCAGTGCTAAGCATTAGTGGCTTGAAAGCTGTGACCTAATCTAGGATTGGGTATGGTTTCTCTTCCTTGTTGCGGAGGTCAGATGGCAGTCGCTCTGTGCAAAAACCAGTACCCTCGTTCAATCACCTAGATTGGGTTGCCGACCCCGAGAGATACGGGATAAGGCTAGGGAGATGATGATTTCAAACTGTTATCCCACTGTGATCAGTACATGGTTTAAAAATGTATATGCATTGCATTCCTAGGCTTCTTCTAGACATAATATTGCTTGAATGCCCTTTTTATAGTGGTCGTTACTCAAACCCTGTCAGAAGCCTGATAGTTGTGCTACTAGGCGGTTTAAAAACTCTGACACCAGGGTTCATCGGGTCGATAGACTCGATACCCACTCGACAGAAGAAAAAGAATGCCCTTTTTCGTTTTTATCAGTGGAAACCAACTACCTCCTGCCTGATGATGCAGCATCTACTAGCTAGCATGTGACAGTAAATTTTGCTGGCTCCCTTGGTTGAGCTGGACTGTTAGGAGACAGATCTTAACACGTGTATTGAAAACAAAAATGTACCCATGCAATTGAATTTGAAGCCTACGAGTAAACTCGTAGGTTGGCAGCGTGTACATGTTAAATCACCTCAAGCTTTGCATTGGCTGATCAAAACTTTTTTTTTTCTAAATGTTCTAAAAACCACCCTGTAGTTATTCCATTCTTCTTCTGTCGAGTGGGTAGCGAGAGACTATCGACCCGATGAACCTGTGTTTTTAAACCGCCTAGTAGCACAACTATCAGGCCTCTGACATGGTTATAGTAACGACCACTATCACAGACAGCCGACGGCTTAACGTGCCCTCCAAAGCACGAAATCTTTTTATTTTCAGACAATCAGGTGATTCAGCCTGTAATGTCCTAACCAAACTGAGAAAAAATTCACAAAGTGATAAATTCTCAAATATCAACTTTGTGTTTCCCCCCTGTGAATAGAACCCAGGACCTCCGGATCGGGAGTCAATGGCACTAGCCACTAGACCACGGAGGCAGTTATTCCATTAAAATGCGGAGTATTTACACAGCGTGATTTATTAATTCTCGGTCAGTACATATACGTCGTACACGTTTATCGTTATTTTGATAAACCGTCGAACCGAACACATCGCTTGCAAGTGATAAAATCGCTGTTTTGTTCCGCGTGATGTATCGATATTGCCCACCGATGGGCAAAGTTTATATTTTACATCAAAAACACTGCCCAGCGATAGCAGATTTATGTTAAAGCGAAATTGCGATAACTAGTTTATAGGAACGCCAAATACGCACCGTATATTGTTTGGAGGGTATAAATTTTGTTTGGGCATTGTCCAATACAACGTTGATTTATCACTTCAATGATTTTCATTCAATTTTTTCAATGTAAGCACATATAAATTAAATGCTTTATTATTTATTTTAAATATAATCTTTTTATTTTATTTGATGACCCTATAGAAATACGTTGTTTATGTCACCCATATTTTTTAATAGTTTTGAATTGCCTTTATATTGTTATATTATAAACGGCACGATAACAGACGCGATTTTATATGTTACATAAAACTGTTCAAATAAAGACAGATCTTTGGCCAGACGACTGGTAAAAAAAAACATTTATTTATTTTATTCATAGAAAAATCTCACAGCATATACAGAGTACATTAAAAGAGGAATAATACATTAACAAGCCAGATTAAGAGATTCTTACAGATTAAAATATAAATTGTTTGGACTTTGGGCCAAATAACAAGAAAAGTAAATAATAATAGTAGTTGTATATACATCATAATTTATAGTATAGTTGCTTCAGAAGGTACGTTAAGCCGTTGGTCCCGGTTAATTTCCTTTAGAATCGTAGATATTATGCCAGTGCATAGCATTGGAGGCTTGAAAACTCTGAGTAAATCTAGGATTGGGTCTGGTTTTCCTTCTGGGTTGCAGAGGTCAGATGTCAATCGCTCGATGTAAAAACCAGTACCCTAGTTCAATCACCTAGATTAGGTAGCAGACCGCGAGAGATTCGGGATAAGGCTAGCAAGATGATGATGATGATTTTTAGTGTAGGTATGCAAATATACATGATTAAAAGGTAAACGATTCAATATTTAATTCCAAAAGTCCAATATGAACTCTCCCAGCGGACATTTCACCAGTTCATAACTCGATGAGGCATTTTGGTAATACTCTTTTATTATCTATTCAAGTACCAGTTTTAATTAAGCACGGTGTAATATTACCATTTAATTTGGGAATGAAATGTAGATGAAACAGTAATGAAAGCCTTTATTCAACTCACTCTTTCTAACCTTCACTTTTATGGTTTTATCCATTCATATTGTTTTAATGTTTGATATTTGATTAGTTTTTCGATCTAAAGTTCATCACATCTGTGACTCGCTTTTATAATGATATTGAGACGAAGGACTGAGAAGTAGTAAAGAGTAGTTATTTCATTCTGCTAGACCATATTTAAGAGTTCGAATACCAAAGAAATTCACACTGTACGATGCACAATGATTTTCATAAATGACAATCAGGAGTGTCCTATTAAAAGCAGATAATTCCTTAAAAAAACAACTAGTTTTTTTTTATTATTTATTGTTTTATTTCAGGCAACTGAGGCCCATATCAATGCATAAAATACTATAGGTACATTATAAACTTAAATCTAATAAACAATACTATGAATACACTACAAATAAATTAGACCTAAAAATAATACGGGTAAAATATTAGCAACCTTCAGTAATATTAAAATTTGAAGTTTCTAGTACAATTTTTAGTGATTGTAGTTCCATCTAACCTTATGGCCTTAAAATACTAAGCTGACTACGTAAATAGGGTAGGAACTTAAAACAGATATTGTAAAACGTCGTAAATAAAAAAGTTAGCAATAACGTCGAAATTGGTGTCGCAGTTAAGTTTAAATTATTTCTTTAAAAAAAATTGTTATTGTTGCAGATGCATCTGACCAATCATGGGCCGAGTGCATGACGTGATGTTGGAGCGTTGTGATTGGTGAGCGGCATGAGACTGACGCTATGAGCTGGCGACGGGGGCCCTGCAAGAGCTTCGCGATCAGCGTCATCCAGATCATCACTATCATATGCCAAGGTAAGTACTGTTGCATCTGACCAATCATGGGCCGAGTGCATGACGTGATGTTGGAGCGTTGTGATTGGTGAGCGGCATGAGACTGACGCTATGAGCTGGCGACGGGGGCCCTGCAAGAGCTTCGCGATCAGCGTCATCCAGATCATCACTATCATATGCCAAGGTAAGTACTGTTGCATCTGACCAATCATGGGCCGAGTGCATGACGTGATGTTGGAGCGTTGTGATTGGTGAGCGGCATGAGACTGACGCTATGAGCTGGCGACGGGGGCCCTGCAAGAGCTTCGCGATCAGCGTCATCCAGATCATCACTATCATATGCCAAGGTAAGTACTGTTGCATCTGACCAATCATGGGCCGAGTGCATGACGTGATGTTGGAGCGTTGTGATTGGTGAGCGGCATGAGACTGACGCTATGAGCTGGCGACGGGGGCCCTGCAAGAGCTTCGCGATCAGCGTCATCCAGATCATCACTATCATATGCCAAGGTAAGTACTGTTGCATCTGACCAATCATGGACCGCGAGCATGATGTGCAGTTGGAGCGTTGTGATTGGTGAGATGAGTGATCAACATCATGCTGAATATCACTATCAGAATGCAAAGGTTAGTTTTATTTATCTATTTTAATACTATGCGATTTTGATAGTTTGAAACCATATAAGGTATTTTTTTTTATTCTTCCATGCTGAACGGGGAACGAATAAAAAACAAAGAATGTAATAGCAGCACTTCCTCCCGGGCATGCTGTAAAAAACAGCTAAGGGATCCAAATGTTTTTGTTAGTATTGAAATTTAGGCGATGGGCGGACAATCTGTCACTATAGCAATATACGTGGAAATTTATCTTAAATAACCCTCAAAACTTTGTCAGACGTGGCGGAACATTCTTTGTTTCGCCACGTCGTTTACGCTCTGCCTACCCTATTAGGAACAAAGGAGTAATTATATGTATGTACGTTTTTATTTCTACCCATAAAAATATGAAAGTCTTAAAGAATACCCAATACATTTTCATAATTATCTTCACTTTTGTTTACTTAGGAGGATTCTTCAGTTTTTATGAGTAGACATTTTATTTTCCGACATAACGAATATTTTTATACTAAGTGAACGACTTTTCAAACAGAATGTGAAAGACTTCGCTAATTTGCATAGTACGAGTACCTACGATGTTTAAGGTAAATGAACTACCTTGAAATGATAAACAAGACAACTTGTAAATTGCGACTGAATTTATAAATAAAAAATATTTACTTTTCCTCTACAACAATTACTTTGTAGTATACATACATACATATAATCACGCCTTTATCCTTACCTTGCCTTTAGTGTACCTTTACTCTATAAAGGTGAATTAAATTATAAGAACATCTATCTCCCTACCATGCTGGCCTGGGAGCGAGAGAAAAACATAGAACGTGCCAGCTGCATTTTCTCCCGGGCATGCTGTAGAAACCAGCTAAGGGGTTTCAGCATATTGCAATTTAGGCGATGGGCTGACAACCTGTCACTACAGTAATATATCTACAAATCTATCTTAAATAACCCTCAAAACTTTGTCAGACGTGGCGAAGCGACCTTTGTTTAGGTCGTTTACACTTTGTCTACCCCATAAGGGCATGATTATATGTATGTATCTCCCTACCAACTTATCCATTTCTTACCCGGTCTTACCCAGTTAGTTGGCAACAATACCGGGTACTCCGAAACAAGAGGGATTATCAGATTACAATTACCACTAAATCTGTTAAACCTTGCGCCCGAGTTAAAAGGTTTAAGGTGGTTGCCGAGCATTGGTGGCACAATAGTAATAAATTACTTGCGTCTAAAATACAACCATACTGGACTGGGAGAGAAAGAAAAACATAGAATGTTCCAGTTGCCCTTCCTCCCGGGCATGCTGTATAGGTCAGCAAAAGGGATTCGAGGGTTACAGTGTATTGTAATTTAGGCGATGGGCTGACAACCTGTCACTACAGCAATACACATTACAATCTAAAGTTGCCCCCAATTTATGTCAGACGTGGCGAAAGCACCTTTTAGGAGGCGTTTTACGCTCTGCCTACCCCGTAGGGGATAAAGGCGTGATTTTATGTATGTATGTATGTAAAATACAAACAGTTTCATGAGTATTTTACGATTGGCGACAATCTCAACTAACTCTCCGTTTTATAATCCATTATGTAATATTTCACACTAAGCATGAAATACATATACATAGCGTATTGCAAAAAAACGCTCCATCAGTGAACAGTTTTAAGAACAGACTTGACAAGTGGTTAAACATGACAACAAGTGAAGTGAAATAAATAAACATGAACTGACACATACCAGCCTAGATAAAGGAACATCAGCCTGTGGCTGCTCGCCTATTAATAAACAATAATATGCAAAAAGTGGCCACGTAGCTTAGGTACAATACATAGCTTTTATGTTTAGTGTGAATTATTATATTATAATGAGTTATAAAATGGAGAATTAGTTGAAGTTGTTGTTGTTGAAAATGTTTGTATTTCAGGCACAATGAATTTAAAATTGATGGCGCCACTGTCGCAGCTCGCGAACCGCCTTAAGGTACCTTTTCTTCGAGACGGTTTCACGGTCTAATTTGAACACAGAATCCGAATTTGCAAACACGACACTAAGTAAAAATCATGTTTTTATTCTTTACGGTGTAGGCAGAGTCAAGAAAGTTTCGCCTCACCTGACAAAAGAGAGAAGTTTAGATATTCCTAATCGGGTCTAACCACCGGTATTTAAAATATGACCTGGAAGAGAATCATTTATGTTTATTATTTATCGCTCCTAAAATCAAATTTGGAAGTACTGATTGTCCAAGTTAAAAAATTTAAAACGTTCACATGAGCGGGACCCAAACTCACAGCGATGAGTTTCATGTACTTAGTTCTTGTTTTACTAACTACTCACACGTACTGAAAATTACAACGACCTGCATTTGGGCGGTAATCGCCTTAAGCCCTGCGCCCAAGTTTAACTCTACCTTCCATGGGGATAATACAAACGGGGTAACTTTGAGATCGAAACTTGGAAACTTAGCTTTAAGTAACTTATCTGCCTCCGTGGTCTTCTGTGCTGCAGGCTCCAAATCCGGGGGTCGCAGGTTTAATTTTACAAAGAAATAATATTTGTCAAAACGTTTTATTTATTCTTATTCCATAAGATAAATCATGTGCGAGGTCTATAAGCTGTATTATTTATACATACTCGTACATACATATAATTATGCCTTTATCCCTAATGGGGTAGGCAGAGCGTAAACGACGTAAACAAAGGACATTCCGCGTCTGACAAAGTTTTGAGGGTTATTTAAGATAGATTTGTATTGATAGTGGTATATTGCTGTGACAGGTTGTCAGCCCTCCCTAAATTACAATATACTGAAACCCTCGGATCCCTAAATTGGTTCTTACAGCATGCCCGGGAGGAAATGCAGCTGGCATATTCTATGTTTTACTTGAGCTCCTAGTCTAGCATGGAAGTGTATTATTAAAGTGGTTCAAAAACTCTGACAGCAAGGTTCATAGGGTGCGTAGACTCGAGAACCCACAGAAGGGATAATATAACTGAAGTAACTTCTCTGGCAATGGGCCGCCAAATCGAAACTTCTCAACTAAGTTTTAAGTAACTTATCTTAATTTGAGCCGCGCAAATACTACGGAATGTGAGTTTAACAGCTTCATCCTGTTAATTTTAAGAAGTTCGAATTCAGTAGCAGCAAGGATGATTAACAATCAAAAATATATAAAAATATTTGTTCAAAACAACGAACTATTGGAGAATTATATTATTAAACGCCAAACAGCATGCTGTGTTCCGTCAGTGCGTGAGATTGCCAGTGTCATAACAGGTATCTTCTGGGTAAGCTCGGTTCATCGTCGACTCTGTCACGGTCATCCCTGACTTGCCTAAAGTCAAGAGCAAAACAAACAAGTGTTATTCATACTTGAATATATGCTGCAGTTTCCTTTTTTTGGTTGGAAGAAGGCTTTTGCCGGTCTAAAATCACACCTGTCGTTCGGTGGTGGTTGAACTCCGAACTCCAGAGGAAGACCATCGTATATGATCGAAACGTTGAGGCATAAGTTGATGAACTTTCTCATGATGTTGACCTATTATGTACCAGCATTACCACCACATTCCCCTTGTGATGCCGGGTTAGAATAGCATCATCTGAAAACTTACCGTGGGTGTCGTAAAAGGCGACTAAGGGATAAATCCATGGAATGGGCAGCAGCGTTCCCAGTGAATGGAATACTTCTACTGCGTTTACCAACCCGCTTGCCAAGCGTGGTGAGTATGGCATATACCCCCAATTTTGGGGAGGCCCATGTCCAGCATTTGACTGTTGTGGCTGATATTGATTACCACCATAAACCGATTAATCAATCAATCGTGAATGTACGTATCTACTTAATATCTTATTCACTTAAAGGTTTAAACTTACTTCCTATAATCACTTCTGTGTATTTTTTGTTTTTATGTAACATTCTATTTGTGGAGATTTGTCAACAATGCTATTAATAGCATTAGAATATCAATCTTATTTCTATATTATATACATTTGTCTGTTAATCTTCCTCAGAAAATAAAATAAATAAGCCTTCTTCACGCTACAAATATTCACAAATTTATTGCTCATGGACTACTTTTTGGCAAATGGTAATGATGGCATTATTTTATGACTTGCATAACGTTTATTCCATACTTAAATGCCTCTGTGGTCTAGCGGTTAGAGCCATGGGCTCTCGACCCGAAGTTCCCATTCCCGGCGGTGTACAATGACTTTGTGTTGTTGTTTCTAGATTGGTTAGGACATTGCAGACTGATTACCTGATTGTCCGAAAAGTAATCTGATCCATGCTGTCGGATGGACATATAAATAGTCGGTCCTGTGCCTGATTTCTCTCTGGTCGTGTCAGTCAACATTTCCCATCAGAATAAGAGATTGAAGGAATAGAGAGAGCATCTGTGTGTAACGCAAACACTTGGGCACTAAAATATATGGCCAATCTCTGGAAGATTGGCCGCCATCACAGAAAATCGGTGGGAGGACTATTATTATTATTACCTATCTACATTTTGTTTGTATCAATTGCAGACAATAAAAATATAACTACCAGAGAAAAAGGGTAATCTTAAAAATTCGTTAAAGTTACAATCAGTGTTTAATTTTTAGAATATCAAGTTCAAATAACAAATGAAGATAGAGAATAATAGTAAGATCTAGTTGGTGTTAAGTTGGTTCTGGGAAACAAAAGACGAGCTAGGCTAAACGCGCGGCAGGATCAAAGTTCGTTAACTCCACCGACAACTGTTAACTAAACTAACAATGTGCACGAATACTTAGGAATACTAATTTGAATATAAGCTTGCTTCATTTCGAATATTCTTGTTACAACAATTTAGGCAAATAAAATGATGAACCCATTTAAAATATTCAAAAATCTAACAAACGGCCGCAGAGTCGAAAAGTAAAACAAACCCTTATTTATACGGAGTGTAAGGGACAGTGTCGCGCAAACTGATAGGGGTTGCTTAGCCAATAAAACTAAACAATTATGAGCAGGTTTTTTTTTTCAGGAAGTAAAAAAAAATTGCTTTTCAATACAAACTGTATGATTGAGGTGGTAATTTTACATTCAGGAAGGTATTTTTTTTTCTAATAGATTTTCCTTTTGAATGTTGTTCAGTTCGTTGACTGAGCAACCTCTTTCAGTTTGCGGGACGCTGTCCCTTACACACGGTATAAAAATAAAGTACCCACTTAAAATTTGGAATAATCTAAATTATTTCAATATTTTTCTATTGATTAAACAATTTTTTGTACACAAAAACATCATAAAATCAGGACATACAAAACAAAGACAAAACAGGCACTGCTTATTTCTAAAAAGAAATTTCTTATAGCAGACCTAGGGAAGTGAAATATTTTAATGATATTCTATGACTTGTGACGTAAATAAAGACATTTTATTTAAGCCTTTTAGGCCATATCTGCAAAATTGTGGGGGTGGCATTTTAGACACGATCGCATTGTGTATTTTCCGTATTGAATGAATAGACTCATAGAAACAAAAAATATGGAAATTTAAACGAAGCGAATTCCTAAAATAGCCTAACATTGTACGCATATAGCAATGGATCGGTTTCACCACACAAAAGGCAACCAAAATACGAATTATTTTCATAATTTAAGGTAGGACCGCACTAGGACGCTGTTTGACAAATCATTATTTGTATGAAAATGTATGAGAGGTACCGTACTGAAGCGTCACTGAAGCTGTACCGGAGCGGCGCGGAGCTTCACGGCGCGGCAATGTCAGTTCATACATTCTGACAGATTTTGTCGCGCAGTGTCGCATCGCTGCAGTTCCGTGTTGCGCCGCTCATACGTCATAGTGCGGTCTAACCTTTAACCCTCAAATGAGAAAATTGTGAATTTACAGGATTGTTTCAGCAACAAGAGGGCGCTAATACTGCACAAACACGTCTATTTTAACGGGTAGGCAGAGAGTTCACAGGCCCAATAACGGCTATTTTTAGCACCTCTGACTAGTAACGAATTATAGGGAGGAGTATTGTAATTATTTTTAGTAATTTTAATTCTTATATTTATTTTTTATTCTTTGATGCTGGCCTTGGAGTGAGAGAATAACATAGAATTGGCCAGCTGCATTTCCTCCCAAGCGTTTTGTAAAAACCAGCAAAGAGATCAGAGGGTTTACTGTATATTGCAATTTAGGCGATGGGGTGACAACCTGCCACTATAGCAATATACCTACAAATCTTAAATAACCCTCAAATCTATGTCAGACGTAGGGGATCGACCTTAGTTTAGGTCGTTTACGCTCTGCCTACTCCATTAGGGATAAAGGTGTGATTGTATGTATGTAATTTAAATACAAATTTTGAGAAAATTAAATATTTTAAGCAGTAGATCGGTGTCACCAGACAAAAGGCAAACCAAATTCGTAAATGAGAAAATTGAGAAGTTACAGAATGGTTCCAGCAACAAGAGGACGCTCTAACCGCACATAAAATATCCATTAGCAGTCAATGGCTTATCCGGGAACTGGATCTTATCAAAATGATACCGAATACTGTAGCGGCTGTTAATATTGCACATCAACATTTGGAAAGAGGCAGTCGCGTATAGAGATAATGATTTACAAAGCTGAAATTAGCTGATGTGTATTATTTATGGATGCTGATCTAGTGGGCTGAGCCATTGGCTCCCGATCCGGAGGTCATGGGTTCAGTTACCACTGGGAACGCCCTGATTGTCTGTAAGCAAAAATATTAAATACTATAGCTCGTCAAACTATCGGTTCCGGTCGCCGACAATAATAGTGGCCGGTACACAAACCATGTCAGTCGCCCGCCTATTTACCTGTTACTAGGTAATTAACGGTTCAAAAACTCTGACACCAGGGTTTATCGTGGTTGACTTGAAAACCCATTCGATAAGGAGAATAATATGACCCTTTACTGTACCAGCTTGAAGGTGATATGATGAGCGTGGCAAATGGCAATGTTAATAGGCTAACTCAGTTTCGAAAATTACACGAAAACTTTTCGAATAAACGCGCAGAGAGAGCTTTTAACGAAGACAATATTTTCGTGTTGGGAGTTTGGTAATTTAATTTGCTTTTACGTGTATAAAACGCCCTTCATGAAGATATAAATCATAATTTTATTACTTACAGTAGTTAGAGTTTTCCAAAAATATTAAGACTTGTGATAAATATTCTAAACCTAGACGTAAAACTCATTCTAAATTAAGTTAAAGGTTTTATACCTTAAAAGTTTTCTGATTATCTATATGGAAACACATTGCAAAAATAGAAAAAGATTTGAAAATATATCTAATCTAACTTATCAATATTATAAAATAAAACACTTCAAAATAATATGATAACTTTTTTTCTACTGTCGATTAAAAAATATCTGATCACTGAATTGCTTTTAAGAACTTAATTAGAAAGATCTTTTCTCTAGCCTTTTTCGATGTAATCCATCATTAGTGGTGGTGTCAATCAATTTACTTCACTTGGCTGAAGTTGTAATCCGGAGAGTCACCTGGGGCACTATGGGGAATGCGATAATGTTCGAGCAACGATAGACCGATTCACTTTAGACCGATAGACGTGGCTATCGAACCACTTCATAGCCAATTCATCCTAGAGCGAAATAGAAAACATTGTCATCACTTTACATTTGTTTATTTATCGTTTGAGCACCGTCTATTGAGACATTTAAAGAGCGAACAAGAAAGTTCTTCTTAGATAATAATAATTAGTTATTTATCCTTTCTCCGATTAGCATAATATATATTAGTTTATTTTATTTATGTATTTATTTAGTAGTATTTATATTGTTTAAGTATTAAGATGAACTTAGTATGCACTATGCCGCTATCTGCTATGTGCTATCCTACTACCCAAAGGTTGCCTGGTAGAAATTGCTGCTTTAGCAATAAGGCCGCCTATATTGTACTGTTTTGTTCCTTACTTTTCTGCTGTATGTATTTATGTTATTTTGTGCAATAAAGTATCTTGTATTGTATTATATTGTTTGGCATTATTTATTATTTGCTGCGAGGTCCAGAGCACAGTGCAGCAGCCGGTTTCGTTGCACTTTTAGCACCCCAAGGGGTCACATGCAGGGTTTTTAAAGTAGTTCGTACTGACGTGGAGCAACATCGTCCTGTAACGACCATTATTAGTAACAGTGACCGGGACCGACGGCTTAACGTGCCCTCGGAAGCACAGAATACGTTATCTTTCAGACGAGGTTTATTAAGCCAATTCGTCCTGCATTGTCCTAACTTAACTGGGGAAAATCTCACAAATTCATAAATTGACAATTATCAACTTTGTGTTCCCCACCTGGGAATCGCACCTAGGGCCTCTATATCGTCTGTGATTGGCTCTGACCACTAGACCACGGAGACAGTTTTGATTAATAGACACATTGTTATAACGGCATAAGATCGACATACGTTAAATCGTGTATAAAATGCTGACCTAACTTTAGGGTGTAAACCTAATCATGAAACTGAACATTCCACACGTTCCTTCGGGAACAAAGGTCAAAAATAGGATTTGGTTATCCCATGCAAAATGGAGCCAACTTTTAAGTTATTCTGATATGAACCTAACTCTTAATAATTTTAAAGTTAGTTACATAAAGTTAAGTAGGTATTTTTTTACACGATTTCACGTTTTTGATCGATCTACAGTTCTGTCGCCCAACCGTTAATCGCTCTATCGTTGGTCGACATGGATCGTTCTCCAATAAGGGAGTTTACTCAACTTGCGCCCGCGGTCGCTCATTTATTATTTACGGGAAGTATGCTCCCATTAACTTTTGTTTATGTCGTTGTTGAAGTTCTAATGGCTTTACAACATTAATAGGTACATGTTTACAAGTTTATAGAGGAGTTGTGAGTTAAGTTAACTAGTAGCCAACCCTGAAATAATAGCTATAAAGTTTGGCGAACCTTTCGATAAGTTTTGTGGCTTGTTTAACTACCGGGCCTACTGTAGAAATAATTAAAGGAAGCCTATAAGTTCCGTGTATTGCAATTAAGGTCGTGATAGATAACAGATTGATAACCTGTCCGTGTACTTTTTCGTTTATATATTGAGAAAAAAACTAACTATGAAGATAGTTAAGTTTTTTTTAAAATATTTGTTTTTACTACAGCATGAATAAAATAAAAAAGATAAAATAAAAATAACATTGATTTCCACTTTATAAAAGGCAGAAATATAATATACGCTTTATCAGTCGCTAAGTACTAGTGCACTCAAATATAGTTTCGTTGAGTCGAAACGGAAAGAAGAAGATAAGCAAAAATACCTACAACAACAAATGACAAATAGTTACATTATCTTAAAACTTGTTTTTATAGCTTATAGGTCGTCCCACTGCTGGGCAACGGCCTCCCCTTTATCTCTCGAGGCTTCTGTATCTGCAGCCTCTTTTCATCATTGAAGAACAGAAAACATCCAAGTCGTCTCGCCATCTTCTACGAGGTCTTCCTCGTCGTCGGCGACCATCCTCCGGGATCCATTCATTTTCCAATATCACTTTAGTTTCGCAGTTTTCCTACCTACATCTGTAGTGCCGTTTTTGCGGGAAGAACTGAGAGATCTTAAAACTAAAGCATAATTATTATCTTATTCTTAGTAATAAAAGCGGAAAAGGGTGTAGGCACAGCTGATTCAAAGCAGTATTTCAAATAGATACATCAAATTATTTCGTCATGTAACGATAGCAAAACGATATATTAATACACGATTGAAATTCCAGCACAAACGAGATCTTTATACCTCTTCCCAATTCTCGTGAATATTACAGTATTATAATAATACGAGATATTTCGTTCATTCATTGTTCATTCCCTGGATCCAAAGCTATCATTATTCATTGGGCGTATTCAAGCGACAGTTATTATCCTCGATCGCGAACAAACATCTTTTCTCGAAGGAAATTCATTATAGGGCGACAAGGTAATAGACCTACAGCTGTGAAAAAAAAATACAAAAAAATAATATGCATTGCGGCTTATCCGATGTTTGTAAATTTAATTTGGATATAAGTTGATTGAATTTATGTACCTACAACTCTATCTTTAATTAATTATTTTCATCACGACTATTAAGTTGGATTATTCAACAATCCACTAAATGACAAAAGAGTGAGTTGACTTAAATACTCACTTAATCTTTTCTATAGGTATTCTTTGTTATATTATTATCTTACTTCTTCTGAGGAATATTTTAAAAAAATACTGTTCTGTCTTCAGTATTTCATTTGTGTTTACGTTCTGCAATATGTAACCACAATAAATAGTAAAATAAATTGTTTTGATAAAATATTACAAAGCTTAGACATTAGGCACTTTTCCACGAAGTTATGAATGCTAATAAAAAAACATAAAAAATCTCGTCATCAAAATACGCCATTATAAATATAGCCTACAATTTCTCAAGTACCTTTTCTTTATAATCCGCTTTCAATAATAAACTCTCTTAATTCACCTTGCTAGCTTTAGTGCCAAGCTTATCTAGATTATTGCTAATAAACAAGGTATAAAAGAAGATAAAAGCGGATAACTTACTTTCAGACTTAATTTAGACCCGTTCTCTTATTAAGATTAAGTAGAAAGTTATCTCCCAATCAGCTCGCCTTTGGCACTTCAGAACAATACTAATAGTTAGAGGGCTATTAAAAAAAGAAAACTTGGATTAACATCATCATAAATTTAAGAGCTTTGCTCTTGTCGGTGGAGTAATCGCCAACTTTCTCTGGATTCAGCCTTCTACTTCACTTCTCAATACGACATGACCTCCATTATTTCTTTGATTTGGTCCATATAGGTTCTTCTAGGTCGCCTCTTCCTCGTTTCTTCTCTGAAAAAAAACTGAAAATTGGTTTGAGGGTTGGTGTTGTAACGATCGTTTATCATTACATATAGAATAATTAGTTTATAAAATCGAACCAACACTTAAACAAATAGCATTTAGATATTTCGTTCAAAAATTGAGACATCTTTACCTGACATGACCCAGTATTTAAACAAGAGTATTGTAACACCCTATCCCTAATTAAATAATAATCTGATAAAATTATTATGGCCAAAGATAAATAAATATGTGATCGTCTAAAAACTGATTTTATGTCAAATTAAAATACCCATACGTTGTGTATTCAAATAGAAAATTTAAATAAATCTAAGTTAAGTTTGAATAGGGTAATCGTAATTGAAATTATGACGTAAGTAAATAAATTATTTGTAAAAAGTTCATAATCAAATTCAGCTGAAAAATAACACAGAATGACAACAAATAAAATATAAATGAGTAATATAAAACATGCGACTCACATAAAATATTTTCACCTGAAATGCAGGAATCAGGAATCTCCATCTTCTTTCTTCTTGCGCATAACTAACCCAAATAAAATAAAACCAAACATACTTAATATTAAATCTCCCGGCTAATGTAGCGTGCTGAAAGGTACAAAGACTAAATAACCAGGGAAGGGAATTTGAATAAAGATCTTTAAGATCTTAGAATTAGGATACCTAGGCAAATGAAATGGCCCTCCCTTCCAACCTACAGACCATGCCAACGCGCGAAAACCTTGCACAGACTAACACCAAACCCTAGTCTTATCTAACTTGCAAACCTTCCATCAAATATTCCGATCATCTTAATTCATTCACAAACTTCTTTCATACTACCAATCATTCATCAAAGTCATACAAGTTACCTATTAACTGCAGTTTTGGTCACCTGTGACGGTGTACTAATGTTCAAACCTTTTAATAATCAATTTCTCTGTTCAGTTTGCAATATAGTATAATTTTCAAGGACTGCTGTACCAAAATCACATGATATGCGCTAAGAAGTCAGTTCAAATGATAGAGACTGTGTCAAGAAATTATCACCTTTATAGCTCGCTACGTCAGCTGAGAAATAGACCATTAGAGGTTTGTATGAATACCTATTCGAATGAATTCTCGAGAGGGATTATGGGCCAGCTACTCTCGGAGCCCATAAGCCTTGTCGATGTGTAGTTAATGTATGTAAAGTGTTATCCTGAATATAAAAATAATTAAATATTTCATAATACAAGTAATTGATTTTAACCACTAATATCTTTAAAACACCGTGTTTTGTTTTAACGTGTAACACTGTATCTTGAAGACATAACAAAATATTCCTATTAGTTTTTATTGCATTTATTCATCCTCACACTCTCGCACACTGATATTTTACACATAACACACACCTACTATTTCCTATTCTAATAACACATTTCCCTACGATTATCATTGAATGATGTTTGAAAACTCGCAACGCTGCAGGTACAGAATGCTGAAACTATCACTTTATTACGAAATCGTCTATCTGTAAGGTTAAGAAACACTTACAGTAATAATCACAACGATGGACTTCGAATTAAAACACAACGCCGAAAATAAACAACACATGATGCTCCGCATCGCAAATTTCCGCGTTAGAACATCGTCCCGGCCCGTCAGCAACTGCCAACCCCCACTGCATGCCCGCTGTTCCTCTGTTTTTTTTTAATCTTCCAAGTTCTATGCTATATTAAGACAAAGTAAAATATCTTTTGTAACATTCAAAATTTAACTCTATTTCCAAGAAACAAGTATGGGTATTTATGCATTTGATACTCTTGTTTAAATGCTGGGTCATGTCAGGTAAAGATGTCTCAATTTTTGAACGAAAAATCTAAATGCTATTTGTTTAAGTGTTGGGTTGATTTTATAAATTAACTATTCTATATGTAATGATAAACGATCGTTACAGTATCAAATGCATAAATACCCATACTTGTTTCTTGGAAATAGAGTTTAATTTTGAATGTTACAAAAGATATTTTACTTTGTCTTAATATAGCATAGAACTTGGAAGATTAAAAAAAATACAGAGGAACAGCGGGCATGCAGTGGGGGTTGGCAGTTGCTGACGGGCCGGGACGATGTTCAAACGTGGAAATTGGCGATGCCAAGCATCATGTGTTGTTTATTTTCGGCGTTGTGTTTTAATTCGAAGTCCATCGTTGTGATTATTACTGTAAGTGTTTCTTAACCTTACAGATAGACGATTTCGTAATAAAGTGATAGTTTCAGCTTTCTGTACCTGCAGCGTTGCGAGTTTTCAAACATCATTCAATGATAATCGTAGGGAAATGTGTTATTAGAATAGGAAATAGTAGGTGTGTGTTATGTGTAAAATATCAGTGTGCGAGAGTGTGAGGATGAATAAATGCAATAAAAACTAATAGGAATATTTTGATATGTCTTTAAGATACAGTGTTACACGTTAAAACAAAACACGGTGTTTTAAAGATATTAGAGGTTAAAATCAATTATTTGTATTTTGAAATATTTAATTATTTTTATATTCAGGATAACACTTTACATACATTAACTACACATCGACAAGGCTTATGGGCTCCGAGAGTAGCTGGCCCATAATCCCTCTCGAGAATTCATTCGAATAGGTATTCATACAAACCTCTAATGGTCTATTTCTCAGCTGACGTAGCGAGCTATAAAGGTGATAATTTCTTGACACAGTCTCTATCATTTGAACTGACTTCTTAGCGCATATCATGTGATTTTGGTACAGCAGTCCTTGAAAATTATACCATATTGCAAACTGAACAGAGAAATTG
Source organism: Scrobipalpa costella (assembly GCA_949820665.1). Classification (NCBI taxonomy): domain Eukaryota; kingdom Metazoa; phylum Arthropoda; class Insecta; order Lepidoptera; family Gelechiidae; genus Scrobipalpa; species Scrobipalpa costella. Next base: position 23,138,321 of record OX463301.1, read on the forward strand.
ATTATTAAAAGGTTTGAACATTAGTACACCGTCACAGGTGACCAAAACGGCAGTTAATAGGTAACTTGTATGACTTTGATGAATGATTGGTAGTATGAAAGAAGTTTGTGAATGAATTAAGATGATCGGAATGTTTGATGGAAGGTTTGCAAGTTAGATAAGACTAGGGTTTAGTGTTAGTCTGTGCAAGGTTTTCGCGCGTTGCCATGGTCTGTAGGTTGGAAGGGAGGGCCATTTCATTTGCCTAGGTATCCTAATTCTAAGATCTTAAAGATCTTTATTCAAATTCCCTTCCCTGGTTATTGAGTCTTTGTACCTTTCAGCACGCTACATTAGCCGGGAGATTTAATATTAAGTATGTTTGGTTTTATTTTATTTGGGTTAGTTATGCGCAAGAAGAAAGAAGATGGAGATTCCTGATTCCTGCATTTCAGCTGAAAATATTTTATGTGAGTCGAATGTTTTATATTACTCATTTATATTTTATTTTTTGTCATTCTGTGTTATTTTTCAGCTGAATTTGATTATGAACTTTTTTTACAAATAATTTATTTTCTTACGTCATAATTTCAATTACGATTACCCTATTCAAACTTAACTTAGATTTATTTCAATTTTCTATTTGAATACACAACGTATGGGTCTTTTAATTTGACATAAAATCAGTTTTTAGACGATCACATATTTATTTATCTTCGGCCATATTAATTTTATAAGATTATTATTTAAATAAGGTTAGGGTGTTACAGTGTGCCGGAGTGGCGAAATTCCATACAAACTTAGGCTTGTATTCATGAAGAAATCTCAAACTTGAGACCGATATTGAGTATGGAATTGACAAGCCCGCTTGTACTGAAATTTTATTTTTCATACGAACTCAAAATCGCTGTCACTCTTGAAAGCTGATTAAAAATACGGCCCTTGTTACGTTTTCATTTTAAAATGGTAAAACCAAACTTAACCAAACTTTGTTACAAATAATCCAATGCAACATATATATGTTTCTAATTAGTTTTGGTGTGAAAATATTAAACATGAACAAAATGAAACCGAAAATATATTTTTGCGTGAAACTCGCCCAAAATGTGAATTTACTGTCTAAATTTTTACTTGGTTAATATTTACACATAAAACTTATTAGAAACTTAGATATTATGCATTTGATAATTTGTAAAAAAAAATGTTAAGATAAATCCTACAGTTAGAGAATAAAAGCAATACTACGTATTGATGAAATTTCGTTGCTCCGGGGAAGCCTTATCAAGTTAACAGCGATTAATCAAATAACTAGCTTTCCGCCCGCAGTTTCACCCGCATTAAATGAGTTTTTTCGTGTTAAAGATATATTTTCCCGCAATGAAAAGTAGCTAATGTCCTTTCTCAGGATACCACCTAAATCTCTGCCAATTTTCTACAAACTCTGTTCGGCCGTCTAGGCTTGAAAGAGTAACAGACAGACAAACAGAGTTACTTTCGCATACATGTTATTAGTAAGGATTATAGATTAAAATCGGGTAGAATAGGAAGGTATAAGGGTGGCAAAGGATCGCAAGTTCTTCTTTGCGTGTCGACTCGACAAAACTATATTTGTGAGGAACAGCTATCGCAAGTTCTGAAAAGGTAATACCTACAACATAACCTGATTTTCTTGATTCTTATGTTAATAACGAAACAGTATAGGTATATTATGTTTCTTAAAGCTCCACAAAACCTTTATTTTGTAGAAAACTTGGGACGGACAACTTTGTTCTTGATTAAAAATATCAATCTTAGTCATCTCTACCTCCGAAACAGATTTCGTTTTGATATTTCTTTCAAAGTTGTTGATATTTTCCGTTGAGATTTTCCCCGTATTTTTGTTTACTTCAGCAGATATTAAATTTCAGAAGAAAAGAGTAATCTGGGTTTCTAAATCAGTGTATTTCTGAAAGAACAGACCAACGGTAGTAAAAAATATTTGTGTCAATATAATATTACAACAAAAGGGGAAGTCCTCAGTTATTATTTATTTATTTTTATACCTCAATATTTTCCATCGCCTTCACTTTGTACCATTTCTGTATAATATAACCCTGCTTTAAGTTTATATTAAATAAACAATAATTAACACTTGATTCAAGCCATTTTAATTTATAAGTAAAACACAAAAGTAAGAACAAAATAGTTACGCCTGAAGTCTTCGCAGTTATAATGACCCGCCCGTTCAAGTTGGAGAGAATTCGCATTTCCAATGCACAAATAATCTGAACTTAAGTAAAATAGAGACTGGTTGAATGCTATTTTCAAAAGCATGATAATTTAAATTAATTTTGTCACTTTTAGTTTTATAAAATTGTAAAAGAATAGAAGAAGTACTTTATCGATCTTCTTCTGCTTATCTACTCCGGGTTTTTGAGTCGTCGAAAGACCTAGTAAATCTTGGTGTCTAATAATATAGTTGCATAACTAAAAGGCCTCTGACATAATTTATGTACCAGCCAATCAAAGACAGCGACAGGTATTTATAGCACTAAAAAGAGGGCATGTGTCTTGCTAAATTAATTCCATACATACATACATACATAAATCACGCCTTTATCCCTTACGGGGTAGGCAGAGCGTTTAACGCCTCGTAAAAGGCGCTTTCGCCACGTCTGACAAAAATTGAGGACAATTTTAGATTATAATATGTAATGCTTTAGTGACAGGTTGTCAGCCCATCGCCTAAATTACAATACACTGTAACACTCGAGTCCCTTTTGCTGACTTCAACAACATGCCCGGGAGGAAGGGCAGCTGGAACATTCTATGTTTTTCTATCTCTCCCAGTCCAGCATGGAAGAATTAAAATTTAATAATTTTATTTTTAAGAATTAATTCCCACTAAGATTTAGAATAAAGGTAAACAAAGTTTCATGTCATTTTATTCAATACACCATTTCAAAAATAAATGATGCGTGTGTGCAAATTAGTTAAATGCCTAAAACTACTATTTCATTATGTTGTCATATCTAATAGCTAGAACTTATTTTAGAAACAAGATCTACTAAAAAATACAAAAAACCGAAACTTTGTTTACCTTTATTATAGAACCAAGTTGGAAATACTATAGAAGCAATCATCCAGATTTGAGCCAAATATTAAAAGTTCCTATCTACTACACTGTTCCTTTAGTATAACAAGTTTTTATTCTCCTCAGTGTTGACGGAGGAGCCCCGTTTCGCGGAGCCGATCCCCAACGTCACGGTAGCGCTGGGACGAGATGCCAGTCTACCGTGCGTCGTCGAACATCTTGGCACCTACAAGGTAAGTCAACTTTTATTATTCTTCTTCTTCTGTCGAGTGGGTGTGGGAGTCTATCGACCCGATGAACCCTGGTGTCAGAGTTTTTAAACCGCCTAGTAGCACAACTATCAGGCCTCTGACATGGTTTGAGTAACGACCACTATCAAAGACAGCGACCGGGACCGACGGCTTAACGTGCCCTCCGAAGCACGAAATCTTTTTCTATTTCGGACAATCAGGTGATTCAGCCTGCAATGTCCTAACCAAACTGGGGAAAAATTCACAAAGCGATAAATTCTCCAATATCAACTTTGTGTTTCCCCCCTGGGAATCGAACCCAGGACCTCCAGATCAGAAGTCCATGGCACTAGCCACTAGACCACGGAGGCAGTACTTAACTTTTACCTAACTTTTATTATAAAGACAAACCAAACACAAGTTAGACTTGAAATCATAACTTAAAATGTGCCCACTACACTGTCTGCTGCGAGCAGCATCCCACTTTGGCATACCGGTAAATTACATAAGTCTAATTATAACCATTTTTACTCCTATTCCTACACCACGCAAAAAAATATTTTTTTAAAAGTCAGTAAATAGAAAAAGAATATCAGTAGCCAGTAAACTGATGATCAAGACAAAGTTGACAATGAAACAAGCTAAGCCAGAAACCTGAAAGGCACTGGCATTTCCATGCTTCTACCAATACTGCTTGGTGCAAAACTGCATAACTACCTTTAAGGCGCTTTTGCACTGATCCGAATCCGTATCCGATTATTTTCTGATCCTAATTGAAGTGTGAACATATGACAGCTTGCGCACCCATCCATATCCGTTTTATTTCAATTTTTTAAGGACACGATTCGGATATGAACCGAATATGGAGCAGTGCAAAACTCTTTCTAGCAATATACGTTCCTTTTAATTTCCACATCAATCTAATCATGATAATTCTTTGACAATCAATAATATCGAAAAAGTTACCTAGATGAACATAAAACTTGAAACAAACAATAGGCAGATGAAAATAGACTAACGCAAAAGTTAATACGAAACATAGGAAAATGCAATTAGGAAAAGAGTTTTAACAACGCGAACAATTCCCAAAGAAGAGTTAAAACAACAAGACGTATTTCGTGGATGGTGAAATTACATTACCCGTACTCGAGATTAACCCGCGAGATTCGAGATCCGAGATCCGAGATCCGAGATCCAGTCCCGGCTTCGAAGAGCAGAGTTCATTACTCAAACTAAATATCTGCGGAGATGGAACAATGTCGACAAAGAATAACTTTTAACGAAGTCTCGCAGAGATACAAATTATTTATGTAAGCCATTTTGGATTTAAAATGAAGAATGTTTTACATACGAGTACGTTATGTTTCATATATCATATGACTATGAATTGAATATACACAGCTCATCCAAGGGAGAAAGTGACCAAATTACTAACGAGGATGCAGATAGATCGCTATACTCTTCCATGCTGGACTGGGAGCAAGAGAAAAAAAAAGAATGTGCTAGCTGCATTACCTCCCAGGCATGCTGTAAAAATCAGCTAAGTTATCCGAGGGTTTCAGTACATTCCAATTTAGGCGATGGGCTGACAATCTGTCACTACTGCAATATCTACAAATCTATCTTAAATAACCCTCAACACTTTGTCCGACGTGGCGGAACGACCTTTGTTCTGCCTATCCCATTAGGGATAAAGGCGTAATTATATGTATGTAGATCGCAGCAAAGAAAGTTGGAAATCGCATTTTCTTCCATGTGATATCGACATTTACAAAAACATACAGTATCTCATTGTTTTGTATGCAGTTTATCATTAGCGTTTGTCCAATTTGCGTACTTGGTCTATGGATATTGAATCTGATAATACATACATACATACATATAATCACGCCTTTATCCCTAATGGGGTAGGCAGAGCGTAAACGACCTAAACAAAGGTCGTTCCGCCACGTCTGACAAAGTTTTGAGGGTTATTCAAGATGGTTTTGTACGTATATTGCTGTAGTGACAGGTTGTCAGCCCATCGCCTAAATTGCAATATACTGAAACCCTCAGATCCCTTAGCTGGTTTTTACAGCATGCCCGGGAGGAAATGCAGCTGGCACATTCTATGTTTTTCTCTCGCTCCCAGTCCAGTGAATCTGATAATGATAATGTTTGATTTATGAAGCTAGTCTCAAAACATTTGAGTGAGATTCGATGGTCACATTTCAATAAGTAACTAATATACCAGGTGTAAACGACAGCGTCCCGCAAACTGATAGACTAAGATAGATAGATAAACTTGCTGTTAGTTGCTCAGTCAACGACACTGAACAACTAACAGCAAGTTTTTTTTTTCCGGAAGTAAAAAAAGCCTTCTCCATACAAAATACAATACAATACAATACAAGATACTTTATTGCACAAAGAAACACAAATACATACAGCAGAAAAGTAAGGAACAAAACAGTACAATATAGGCGGCCTTATTGCTAAAGCAGCAATTTCTACCAGGCAACCTTTGGGTAGTAGGATACTACATAGCAGATAGCGGGATAGTGCATACTAAGTTAATCTTAATACTTAAACAATATAAATACTACTAAATAAATACATCAATAAAATAAACTAATATATATATATATTTATAATAAACTAATACATATTATGCTAATGGGAGATAGGATAAATAACTAATTATTATTCTCTAAGAAGAACTTTCTTGTTCGCTTCAAAATGTTCACCTTGATGAGACAATTTGTATATAATATAAAAACGAAAAGCCAATTTAATTTTTTACTTTAAAAAAATCTTGCTGTTAGTTGTGCAGTGTCGTGAGCAACCCCTATCAGTTTGAGGTACGCTGTCCCTTACACCTGGTATTATATTCATGCGTAAATAAAGGACTTTATTTATTGGTATGAGAATACAATACGGTATTTAGAATAACTTAATAAAAAAAACCTTATTATAAATACCATTAAAGATTTTATATTCTGTAAAAAAAGGCATGAATAAATATTATTATTATAATAAAAGTTTACGTTATTCAAGCTTTTGCATAGTTTAGTAAAATTAAAACGCAAGTCGCGAAGTTTACCGGAGCGGGAGTTACCAAAACGTTGTGATACGGGGAACTCCGAACACCCTCAAGTAATTGTTACCCAGTAAAACAAAGTAGATAAAACCCAGTGTTAGGGTTGGCAACTGCCTTCGTGGTGTGGCGGTCTGAGCCATGGGCTCCTGATCCGAAGGTTGTAGGTTCGATTCCCACAGGGAAACAAGAAGTTGACAAAAAAAAACAATTTATCACTTCATGACATTTTCCGCACTTACTTTACCATAATGCAGACTAAACCTGATTGTCTGTAAAAAAACATGCTTCGGAGGGCACGTTAAGCTGCCAGTCGCGGTCGTTGTCTTTCACAGAGGCTGGTACGTAAAGTGTCCTAACATGTCAGAGGTATATTCGCATTAGCAGTGCTATTAGACGATTCACAAACTCTAACACCAGGGTTCATAAGGATGGGTCTCTTGTGATACGGCGAACACCAAACACCCTCAAGTAATTGTTACCCAGTAAAATAAAGTAGATAAAACCCGCGTAAGGTCGGCAGGTTCAAGCAGAAGGGGGAGATAATTTAGTAGTAAAGGAAAAAGCTCAAAATATAATGCAATATTTGTGAAATGTACACAGTATAATTATCTGTTTTTAAACTTTGATTATGTGTTTAACGTACTAAACACCAACAGTTTTATAGTTTTTACCATTGTCATGTTCATAATAAAAAAAAAAAGCTTAATCAAAAGAAAAACCATAATCACTACATAGTATAAAACAAAGTCGCTTTCACTGTCCCTATAAAATAAAAAATAAAAAAATTGCTTTATTTGCTTTAAACATACTCGTATATATCTCTATGTATGCATAAATCTTTAAAACTACGCAACGGATTTTGATGCGGTTTCTTTTAATGGATAGAAGGATTCAAGAGAAAGGTTTATATGTATAATACATGCATAATATAGTAGAAAAACTCTTATAATTTTCGTGCGAAGCCGGGGCGGGTTCTAGTCATATAATAATTTCAAACTCGAAACGTTTCATTAGTCCAACCATACGCAAGCATGGCGGCGTAACATGTCGAAATATTTGAAACGTCGGCGTGGGCCGTGTTGTACTTGTAGCTACTTGTGCGAGTGTAAACTCCCAGGAGAGGCCCGGTGGGAAATCTGTCGCGGAAACGCGGCACAACCGCGACGCGTAAAGACAAAACACCTACATATTTGGCAAATTATGAGCTCCTTACCTACAAAGTATACACGTGTTTCAAAAATTGGCTTTGATTACTGTTATTCGGACATTTTTATTTCATTTGGAGAGCTCATCTTTGTAAACAAAATTTAAGTTTGTTTATTTATTGTAAACTTTTTGTACACAATAAAGAATAATAACTGATATTGGGTTGGAAGAAATAAAATAGGGTACCTGTTTCCGTCTTCCCTGCTCTAGAGTAGGATCATCTTGAGGCTGATAGATTATGCCGACGTGGGTCGTGTTGTACTTGTAGCTACTTGTGCGAGTGTAAACTCCCAGGAGAGGCCCGGTGGGTAATCTGTCGCGGGAACGCGGTATAGTGGGAACAACCGCGATGCGTAAACACAAAATACTTACATATTTGGCAAATTATGAGCTCTTTCACACAAAAGATACACCTGTTTTAGAAAATGAGATCGATTACCTGTTTGACAAATAAAAGAAGAGAATTTCTTTCCTCGGTCTTGTTTTGTAGTAGAATATTACAGGCCCCTAACGCTGGTGTGAGCTTCGTTGTACCCTGTAACCTCCCAGGAGAGGCCCGGTGGGAAATCCGCGGGAACGCGTGAAACCGCGATGTATACTGACAAAACACGTACGCCCAATTACGAGTTCGATACATTAAATCCACGTGTTTCAATATTTTTTTCAATTACTGTTATTAAGTATCTTTACATAGAGAGAGAAAATAAAAGAAGATATCTGCTCCTCTGCACTGCCCTAAAACACATGGCGTGCACTCCATACAAGCCGCCAATTTTCGTACTACATGCTTAATAACGTGTTCGTACAGGTTTGAAGTACAGGGTATGTGTACCGCCATAGTCAAAACGGCTCCCGTACCCGTTGGCGCGGGGGAGACGAGGTGCGGTAACTTTTAAAACGGGGCGTGAGAGTGCCTTTTCTTTTATCGTTAGCTAATATAATATTTTCTTTTCCTAAATTTTTACCTTCTGGGCTGATAATGCTGGCAAGGCCCGTATTTAGGTATTTGTGCGTATCTTCATGTAATAATTATAAACTTTATTTAACCCTAATTTCAGAATGCAATGTTTCAAACTACGCGACCCCATGTAACGAGAAACAAACCCATGTTTCTGTACGCGTCGCTTGCTAAGTACGCAGAATTAACTTTACTAACTCGGAGCGTCGGCAGCGGCAGTGTTTATCGTGCGAAACTAAACTTTGCTGCTGACGCTACTGAGCAGATATTGTGCTGTTGTCAAAATGCTAGCTTATTTGTTTTATCCAAAAAAGCTCTAAAATAAAGTTGTGTACTACGAATATGCTACGACGTAGCAATTGTCTACGATTTGATACGATGATGCAGTCATTTTCACTCATACATACAAACATATAATCACGTCTTTATCCCTAATCGGGCAGGCAGAGCGTAAACGGCCTAAACAAAGGTAGTTCCGCCACGTCTGACAAAGTTTTGAGGGTTATTTAAGATAGATTTGTAGGTATATTTCTGTAGTGATAGATTGTCAGCCCATCGCCTAGAGTGCAATATACTGAAACCCTCGGATCCCTTAGCTGGTTTTTATAGCTTGCCCGGGAGGAAATGCAGCCGGCACATTCTGTGTTTTTCTTTCGCTCCCAGATCATCCTGCATTTTCACACCCGTGTTTAAATACTTACCTCTAGAGTGATAAAAAAATTATAACTACTCAGCAACTGTTAGGATCATCCATAGGTACATCTGATTGTTATAAATGTTTGCAAACATTTCCAAATACCAATGTGGAGCACCAATAAAAACCAAAAACCTCTCAAATTGCCCGCCAAAATTAAAACATAACCGTTCATTTCCAAAAAGAAATTGATTTAGCTATTTTCATTAAAACAGACCGTAATAAAAAGAGAATTTTAACAATTTACTGCAATAATAAAGGGTGAAAAAGATTCACGGCTTCGGCCCGGAATCGTCTAATTAATAAAGAAAAGACCAATGAAGGAGTGAACTCGTAATTTCAGCCAGACGTTAATTCCAGCCCACCTCTTTGGGACCACAGATTCGCAATTAGGCGTTTTCTTTTTTAACTGGACGAATCTTTTTGCTCAAATATCTAGGTGATTTACCACAATAGTATATTGAATTCGAAATACCTCAAAATACATGACAGTTCTCTAATTAATTAGGGAAAGGAATAAGGTACTCTTTATAAGTACTGCTACAGAGCTTTTCACTTTTGATACCTAGATATTGTGTGCAAAAAATATTCTTTCAAGTAAAAAAGAATTGTTGAGACCACAGACATGTAATTAGGCGATTCATTTTTAAATGTCTTGATTTTTTTTGTACTCATACCTAGGTGTTTTACAATATAATACTAATGTTATTAATGAATTTAGAATAGCTTTCGTCTCTCCTTAATTTATAAAGAAAAGACCAATGAAGGAGTGAAATCGTAATTTCAGCTAAACTGTAATTTTAGCCCACCTAGTTCTGTGGTACGGCGGTTCTTTTTTAACTTTACGAATATTTTTGTACTGGCGTTTAACCGCTGTAATAATATACCTTATGAATCTTGGAGTACCTTCCTCCTTTCTCTAATAAATAAAATGAATAATGAAAAGACCAATATAGGAGTGAGATCGTAATTTCAGCCAGACGGTAATTTGAGCCCACCTTTTGGGACCACAGAATTGCAATTAGGCGCTTTCTTTTTTACTTGAAAGAATATTTTTTGCACAGAATATCTAGGTATCAAAAGTGAAAAGCTCTGTGGCCATACTTATAAAGAGTACCTTATTCCTTTCTCAAATTAATAAAGAAAATACTAATAAAGAAGTGAGGTCGTAATTTTAGCCAGACGGTCTTCTTCTGTCGAGTGGGTATCGAGTCCTTCGAGCCGATAAACCCTGGTGTCAGAGTTTTTAAACCACCAGACGGTAATTTAAGCCCACCTTTTGGGACCACAGAATCGCAATTAGGCGCTTTCTTCTTTACCTGAACGAATATTTTTTGCACACAATATCTAGGTATCAAAAGTGAGAAAAGCTCTGTGGCCGTACTGATAAATGTCGAAGAACACGAAACGCATCGGTTCCCTGTTCACCATTGTTTCGTTTTCAATTGGACTCTTCAGATGCGGAAGTGTCCGCAAGACATTTGGTTTGCAAGTGCTTTGCTCTTGTGAGCCTAGCTTGTTTGTATAATTATCTGTAGGTGTTTTATCACGAAGTTTTATTAAATTTGAATTACCACTAAAGTGAAATGAAGGTTTTCTAATTAAAAAAAAAAGACCAATAAAAGAGTGAGGTCGTAATTTGAGCCCACCTCGTTGGGAACACAGACATGAAATTAAGTAATTAGGCGGATAATTTTTAAACTACATGAATATTTTTATAACTTTATCATATTATTTCTGGGATAAAATAACTATAAGTTAAATAAGTGCATTGAATCTGTGTCTTTAAAATGATAGACTAGAGTCACCGGTAAAGCCGAATCATACCCGGCGATATTCTTAATTAATATTGTGGCGGCGTGCGTATTTGAACGTACCCCGACACTAGTAGATATGTTCACTCGGTCTTTCGTAGCTAATGTGAGATCTATGGCTGCTCTCTTGTTGATTAGCATAGTTTGAATATTTCTTGTGATATCTTTTGCTGTACTGAACTTTATAGTCAAGAATAAATCCTGCAGAACATACCTATAACGGCGTATTATTTATCGGGACTCCATCTCTGATATTGGTGACCCCCCGTAAGAAATAGCGACATCTACCACGTATATTATTGAATGTTGAAATTCGTGGATAAAATTTGGATTTATGCGAGAATGCCAGATTCATGGAAGCTTTAGGCAAACTCGGTCTACAATCAAATCTATCTCTACCATAACCTCAGTCAAAAGGAAATACATCACTAATAAATAAATATGTATTACTCTAAAAAGTAACCAAAATCCGCCTCTGCTCTCTGTCCGTGGAAGTTAGTGCTACCATCTCTCGTTTAAGATACATGCAACTGTTGTATATTCATGACTAATTATACAAGTCGCTACACTTTTGAGACCGCCTGCTCAATGGAAGCGAAATGAATGGTATTCCACCGGCGTAGTAAAATTTGCAAGCTTCATTTTAAAGGGAATGCAGCACAAAAGTGTTGCTCGTTTTCATTTCTCAGGTAAATGTGTTTTACTCATTTAGATACTGTACTGTGTGGCACAGTGATATTAATTTGACATTCTTTGATATTTGTCATTTTATGCTTTTACTTTTTACTATGATTCCTAGACTTTTATAACAGTTATCAAAATTTAGTAATATTCAGGGAATTTTCGATTTTTGTGGTCGGGATAACTACAATAATATTTGGAAAAATGATAATTCTTGTTAAAAAGTTTACCATTTTAGAATAGTCTGTCTTAGCTACCTTGAAAGTACAAAATATAAGTCGACTCGAGTATATTACTTAATTAGCAGCCAACGTAAATAAATTAATATACACGGTAAAATTGCATTAGTTATAAAACCCCTCCGGCTTCAAAACAAAATGCAACACCGTAGTATTTTAAGTTCAGTTTTATTTTGAAACAGGACTTTATTTACCGAAAATAAATTTTAAATGACAATTTGATAGGACGTTTACTTTTAACTTTTCCAACACATACTATCTTTTGAAGTATAATGAACTATTTTTCTCAGAATCGTTTAATATTCTAGCTATTTTATGTGGTAATCTTCTCAACTTTACCGTATCTTGGAGCAAAATTAACTCTTTAAGGGCGTTTCCAAGAGCGCACTCTGTTAAAAGTACGATATACTAAGTTAGGTATTTACAGAATAACCTGGTTACAGTGCACCATCTTTTTATCCTTTAGTCCAGCAATATCATGGATTCAGGGTAACAAGTTTCTGAATTAAATTTATCAGGAATTACACCTTCTTAAAGATTATAAATTAAATAAATGTGGGCTAGATAAGATCAGAAAATACAACTGAAACCTTAGGCCAATTCATACCGGAATAGCAGCGGCCGGCAGCGGCGCGAAGAGAACTTTTAGAGTGAAATAATTTAAAACTTTGAATACATACTTTTAAAGACTAGTATCGTTTAAAAAGTTCGAAAAGGACGCACGGCTGCCGGCGCGAGAAGCCGCTCGGCGTCGCGAAGAGTCGCGCGACTGCTTACGACTACACGCGCATCATCAACATGACTAGGCTATACAATCGGGAGGCCGCTGTAAGTGGCGCGCGGCAGGCACTTCCGGCCTCATCGTGCCGCTGCTGGCCGCGTCTCTGCCTCCGCGCTTTTGTGTCATAAACCCAATTTTATCGACATTTATCCCAGACAGACATAGCTGTAATTTTCCTAACGGTGAACAACTTTTTTGAACATTACTTTTACTTCTTAAATTAAAAGAGTCCATAAAACCTCACTTTGCTGGACTTAATCTGAAGTAGTAGCAGCTAAATGAGCTTATTCTCGTGTCGCAGTGGACTCCGCTAGATAACGGCAGTGCTGCAGTTATTGTCCTTTGTCTACACTTATCAAAGGATACGCTTTGTCTTGGACATGTTAGGTAATTATACCGGGTGTGAGCAGCATCCCACAAACTAATAGGGGTTGCTCAGTCAACGACATTAAACATGTTTCACTAGGAAATTAATTCTAAAACTATTTTATTGCTTTTCTATACAAATTGTCTAATCGAAGTGGAAATTGTGTATGGAAAATTTAAATGTTAATTTTACTTCCTGAAAGAATTTCCTGGTAAAAGTTGTTCAGTATCGTTGACTGAGCAACCCCTATCAGCAGCATTTGTGGGATGCTGTCCCTTACACCAGGTATATTCGGCCAGTCTTCTTCTTCTGTCGAGTGGGTATCGACTCTATCGACCCGATGAACCTTGGTGTCAGTCAGGGTGACTGGACATTATATGCCTCCCCATACTAACTATGCTTGATGCCTACCAAACGCAAGTTGCATTGGCCTGATTTTACATTCACAGATAGGTTACACCACTCAGCTTTAGTTATCACCCGCACGAAGATAATTATTTTATTTCAAATTTCAAATTCGTTTATTGTATAAAAATGTATAACATAACAGCATAATACACCAAATCGTTATAAATATAAACTCATTATGGATGTCAAATTAATTAATAGCATTATAATAGTGACCCAAAGCCACACGGACAAAACCATGGAAATACATACATATAAACAAGCCTTTATCCCTAATGGGGTAGGCAGAGCGTAAACAGGAATATTGCTGTAGTTACAGGTTGTCAGCCCATAGTCTAAATTACCATGGACACAAATAACTATTTCTTACTTTTACTAAAATAATACTCAGAGAGTTTGTAAAGTTGTCAATTGTAGCGAAAGCTGCTTTTGATAAGCTATTCCCTTTCTGATCGGAATTATCAATGTACGTATAGAATAGTAAACAGAAGTGCTTTTCAATAGTTATACAATCTTCCTAGTAATTCAATGTATTTGTTATATCTATTTCAGTGGCAGGCGGTTCACTAATGAATTGGTACCCATTCGAAAGGGATGAATTAAACAACTAACAAAATTAACATTTAGAACTTGTAAAATCCATATGTTTTCTTTGCTGCTTTTGATTCCTTTTTTTCTAGCGACTTCCTTAACGGAAACAGTAAAAATCAATTAATAAATTGTGTCACTTTGATATTATAATCAAATTACTTGATTTATAGCGAACTCAAAGAGCTGTGAAAACAATACATAAACATATATATAATCACGCCTTTATCCCTAATGGGGTGAACAAAAAAATACACAATAGAATAAGCAATCTTCGCGTTGCTAAGAAACAGCGACGATATTAGTTCATAGCGCACTTGCCCCCACGCTTCATGAATAAGTTGATTGATTAAATAATAGTCATACCTCCGTATCTTAAGATTTTAAGAGGAAGGCACGGTTTCAACTACTTATATTAAAAAAGAGTTACAGTTTAAAACCGTTACTCTAACAGTTTATTGTACACAATAAAATACAAAGGACATCATCATCTCCCTAGCCTTATCCCGTATCTCACGGGGTTGGCTACCTAATCTAGGGGATTGAACGAGGGTACTGGTTATTACACAGAGCGACTGCCATCTGACCTCCGCAACCCAGAAGGGAAACCAAACCCAATCCTAGATTAGGTCAGAGTTTTTCAAGCCGCCAATGCTTAGCATTGGCCTCTGTCATGGCTTAACGACTAATATCTATGGTATTAAACGATATAACCGGGACCAATGGCTTAACGTGCCTTCCGAAGCACGGAAATAGCGCCGAATAAACGTACATATGAAATTCGAAAACCGAAAAACATATTGGTACGTGGTGGGATTCGAACCACGACCTCCCGCTCAGGAGGCAGCGGCCCTGTCCACTACACCATCGGGCTCTCTATCCACTATACCATCGGACTCTAATAATACAAAGGACATATACATATAAAACAAAGACACAACAGGCACAGCTTACTTCTAAAAATAAATCCAGCAGACCTAGGCTAGTGAAATAGCTTTTGAGAGGCAGATACGACGTGCACAATTATAAATATTGGAAACTATAAATTATAATTTACTTATCACTAAAACATAAAACAAACACAATTACCTAAATAATATGCTAAATATACTACTAATAAATATTTATTATATATACTTATACTATAATTATATATACTTACCGTTCTTGCTGACTCTTTGACTCAGTAAACAAATCAAAAAAGCCCTTATTTTCACCAATGTTTTACCTCAGACAGAAAAGAGATCGTAGTGTATTTGTGTTCATGTTTTTATATCCTCATCAGAATCTGATTTAAAAAAAGCTTCATAGTGCATTCAGAGAGCTGTGAAACAATACACAATAGAATAAGCTAGAAAGCAGCGACGTTATTAGTTAATAGCGCACTTGCCCGACGCTTCATGAATAAGTTAATTGAAGATGCAGTTTCTGGATATTACTATCAGATAACGTTTAGTGTAAAGTAGATTTTCCACTGCTAAGAGCATATTCGTAATTAGCTTTATTCTTGCAAACACCGTACGTGAACTTCAAGATGTGGAAAGTAGTCTTGAATTTAAGTAGGTACGTGGTCTTGAGGCCAAGTAGGCCTAGCTATCCCATCATAGTGCAAAAAACCAAAACACATTCAAATGGGAAAACGACTATGGAGATGATGATTTTTTTCCGGGAATAATAAATAATATACAAACATATAGTTACGCCTTTAACCCTACTGGGGTGGGGTACAAATCTTTCTTAAATAACCCTCAATACTTTGTCAGATGTGGCAGATTTGGACCTCCCATACAAATTGACTGGAGCCGCTGACACCTATGGTATGGAAGGGCCAATTTCTTCTATCGTATTTTGACCTATGTTCCTTGAGAAAAGTTGTTCAATTTCATAGGTTGAATCACACCCTTAAATATGGTCAGTATTTTTACATTTTGTATAAGAATACTTTTATTACAACAAAAAAACAAAAATATTTTTTTATTATATTACTACTACACTAGTTTTAGGAGTAAATAAAGAGGTTTACTGAATAACTAACAGACAACTAGTTGAAAAAGCAATATGCGAAATTGCAGATTAAATTTTCATTACATTTCTATTCATCCATTCGGCATTACGCCATGTCACCACGTGGTATCAGCAGAATCTGCTTCCACGCGATTTGAACAAAAGATAATCACATAATAATGGTTGGAAAACTGTGCTGATTGGCTATAATGTTAAAATGGATAAGCATGTTGTGAAAAAAAATTTGCCATATTGTATAATATTAACCCGATAGAGCCCGATGGTGTAGTAGATAGGGCCGCTGTGTTCTAAACGGGAAGGTCGTGGTTCGAATCCCACCATGTACCAAGGTGTTAGTCGTTTTTTGATTTTTTTGTACGTTTATTCGGTGCTTTTTTTGTGCACGTTAAGCCAAAAATGTTCTAGGTTAATATGGTTAAATCCCGTAGATATTAGTCGTTAAGCCATATCAGAGGCCAGTGCTAAGCATAGGCGGTTGAAAACTGACTTAATCTAGGATTTTAGTCTGGTTTCCTTTCTGGGTTGCGGAGTTTAGACGGCAGTCGCTCTGTGTAAAAACCAGTGCCCTCGTTCGATCACCTAGATTAGGTAGCCAACCCCGTGAGATACGGGATAAGGCTAGAGACATGATGGAGATGATAATTGTAGAGTATGAACCATAAATCAGAGCAACTGTTTAAGATATGAAAAAAATAATACTTTCCGTACAATAACCGAGTCCACTCCGTAAAAACAGACATGGAAGATAATGATCTCACACCAGCGGATGCCGAAGACCGAGCAGAGTAGAGCAGAAAAAGCCGGAAAGCGGACCCCAGCATCAGGCCGGGAAAACGCTAGGCAGAAGAAGAAGACAATAGCTAAGTCCACTTTATGAATGACACTCCTAGCTTTCTTCAGATTAATGGATTCTACACCCTAAAATGCGGGACTCGCAAATTTATTAAGATATTCAAATTCAAAATATCTTTATTGAAATAACAATCACAATAGTACAGTTTTAAACAAAATACGTACATACATACATATAATCACGCCTTTATCCCTAATGGGGTAGGCATAGCGTCAACGATCTAAACAAAGGTCGTTGCGCCACGTCTGACAAAGTTTTGAGGGTTGTTTAAGATAGATTTTGTAGGTATATTGCTGTAGTGATAGGTTGTCAGCCCATCGCCTAAATTGCAATATAATGAAACCCTCGGATCCTTTAGCTGTTTTTTACAGCATGCCCGGGAGGAGATTCAGCTGGCACTCTCGCTCCCAGTCCAACATGGAAGTAAAATAGTCATAATAGGTACAATTACAACTATTCAGTCGTACGTTCATGTTTACCTCGGTGTATGTGAATGTGATTGTGTTATATGTGTGTGTGTTGTGTATGGTGTTTTTTATATAATTTCTGTAATTTCCAATTCTTTCTCTTTCAAGTCAATACGCTGCTATGAACAAAATTCACTGGATTACCTACACCGGAAAATAAATCAATGTGTTTGTTTTCTCAGAGAATATAATATTGAATTCTATAAACAGAGGTTGGGGACCTTAGCAAACAAAACATAATACAAAACCACTTAGCGGAAAAACATGATCGGTGGTTGTAGGAGATGCGATCGTCCACGGTATAAGGTATATTTGATTAGGGTCCCGCGGCCCTAACCGTCCCTAAGCCGGCCCCGAATCGGCCCGGGGCAGGCCCGAGGCAGGCCCGAGGCAGGCCCAGTGGCACTCGCCGCTCATCTTCTCACTTTTATTTCACATTAAATCGATTTGCGACGATACCTCTCGCGACTGTAGATTCCCTAATATCGTTTGAGAGGTTATTTGTTGTATATTGAGGGTTAAATAAAACGTGACTTGGTTTAAAGCGAAATTTAACTGCCTCCGTGGACTAGCAGTCTGAGCTTTGGGGTTTGGTTCCCAGGGAACACAAGTTGATATTTATCAATTTATCACTTTGTTAGATTTTCCCCGATTCGGTTAGGATAATGCAGGCTAAATCACTTGATTTTCTGGAAGATAACAGATACCGTGCTTCGGATGGCACGTTAAGCCGTCGGTCTCGGTTGCAGATCTGTTTTTAATAGTGATCTGCTGCTGCTATTAGGCGGTTTAAAAGATTTGAAACCAGGGTTCATCGACTCGCAATCCGACGACAGAAAAAAAGCAAAATTTTAACCTCCTTTTATATTCTATTTTTATCCGCAACCTGTATGTTGAAGCTTGACACAATTTTATAACAGCAAAGCTAATTAAAATGTCAACAACAACTTTTTGTGCAAGCTAGAGGCGGCATAAAAACTCACAGCTTAAAGTCGACAATTCAAATTCGAAAGTCTCCCGATATTTTACGATACAAACCCTTTTAAAAACACTCCTCAAGCCATGGCGTTAAAAGCATCCACGAAATTACCGCAAAATCAACCCTTCTAATGAAGCAAGTACTAAAATTCTCGCACTTTTTAAACCGCCCTTAGTTAAGTATTTACGAGGAGGCCGTGCCAAGATAATAGCAGTCGTAAAGTAAAATAAATAATTAGGGCTCGAGCACATTCATGAATAAGTTAATTGTAGCAAGACAGTGGTGTAAGTCAACCCCTTGTTCGGGGGGTTAAACCCCCTGTTTAATTACTCGAGGGGGGGTTTTGACAGTTTATTCATATCTCGCGAGAAGTTTATGCACTTAGCGCGTCTGCGGCGAAGAGTGCTATGATTAGTTCTGAAACTTGGCTTCTCGGAGCGAGTTCTCTGGAAAAATGAAGTTTAAAGTTACTGTAACGTATACGGGTGCTTGTAACTTGTAAGATAATTGTTTCGTAGTTGTAAATTATATCGTTTTTATTACTTCGGAGTCGGTTTTTATTTCAAAGTTTAATTAACTATTAAATAATGACCATATTTTATTTTAAAAAAATATACACTTAGGTCATATTTAGAGATACATATAAATAAATTTATTAATAATTGTAAATTACAAGTCAAAAATTATAAGCACTAATACTTAAGTATATATATATATATATAACATTAATAATCCTTAAAATTTTATTAAAGTCATTATTATTAAAATTAATAAAAAGTATACGTATAGTCGGCTTCTATAAAGATCATCAGGTATTTATTTGATTATTGCGATAATCAATTGGCGGTGTTAATTCGGTAACGAGCGACCGGAATATAAGCCGGAACCACCAAATGCTCTTTGATGTGTAATAAAAGAATTAGCGGCGGCTTACTTTGATACGTAATAAATATCGGTTACTCAAACCGATTGGGGGTAAGAGGAAACAAATAAAAATTGTGAGTTGTTGCCCGTGATTACAACTTGAGGAAACTGATTGATGAATAAATATTACTGTCAGATTAAAAGTCCGCTGCTAGGCTAGGATTTCCTCTTTTTGGGGGATGTTTACCGTATTCGGTTTGCGAGTGTAGTATGTTTTTTTTTTCAATATGGGGGTCAAATGTATGTTACAAGAAAATATTTCGTCCATTTACTACGGTGTACGAAATAAAGTATTTGAGGGTTTATTATTAATTTATTTAACAGTTTATTTCACTCATGATCATACAGAGGACACAAACATAAAAAAATAATAGCACAACAGGTACAGCTTATCTCTAAAAAGAAATCTCTGCCAGCTGACCTACGGTAGGGAGCGTGGATAAGTGAGACAGATAAGGCGTGTACAATTATATTATATTATTACTAGCGACCCGCCCCGGCTTCGCACGGAAATTATCAGTGTTTCTCTACTACACATATAAAAGAAACCGCATCAAAATCCGTTGCGTAGTTTTAAATATTTATACATACATAGGGATATAGGGACAGAGAAAGCGACTTTGTTTTATACTACGTAGTATTATACTAGCCTTAGCTATCCCACTGCTGGGCAAAGACCTCCCCTTGCTTTTTCCAGGCTTCTCGATATTTAGCAAAATTTTGGTACAAATATAATTTAGGTAAAATTGCATTAAATAAGATTCAAATCCTAATATCATAACAAATCATTTGCATTCATAGATAACGCTGCTTTTCCCTGGATCTTATTCCCTTAGGCAACTTTTGTGACTGTGGCTCGATAAAAAGTTGCTGCTATTCTAACCCAGCACCGTACAGGATAATATTGACTGTTGGCCTATAAAAAGGTCACTGGGCGTTTATTTAATAATTTCGGCAATAATGTGGTTTGACTCTTACCTTCGTGGTCGTTCGCAGAGAATCCGCTCTGATGATGCTTCCTCGGAATGGTGTGATCTTTCTGCGGGCGTACCTCAGGGTGGCGTTCTTTCACCTCTTCTCTTTTCCATCTTCATCAACACAGTTACCTATGTGATCTCCTCTAGCTTCCATCTCTACGCAGACGATTTGCAGTTGTATCGCCATTTTAGTGTCTCTGATCTTGACAGTGCCACTGAAGCCATCAACAATGACCTCAAAAATATATCTGACTGGGCTGAGTCTTTTGGGCTAGTGGTTAATCCGAACAAATCTCAGTTAATGCTTATAGGTGGCCGGTACATGTGTAGCCAATTAGATGATACTGATATCCCACCTGTAACTTACAATGGCACATCTATTGCTTATACTAAGACTGCAAAAAATCTTGGCATTTTACTTGATAGCAATCTTAATTGGTCACCTCAGGTAAATCAGTGAGTAAAAAAGTATTTTACGCCTTCCACTCACTTAAGCGTCTCCAAAACTTTTTACCCTTGAAAACTAAAATCAACCTTGCTCAAACTCTTCTTTTCCCTCTGTTTGATTATGCCGATTCCTGCTACCTTGATGCGACTGAGGAGCTGTTAAACAAGCTTGAGCGTCTCCAGAATCTGTGCATCAGATTCATCTTCGGTCTACGAAAATACGACCACGTCTCACAGTTTCGTACGCAACTCAAGTGGCTCCCGATCCGACTTCGTAGGAATACTCATGTATTGTTCTGCCTTTTTAACGTACTTCACAGTCCCTCTTCTCCTTCCTACCTTAAAGAGCGCTTTAATTTTTCACGACCACAGGATAAACCTTGCCGCTCTCGTATTAGGTCGATTCTTTCATTTCCCAGCCATAAATCTGACTTCTATAGTTACTCTTTTTCTGTACATGCGGTCAGGCTGTGGAACGCACTACCGCACACAGTTCGTGACAGTCCATCTATCTCTGTGTTCAAAAAGCGAGTAAAAGAGCATTATCTTTCACTTTCCAATTAATCAGTATATGTATATATATATATGTATTATTTATATAATTACATGTATGCATTTAATCTATATAGCAGTATATTGTTTATTTATTTCATAAGTATATATTATTAATATTTATTAGTAGGATTATTTAGCATATTTTTCAATTAATTGTGTTTGTTTTTATTTTTTTAGTGATAAGTTAATTATAATTTATTGTTTTTAATTTTTTTTTTTTTAATTGTGCACGTCGTATGTGCCTCTCAGGATGCTATTTCACTAGCCTAGGTCTGCTGGAAGAGATTTCTTTTTAGAAATAAGCTGTGCCTGTTGTGTTTTTGTTTTATATGTATATGTTCTTTGTATTTTATTGTGTACAATAAACTGTTAAATAAATAAATAAATTGATTATGGCGATAATCGCTGGCAATTGCCTCCGGCGCTATCACGGTGACGGGGAATTACCGGGAAATTATTTACAGACAAACAACTTGTGCTTCATTTATATAGTATAGAAAGGATGATGTGTTCGTGCGCACAGATATTAGGATTTTATTTTTGTCTAGATCCAAATCTAGGTCCGTATTTATGATCTACACATGAGATTGGCTGCCAGTTTGAGTTTGTATCATAAAAATCACTTTAGATTAATATGGCCGTTCAAATCCATACTTACTATCTCTAGCTCACAATCGTATTTATGAAGCGATCCCAAGATTGAGAGCAATAAGTAAGTATGTATTTGTCAGGCCATATTTTTTTTTATTTTTTTATTTTTTTTATATATATAGGCGAGCATTTGTCCGCCATCTCACCTGGTGGAAAGTGACGATGCGGACTATGTTGAAGCATACTCTCCTATGTAGTGCCTATTCACTCTCGCCTTGAAAAGGCCCAGGTTATATTGTTCCGGAAACAGATCCGCCGGCAGGGAGTTCCACTCCTTAGCCGTTCGCATTAAGAATGTGGAAGCGAACCGCTTCGTGCGAATTTGTGGTATATCCACGACATAAGGGTGGAACCCCTGTCCACGCCTCGTGCTCCGGAGATGGAAAGGGGAGGGGGGTATAAGGTCATGAAGTGCTAACGCGCACTCCCCGAAATGTATCCTGTAAAATACCGACATGCATACCACTCTGCGACGGTGCTCAAGGTTCTGTAGTTTTGCCTCAACCAGTGCTGAGTCTCCAATGAGCTTCTTAGCACGTTTCTCGATTGAGTCTAAGGCAGCCAGCTGGTATTTAGCTGAACCGTCCCAAAGGTGGCAGCAGTACTCCATACACGAACGGACTTGAGCTGTGTACAACTGCAATAGCTGTCCCGGTGTGAAGTATCGCCTCACCTTCGAGAGGATACCAAGTTTTTTGGCAGCTGTTGTGGCCAGAGACTCAATGTAACGTCCAAAGTTCAAGTCGGACGTAAGGCTCATACCAAGAAGCTCAAGATGGTCAGAAATCGGTACGGATACATCCCGGAAAGTTGGAGCCCGGTTAAATGAACTCCGTTTTGTCGAGAATAGACACGCCTGGGTTTTGGATGCGTTGAACTTGACGAGATTGGCATCGCCCCACTCGGATATCACCCTTAGCGATGAGTTCAGACGATCCACTATGGACTCCCGACAAGACTGGATTGTTTCACTGTTGGCCCTTGCACTGGACAGATATCTGTCAACAACCGTGCTGTCATCAGCGTACCCAAAGGTATCGGATGTCAACATGTCGTTGATATGCAGCAGGAATAAGGTTGCAGACAGGACAGAACCTTGAGGAACTCCGGCATCAATAGCCTGTTGTCCGGAGGAGCAGCCTTCTAAGACCACTTGTATGGATCGTTCACTCAAGAAGTCCGAAATCCAGTTGCAAAGGCCAGCAGGTAACCCGTAGGCGGGAAGCTTGCCAGTAAGGCTAGCGTGTCAGACCCTGTCAAAGGCCTTGGAGATATCCAGAGACACGGCAAGTGCTTCACCATGTCTCTCGATAGCCTCGCTCCATAAGTGAGTGGCATGCACGAGGAGGTCCCCCGTCGATCGTCCTCGGCGGAAGCCGTATTGGTGATCGTTAAGGAGATCATTATCCTCAAGGTATGCCAGGAGCCGATTATTCAGTACACGCTCCATAATCTTGCAGAGCATAGAGGTTACCGATATGGGTCTATAGTTGGCAGGGTCTGCTCGACTACCTTTTTTGGGTACAGGCTGCACATTTGCAAGCTTCCACGATTTGGGAACAACACCAGTCTCAAGTGAGAGGCGGTACAGGCGTGTCAACACCGGAGACAACTCAGGCGCACAGTTACGCAGGACGATTGCAGGGATACCGTCAGGGCCACTTGCTTTATTCACGTCTAGATTTCGCATGGTTTTAAGGACCTCTTTTTGCCGGATGCGTACGGCTGCCATAGAGCAGTCGACACGAGGTAACGGGGGTTGTATTTTACCTGCGGCATCAAGACGCGAACTTTCCGCAAAATAGGAGGCAAAAAGATTGGCTTTCTCCTCCGCAGTATGAGCAAGCGACCCATCAGGTCTCTGCAGAGGTGGTAAAGATGGCTGGCAAAAATTGGTTTCCACTGCTTTCGCAAGCGACCAGAATGCTTTACTGCCAGCCGGATAGGAAGCAAGCTTAGCGCCTACTCGGCCTATGTGGGCGAATCGAGCCCTGCGTAATTCCTTTTTGCTTAACTTGGTGGCTTTGTTATAGTTTTTCTTCAGATCGCGAGTATTCGGAGCTTTGCGTGCACGAGCATCAGCCCAAGCAAGGAATGCCGACTGTTTCTGCGATTCCGCGCAGTTACAGTCAGCATTAAACCACGGGCGAGCTTTGCTACCGGTAGGAACATCAGAGGACGGTATGAAATACTCCATACCCTGACGTATGACTTCTGTAATAGCATCCGCGCAGCTCGACGATTCGCCTGAAGAAAAACAGTCCTGCCAAGGATACGAAGCAAAGAAGTGGCGCATCTCATCCCATTCTGCTGACCTTTATCGCCACACCCGTCTTTTACCCCAAGGGCCCTGATCGGGTGGTGAATACACTGATACAGATTTCACCAGACAGTGAGCTGAGGTGCCCAATGGGGCAGAAACAGACACAGAGTATCGGTCTGGATCGGTAGTCAGCAGAAGGTCTAAGCAGTTGGCTGTATGAGACTCAATATCCGGGACCCTTGTTGCACAGCTGACAAGCTGGGAGAGATTTAGCGACAATGCAAATTTGCGCGCCTCTCGCCCAGCATGATCGGTCTCTAGGTATGGGAACAACCACTCTTTATGATGAGCGTTGAAATCCCCCAGGATGACTAGCTGCGCTGCCGGGTATCTCTGCAGAGCTTCATCAGCACTTTCACTGAGGTGTTCAAACAGTTTGGTTGTCTCCGTGTCTCCACTATGCGAGCGATAGACGCAAGCATACACATTTTGAGCTACACCAGTATCGACCAGTACCCACAATACGGAAAAACTTGGTGCCTCAAGGTTCTTGAGACGCTTGATGCAAATGTCATCGCGAGCGTACACACAGACTCCGGCACGAGGTAGAAACCTGTGTTCTAGTGTGTAGCCGGGATAGCTGAGGTACGCCGCGTCAGCCGGACAATTGATCTGCGTCTCAGTGAGGAACAGCAGATGCGGTTTTTCAGTCTCAAGATGGTGATGGACGGGGTTGAGATTTGAGTGCAAGCCTCGAATATTTGAGAGGTGCACTTTAAGTGGGAGGACGTGCAACCGCTGTTTAACCATTTTCCGTTTTTTGAATGTTTTCATAATTGGTGATGTGGGAAAAAAGTGAATAGGCAGGAGGAAGGCAGTTGTACGAGGTACCGCTTTGCAATAAGCTTAGAAAATGAGCTGATTGCAGCCACACGCAAAGATAGCTGGCTTGGAGACCGCGGGGACGCCCGAACCCCCCCGGGGATTGCCACCTGGTCCTCCCATCCGGTCGCCAACCGGCAAGGTGGAGCATCCCGGGATTTTTCGTGAGGTGGCAGGGCAGCCTTTCGCGGGTGGCTTTTCCGCTACTTGGGCCCTCAACTTCCTACGGTCGGCCAGCGGTGCACCGTGCTTCGGATCCCGCTAGCCTCCAGAACCAGCCACTCGTTGTCGCAACAATCAGCCACTCCGACCTGCTACATGCCGCGGTACTACTGTACAGACCCAACCTCCTTACTGGCTTCTCCTTACTACATGTCGGAACACGGCGGTACCGCTTGGCGACATTATTTAGTTAGGAGGGTGGTAACCAGCCGCCGCCGAAGCCTACCACCGGAGAGAGTGCTGTCCATTTTGCACTGCCCAGGGGCCACGTGTAGGGAAACTAGAGTAAGAGGCCCAGAAAAGGGCCTCGCCTACGGACGCGGACAGCTTTGACCCCCAAAAATACTCGTATTCTGAAAAGATTTTTAATTTACGTACTTTCTTTTTTATTATGAGTATAGTTTGTGACACATAGCGAAACTTCTGCTTCACTGTTTCACTCTACCTACTTTATATGGAACAATAACGTTATTAATTATTATTTTTGAAAACTTAAAATTAATTCCAAACATAAAAATAAAAATATTCTCTACCTACTACGCTATAGCGCAAAATGTTATAAAATAAAAAGGCATTTATATTAAAAGGCCCGCAAATTCTCCCGGGATACATGACCGCTTTTTTCTCGTTTTATGCAAACAAATTAGCAGAGGGGTTAAATTAACGGACGCGGCACAACGACACCCGCCATGTTGTTCACAGAATAGCAGCACAAAACAGTTAATACAGGTTATTATGGAGGAAGGGTTATTTATATTGATGTATTAGGATACCGGGTCAGAATAGCATCCAAATTAAGAAGGTTTGAAAGCTGCGACAGTGGCGCCATCAGTTTTAATATTTTTGCCTGAAATACAAACATTTTCATGAATATTTTACGACTGGCAACAACTTCAACTAATTCTTCATTTTATAATCCATAATACAATAATTCACACTAAACATAAAAGCTCTGTATTGGACATTTGCAGCAGAAGGCACACTATACTCGGCAACCACCTTAAGGCGCGGGTGTGGCCGAATAATCGAAAAATCCAGGAAATGTGCAGCAAAGTTTTCTATACATAATTAATATGCCAATTTGCCTGCCAAGCAAGGCGAGTATGACCAATAGCCTGCAAATAAAGGTATGTACTCTTAAAAGCGTTTATACGGAGCGGTGGCGCCCTCACTCATTATAAACGCTCTTAAATCTTTTGTATTAGTAGTTGTATTAAGGGTCTGTATGGCAAAATTCATTCAGACATTGTGCTCATAATAATTATTTACGTAAGTACCTACGTGATTTGTAAGATCTTCATGTTGCTAGAAGTCAGGCATAGTTTATTTAAACAACAAAAAAGAACTCTCCCATTTCGCTGTAGTGTAAATATATAATATATTATCTACAAAGTCAAGTAACTTTTTGTTAAGATTATACATTTCATCTTACAAAGGAAGATGTAATCATAACGATACGAGAAAGGCCGTAGGCGAGAAGAAGATTGGAGCAGTATAGGAGTAGAATCCAGTAAAATGTTTGCATACAAGCGTCTAAAATTACGACCTCGCCTAGCGCCCCTTTCATAAAAGACAGGTAGAGTCAAATAAAATAACGTGATTTTTTTGTGTACCAGGTGGTTCGTAAACGTGAAATTTCAAGAAAAAGTTAAGTTATCTTTAGTTTTGTCAGCCATGTGAACGAGAAATTAAAACAGTAGTAGGCGGCACCGTATTCTAGGACGTGTTGTGGCTGGATCTGTATAAATACAGTTTCCGTAGGAATAAGTTTTACTGTAACATTTAATATTAAAACGAAGAAGCCGTTTTACTATAACAATTAATTTTATAATGAAGAAGATTGCGGGTAGACAGATATGTCTGTCCCTTAATCCACCCGCAGTTCTCCCCAGTCTACCCGTGATCATGATGTTTGTAACTGCATCCAAATATCGGGAACTCATCAAATATTTTAAATCACGGTAAGAAACCCGTACCTGTCACTACAGCAATATACCTAGAAATCTATCCTAAATAACCCTCAAAACTTTGTCAGACGTGGCAGAACGACCTTTGTTTAGGTCGTTTACGCTCTACCTACCCCATTAGGGATAGAGGCGTGATTATATGTATGTATGTATGTATGTAAGAAACCCGTAAAATGTCTCATAGTTATGTTTTACATACATACATACATACATATAATCACGCCTTTATCCCTAATGGGGTAGGCAGAACGTAAACAGCCTAAACAAAGATCATTCCGCCACGTCCGATGATTTGAGCATTATTTAAGATAGATTCGAAGTTATGTTGCTGTAGTGACAGGTTGTCAGCCCATCGCCTTAATTACAATATACTGAAACCCTTGATCCTTTAGCTGATTTTAACAGTATGCCCGGGAGGAAATTCAGCTGCAACATTCTATATTTCTCTCGCTCCCAGGCCAGCATGGAAGTAATGTTATGTTTTACTGTACCTCAATTTGACTGCGCCTGAAGATTGTTGTAGTAACTCGCGGCGCAATGTGTTCAATTAAGAATAACAAGGTTAAACAAATCCACATCGTATCTTACGACGTTATGTCTTATTCTCAGAATATTTTATAAAATAGTAAACAAAGCTGATTTTAAATTTAGAGTATCATATTAAAAGAAAATAGAAATAATTTTTATTTGGAACGGCATTCCATGAAGGTTCAAATCTTGTCCTATTCAATTGATTTCTTATTTGTAGTGATTTCTTAACTGCCTCCGTGGTGTAGTAGTCAGAGTTGAATCATTGAATTAGGATCCGGAGGTCCTGGGTTTAATTCCCAGGGGTGGAACACAAAGTTGATATTTGTCAATTTATTACTTTGTTAGGTTTTCCCCAGTTTGGTTAGGACACTGCAGGGTGAATCACCTGATTGTCCGAATAGAAAAAGGATTCCGTGCTTCGGAGGGCACGCTAAGACATCGGTCCCGGTCGCTGTCTTTGATAGTGGCCGTTTGAATAACGACTACGTCAGAAACGTAAATATCTGTGCTACTAGGCGGTGTGAAAAACTCTGACACCAGGGTTCATAGGGTTTATTGACTCGAGGATCCACTCGCTAAGAAGTAGAAGAATTACTTAAAAATTAAATTTACCAAAGTCATTGCTTTGCAATTGTAATCACAATCTACATTTAATACTTAGCACTTTTTGAATTGAATCCTACATACATACATATAATCACGCCTTCATCCCTAATGGGGTAGGCAGAGCGTAAACGACCCAAACAAAGGTCGTTCCGCCACGTCTGACAAAGTTTTGAGGGTTATTTAAGATAGATTTGTAAGTATATTGCTGTAGTGACAGGTTGTCAGCCCATCGCCTAAATTACAATATACTGAAACCCTCGGATCCCTTAGCTGATTTTTACAGCATGCCCGGGAGGAAATGCAGCTGACACATTCTATGTTTTTCTCTCGCTCCCAGGCCAGCATGGAAGAATTGAATCCTGACCTTTCTATTTTACAAATAGCAAAAGAACTTTAAAGAAACATTTTACAAAATGCACATGCATCTGAAAAGAGCACCGATGCTATCAAGTGGAGTGTAGTTTTAGTAGTCTCTCTGTGCGACTTTGCTCTCACTACTCTGTGTACCAGAGCAAACCGGTTCAAACCAGTATAAATACTGCACCCGTGTTCCAAGAATACACATACTGCCCATCTGTTTGCGGCGAAATTAGTGTAGCAGCATCTAGGACGTTTGACGTTTGTTGTGAGTGGAAAAAAAAAACAAAATGGCTGAAGAATTGTTACGATTCTGCTTACTCAACAAAAAAAATATTAAGATCCTCATGCTGGCCTGTGAGCGAGAGAATAACATAGAATGTGACAGCTGCTTTTCCTCCCGGGCATTCTGTTAAAACCATCTAAGGGATCCGACGGTTTCAGTATATTGCAATTGAGGCTATAGGCTGACAACATGTCACTATAGCAATATACCTACAAATCTATCTTAAATAACTCTCAAATCGTCAGACGTAGCGAAACGACTTTTTAGGTCATTTACGCTCTGCCTCCCCCCATTAGGGATAAAGGCGTGATTGTATGTATGTATAAACCTTACTTTTTTATTTGACAAATCGCAAAAGAACTTTAAAAAAACATTTACAAAGTGCATCTGAAGAGATCACCGATGCTATCAAGTGGAGTGTAGTTTAAGTAGTCTCTCTGTGTCACTTTGCTCTCACTACTCTGTGTACCAGAGCAAACCGGTTCAAACCAGTATAAATACTGCACCCGTGTTCCAAGTATAAACATACTGCCCATCTGTTTGCGACGGAATTAGTGTAGCAGCAGCTAGGATGTTTGAGGTTTGTTGTAAGTAGAAGTAAAAAATAAACAAAATGACTGAAAAATTGTTACGATTCTGCTTAGTCAACAAACATAAATGCGTTTAAAGATATTGATAGGTATAGGCTTGTTGTAAAATTGTCTAATGTCGTGCCTTATATATATATATCTATTAAGGTTATAAAACCATGCCAGAGAAATAGATGTATTTATGCAGTTGAAAAAATAAAACATCATAGACTCTCGGCTTAAAAATGAAAAAAATACATTAAACATTTTAAATGAGGAATTCTATAAAATTAGTAACCAGTTTTACATAAAATATTCATATCGAACTTTATCCCGTGCAAACTACCACCGACTAGAATGAAGTTACTAATTGTATTCACCGTGTGAAACAAGTTGAAGTACCAACGACGCAGCGGGCGCTGGGCTCACCAGTGCGGGGCCGGGTTCACCAGCGCGCGGATAAACCCGCGGTTTACTCAGAATTGCCGTTAAGTATGTGGTGGGGAAATAAAAAGGGGGCAAAGAGGCTTAAGGGGGCTTTGCGAGACTCTGAGAGGCAAGTTTCGGAGTTATGCTTCTTTGTGTGTTTGCTCACGTGCCATTTGCGAGGTGATTAAGTGAGGGATTACGAGTTCATGAGAGATGATTTGTATTCGCTGAGTGGGTAAGATATTTTTGTTTGTGTTTTGTTATGTCTTTATTCCGTTTCGTTGGTCCCACTTCGGGCGCCATTATTCGCTCAAGCGATTCTGCAGTGAATGTCTCATAGCAATAGACGTTATAAATAGGCAGTTTACGTTCCAAAACGAAACGGCATGTTCAAAGCTGAAAGCATAAAACGAAATTGCCAGACACGCCACTGTACTAAACTCACTAAACTTCCAATTTTGCATAACCTGACAAAACTAACTTCCAAAGTACCCGATAAATCACTGATCTATCCAATTTTCCGTTTTAAATCTCACTGATTGGTTGGATTTGAAACTCTCGTCTCTGATTGGCTGGCAGCCGGCAGTCCATCTCAGTTCCGCAGCCGGTGGGCTAATAGAGAAGGTGGACTCGGCCGAGTCACTTTATTACCTCCGGAACTGTGCCAGATAAATTATGACGATGCTTAATCAGAAATTCGCCATTGCTGTTAATAGTCCCCGGGGTTAGGGAACTGCATTGATTTATGCTGCTTCTTAATTTAAATACGTATTTCAAGACGGAGAGATCAAATCGAAAGCTCATATTATTGGCATCTCCCAACTTTTGAGATAAAAGTGAGACGATAAGTTCAGTGAATCCTATTTCCAGTAAAATCAATATCTGTGATCAAATATTACTACATGTATCCCAATCCGCATACGGGCTAGTACCCCGCTTTGAGACTACAAAATAAAACAGAGGAGTCACTGTTCAATATGCACAAGACTTTTCTCCGACTCCATCGATACGAGCGACAAATCCGAAGCCGTTCCGAAGCGCAGCGTAGCGCTTCGCAAAAATGGCACATTTCTACCCACGATCGGATCACAGTACACAAAAGCAGATACCGTCTGAGCAAAGTTGAGAACTCTCATAAAATATGCAAGGTATTGACTGTTGCGCAGTGCGGCAATGCGAGCTGCGATACCGTCCCATGTCTGCGGTCCCGGCAGGCGAATTTAACGCCGCTGTGACTTTGTCAAAGTAAACACCGATGCGTGGCGGCTTCTGCTAGTTTTAGCTGATGTAAAATGGTGTTTGTCTTAAGTTTTAATAAAGTGGTGGCTGGCTGTGTTTGTTGAGAGGGTTGGCCTTGTGGAAGTTTTCCGCTTGGAAATACAACTTTAGATGAAACTATTACCACATTAAACTGTTTCTTTTTTGCTGAAAGCTTAGCAAGGATTTATCAATGTTGGACTTGCTCTTTACGTGCATACTTGAATACTCTTTGCTCGCGATGTTATCCGATCCTATCTCGTCGGACATTGCGCAGAGATCCCCATTTCTCCGCTGCTGCACTATGAACGTATCAGTTAACATAAAATCGATATCAGTAAAGTAAACCAGCCCATAATGGGACGGTACAGTATGTGGTTCGAATTCAATTTCCGATCGTGCTAAAGCTAAATTCATACCATCGAGTAGTTGGTAGTTCAGGCATAAATATTAGAAGGCAAAGTTACTATTTCAGGAATGAGGTTTTATGTGCGAGGTGTATAAATAAAACAGCAGCGAAATGGAAATAAATTATGATCCAGGCTTCGTATCTCCTAATGGAGAAGATAAATAATAACGGAACTAACTCCCCGGAGGATTCATGGCAGCAGTTAGTAAAATGAAATGGTTTTAGATACGATAGTAATAATGTCGTAAAGTTAATGTATGTTGCTTGTTGCGGAATTCGTGATTAAAGTGTAATAGCGCAGTTTCAGGAGTTTAAAAAACTAAACTTGATTAATATTTATTAACAGTTTTGTTTTTTCTTTACTTTTGTTTTAACTCGTAGTGCTATTTTTGTATCTAATACCTAAATGATAACTCAATTAATTAGATGTAAAATTAAAACAAATGAATATTTTATTTACTACACAAATTGTATTACTACCTATTAGAGGTTCGGTATTAATCGCCGTCGAAGAAGATATGAGTCTATCTTCCATGAAATATACACGAGTATTTTTACATGTAAAAATCAAAATAAACTTATAATTCATTTTCGTCCATTTTAATATGCTTACATTACTATTGCAGGTGTCTTGCTTGAAATCAACTTATTAATTTATATTACGTTGCTGATTGAAAGTAAGACCCTCAAGAATTTATTTTGAATCGGATCCAATCTGCAGGGAAGTGTCATAGATTTCTACGATTCTACTATAAGTAACTTCGAGCCTTGTACTAAGTTTGTTCCCCTTGTCCCCAGGTGGCGTGGATCCACATCGACCGGCAGATGATCCTGACCATCCACCGGCACGTGATCACGCGGCTGGCGCGGTTCAGCGTCTCCCACGACAACGCCATGACCTGGCTGCTTCACGTCAGCCAGGTGCAGCAGGAGGACCGAGGGTACTACATGTGCCAAGTCAATACTAACCCCATGATCAGCCAAGTGGGCTATCTGCAGGTTGTTGGTAAGTTTTGTGCTTTGAATTTTGATTGTCTACTATTGACAGCCGTACCAGAGTCTACAGCTGGCCTTGCCTCTTCCTAATTGATCAATAAACAGAGACCATTTTTATGTGGGATTGGTTAAATTTCAAATAGATTTAGTTTGAAGCATAGAAATCTTACTTGACTTTCTATCAAGTTATTATCGCGTGGCAACCAAGTAGGAACTTATTATAATTAGTGAACGTATTGAGGACCTCTTGATCTTGAGGGAGTGTTACTAAGCGGAGAATTTTAATGACGTGTAATGTGTTGGTTTTAGAACATATTTGATATTCATAAGATATACCAATAATTTAGGGAAATCCAAAAGCGATAAAATTTGAAATATATCCGGGTGGAAACTATTAATTACTTAGAACCCATCAATGTGTTAAAGAGGTTTAATATTAACCTCTAACAACAACAAAATTATTTGTCTACTAGTGCAAATCAAAACTGAATAATAGGTACAAAAAGGTGAAGCACAATATTGAAAAGAAAAAATAAAATAAGATCTTTTATTACCATACATAATGCCCGTTGTGAGTCTGAAAACTATTCAATATACCTTATTTGTAAGTCAAGCCAATCCCTTCGCCTCGGGCGGGCCTTTGCCGTAAAATTGACCGATGTGGGGATATTTGAATGTAAAATACTCGAACGGTTATGAAAACTGCTTACAAGAGAAGAAAATATTGCGATTGATATGTGAAGTTGCCTACGAGAAAAAATCTACGTACACCTTTTTTTTTCGCAGTGTACCCTTAACAAATGACTATTGGAGTCAAGGGCAAACTCAATCTAATAAAAATTTAAGCTGGTGAAACTACGGGTGACAAGCTAGTAAATAATAAAACTTTGGCTTTTTCTATCATTTTTAGACATTTTCAGTCACATAAATATTGTATGCATGATATTTGGATTATCGAGCTTATATTAAGAATGTTAAAAGGTAAAAATATATGTAAAAAAAGTATTTTTCCTTTAAATGGAAATTTTACCATTTACTGTAGGCAGAAATATTACACAACTTTATGGGGTCATATCATGACATCACAATGATTATTGACAATCCAAATTGGACAGTTTTTATGGTATTGTAAGAATTCTTTAATTTCATTGTGTGTATTGATTTCCAGGGATTTTTCCAGATACCATGCATGCCCAAATAGCGCGGGTGTATAGACTGCGGATCCGGGAAACACTTAGTCTTTTATATGGCCGCAGTTTCCCAACTTTTAAGTGGAAATAAAACAGAGCTTTTTTCGGGGTTCCCCTTGATTAAAAGCAAACTCTGTGTGTTTTGCAATAGAGCAAAAATTTAAATTAAATAATCTTTAATAATAATGTTTGTAACCTTTATATTCGGAATTTTTATTTTGTATTCAGAAATTCAAATCACTAAACTAGTTTTACCAACAATTTATTCTCTTGAGAGCCTATTTTTATCAAAGAATAAAAATACAGAAAGATTTTTGAATTATTGATGTTAATGGTAATATCAAAAGTCAACACTTTAGGAACTTATTTCTTTTCCAATCTTAGATTGCTATTTTGTTACAATGAATTATTGACTTACTATCCATTGGTTTTTAATGCACCTCAAGTGGCAGCAATTTGTAATTTTGCAAAGCTACCTCTTGAAGCAACCTGGTTTACAACCTACCAGAGTTTGCTTCCAAGCTTTATCATTGACTGTTATTCGGTCATCTACTTCTTCTTCTGCTTAGCGTTTTCCCAGCCTGATGCTGGGGTCCGTTTTCTGGCTTTTTCTACTCTACTTGTCCCGGTCTTCGGCATCCGCTGGTGTGATATCGTTCTCTTACATGTCCGCTTTTACAACGTCTAGCCAGCGCTTCTTTGGTCTGCCGTGTGATCTTAGGCATTGGACAGTGGGGTTAAGTCATCTCTTTCTGACGTAATCTGGCGGTCTGTGTCTTAAATGCTCATACAATGGAAGACGACTATTCTGCAGCTTATGCGCCACGTCGTTACCGGCCCTCATGAACTTGTGATGACTTGTCCCTCTTTCTCCTTGTTCTATACCTTTGGTCATACGTTATCATTATCATGATGCAGTTCTGTTTATGCCTGTTCTTTCGGACTCTTCAATGTCTTTACAATAATTATTATTTAGATACATACATACATATAGTAACGCTTTTATCCCTAATCGGGTAGGTAGAGCGTAAACTACCTAAACAAAGGTCGTTCCGCCATGGCTGACAAAGTTTTCAAGGTTATTTAAGATAGATTTATTTGTAGATTTATTTATTGCTGTAAGTGACAGGTTGTCAGCCCATCGCCTAAATTGCAATGTACTGAAACCCTCGGATCCCTTTGCTGATTTTTACAGCATGCCCGGGAGGAAATGCAGCTGGCACATTCTATGTTTTTCTCTCGCTCCAAGGCCAGCATGAAAGAACACATTATTTATATATGTGCGGATACAAAGGCTGTACCAACAGGCCCTTCTGTAATTGCTTACTGATTCCTCTTAGCTCCTAGCTCTACACCTCGGGTCGTACCTTCTCACGTTGCAGTTGTTTTATGCCTGTTTGATGGCTTTCAGACTCTTCAATATCGTCACAATAATAATTATTTATACATATTGTGTTGATAAAAATAATGGCTCTACCAACAGCCCGTTCTGTTCTTGCTTACTGGTCCCTTTTACCTCCTACTTCTACACCTCTGGCCATACCTTCTCATGTTGCAGTTGTTTTTATGCATGTTTGATGGCTTTCGGACTCTTCAACATATTACAATATTTTTTATTTATACGTCATGTGCTGATGAAAATAAAGGCTGTACCTACAGGCCCTTCTGTACTTGCTTACTGATCCCTCTTACCTAGCTCTACACCTCGGGTCGTACCTTCTCACGTTGCAGTTGTTTTTATGCCTGTTTGATGTCTTTCGGACGCTTTACGCGTTCCGTATTCCCGGCTGCTCGTTTTATTGGTTACTTTCATTAATTGACTCCGGAAGTACAAATTGAATGTGCCTCGGTGTGTTTATGGGCTGTTGCGGTGTAATGGGATGTACGTTTTAGGCTTCTTAATGTTTTTTTATTAACGGAGATTTTGCATTCTTTAAAATGTTTCTTTAAATTTTGTAAGTTTTCTTATTGTCATCAAAGTAACATAATGGTTTGGTACTTAAGACATTTTACGTTGGATTATTTTTTTGTTTAAGTGTTCCTGTATTTTAGATACAACTTTAGTGTACCTTTAAAGTGATTACATACGTACACGAACTATGCCTGTTCCTGTTCTTTTAAGTACCAAACCCTACACCGATTCCAAAGATTTCAACCATAATCGACCTCTGTCTCTTTAACTATATCACTGATGCATTTTTCAGTTTTCTAATATTTGAGTAATTTAAGTACCAGACCACCAGTTTTATAAAATCTTGTTTTATTCTTTAACAATTTATGGTACACAGGAAAAAAGATACAACAGGCACTGCTTATCTCTATAAAGAAATTTCTTACAACAGACCTACAGCAGTGAAATTTAAAATAAATTTGTCCTCAGTGCCACCGAACATCCTCGATGAAGAGAGCACGCAGTCAGCAGTGGCAGTACGGGAAAATCAAAACATCAGCCTGGTGTGCAAGGCAGACGGATTCCCGACCCCCAAGATAATGTGGAGGAGAGAAGACGGACAGGCCATCTCCGTGGACAGGAGGAAGAAAGGTAACGTGGAACAGACTTCATTTGATATGAGTATATATTATTAATTTCAAAACATACATACATTCACGCCTTTATCCCTAATGGGGTAGGCAGAGCGTAAACCACCAAAACAAAGGTCGTTCCGCCACGTCTGACAAAGTTTTGAGGGTTATTTAAGATAGATTTGTAGGTATATTGCTGTAGTGACAGGTTGTCAGGCCGTAGTCTAAGCTGGTTTATACAGCATGCCCAGGAGAAAATGCATCTGGTACATTCGATTTATATTCTTCATATTATTATATTCGTATATTATTTATTACCGAACACTAAAATTAATGATAAAAGATGAAGAGGTACAAAGCAAAATTTTAAATTCGGTTGCAATTTTAAAGTATATTGGATTGTTTTACACTGATGTTTTAACAATATCAACTGTTTAAATTAACAACAGACTATGAAAATAGGGTTCGGTAAAAATTTTAACATTCGTCTTGAACCTTATTTAACATCTGAATTTTTTTGCTGAGTTCTGCAAAGCTTCAAGTTCTTTTACTGCATTTCAAAACAACTGTCGCCATGAATGAACTAAACAACTCCAACATTCAGCATAGTTTCTTTACTAAATGTCGGTTTGTCAACAAGATGTAAAGCTAAGTACAGCTTGTACCAGATTAGCTGTAAAAGCTTAACACCGAGTTATAAGTTGCGCAAATGGGCGTTAATACCCATTAACATTCCCACCGGTTAGGCAAAAAAAGAAGTAAAAACACCCGTGTTTTCACCGTTGTAATACCCGGTATAACATCGGGTAATAACAGGACTGCAGTCGTTTAGTGCTTCCGCTGTTAATATGCAATTTTTTGTGCACAATGTTTTTTAAATGGTCAATTTTGTTAATGTGTTAAGACCGCCATTTTGAAATGGGTTGTGTAACATAAATGATGTACCTACTGTTAGCATTTAAAGCAAAGCTAATTATCAAGGCATCAAGACCTGAATGGAATTTTTAAGTTATTAAGGCTCGTATTTATAAAGCTATCTTAAGATTGAGATTAATATTAAGTATGGATTTGACAGGTCCTTTTGTTCTGAAATGACATTGCTGATACGGACTCAATCTCAAGTGCTGTTTGTAATTACGAGCCTTAATTAATTTACAGTAATAGGCTATTTTCAACAGTGCACAAAACAACTTTTATTTGTTTAAACATCACTGCAGAAATTGACTCGTAAACCTACACTACACACCTACAATTGAACAATTTAGACGTCACACATGTGAACAATCGTGGAATGTGTTAGGATATCGTATCTCATGCACTAAAACTCTCAGCTAGCATCGGGTCACAGCAAACTTTGCATACATTTTCCCCATTCTCCATGCAAAATAGAAACAAAGATTTAAACGCCATTTCACCTCTCTGTATGCAACGTTGCTACATTCGTGTTACGATGGCATTAGCTAGAGCTCAATTCAGTCTGAACTTTGACAGCGAGCCTTTGTTTCTAGGAATTATTTATTTTGTTTTCGGAATACCAGGATTTCAGGAGCTCAGTGAAATTTTGACCGTTCCGCTCTAAATGCTAATGTTCTTGCTAGGTTACCGTGGTTTTTTCCATGCTGGACTGGGAACAATAGAAAAACATAGAATGTGCCAGCTGTTTACTTAACTGCTAAGGGTCTCGAGGGTTACAGTATTGTGATTTAGGTGATGGACTGACAGCCTGGGACTACAGCGTGTATCACGATTCAATTTGAAATTGCCCTTGTCCGACATGGCGAAAAAGCCATTTACTATGATTTTTATGCTCTGCCTTCCAAGTAACAGATATAGGCGTATTATTTATTTGATTTTTTCTTATAGTTTTTTACACTTCACTGCAAATAACTAATTCGTCGCTCGAGAGATGGCTG
Organism: Scrobipalpa costella; assembly: GCA_949820665.1. Lineage (NCBI taxonomy): Eukaryota > Metazoa > Arthropoda > Insecta > Lepidoptera > Gelechiidae > Scrobipalpa > Scrobipalpa costella. The sequence continues at coordinate 23,176,696 of OX463301.1, forward strand.
CTGTAGCTTAGGGTTGGGTCGGTTTCCCAAAGACGCGGGGTCAAATCCCGTCAGCAGTCGAATTTTTGATTTGTTTGTTCTAATTATTTTGGGTTTCAGGTACTCAGTGAAATATTTTGGTTTTGGGTTTCAGGTACTCAGTGAAATATTGAGCGTTCCGCTCTAAATGTTAATATGCCTTGCTAGGTTACCATCCGTGGTTACCGCATGTCCTGAAGGGGGGTGTAATGGAAGTGAGGGGAGAGGGGAGGTGTAAGGACGTGCTCTGTGATTAACTAATCATGAGCTCGTCTTGTCATCTCGTGTTACATGCTAATTATTCTCTCGTAAAGGACACGGTGTGAGTTAAGTTCTGAATTTCTTAATATGGGAACGAGTTGACACTCAAACTTCCAATTTATGTCGCTTCTATTCTCCTTACACTTTGTAGGGTATTAAATTTACTAGCTCTCCGCCCTTTACGTACACTTGCGGCTAAAATTAATGAGTATTTTCTGCATATATATTCCTGTAGTACTCATCTCTTCACGATGCTAACTATTATTATAATTATGTATATAAACTATTGTCCTGCCAAATTCAGTCGTTATTTTTTTGGCTTGATTAGACGTCCAACATAGTTGTTTTTGCAATTTTAATACATATAACTAGAGCTTCATTATATAAAAACGAACAAGATGAATAATGGTTGAATATTTTATATACATTGAATCTCCACATTAACAATGAAACTCTATCGTATCTATTTAAGTAGCTATCTAGCTGAATTCTCTTTAATTCCTTTGTTCACATGTTCAAACTCGGAGATTGCTTTAATTAGGTTCTCAGTTACATTACTAAAGACAAAAGGCATTCATTCTGTTTCTTTTATTATATCCAGCAAGAATCCGGAGCACACCCCAAGGGGTGATATGAGATGAGGCACGTTCACTTGACACGTTTTATTTTTGGCAAACGGCTATTATTTCTCACAGTTCATTATAACACTGAAAGCTCCTTTGCATAGCAAATTACAAGCCGGAGCGCCCTGAATCACAAACAGGGCCGAAATAAAACCACTGGTTCTTCACAAGCGGTATAGAACCGAGCTTAAGCCCACATTAATCCCACAAAAGTGACTTCAAGAGGATTAGCGAAAAAATCTTGTTTAAAAGGAGATCTTTAGATATAATTACGATGAGAGTCGTTGGAGAATTAAGGGCATTCGTTTGTAGTGCTAGCGCTGGTTTGTAACATATTTTGTTCATACAGTTTACTGGTTCTATGCAAACGTTTATTATTACTCACAGTTCATTATAACACTGAAAGCTCCTTTGCATAGCAAATTACAAGGCGGAGCGCACTGAATCACAAACAGGGCCGAAATAAAACCACTGGTTCTTCACAAGCGGTATAGAACCGAGCTTAAGCCCACATTAATCCCACAAAAGTGACTTCAAGAGGATTAGTGAAAAAATCTTGTTTAAAAGGAGATCTTTAGACATAATTACGATGAGAGTCGTTGGAGAATTAAAGGCATTCATCTGTAGTCTGATATTTTGTTCATACAGTTTCCTGTAAAAAGCTCTCATACTTCTTGAATAAACAGCACTCTAGTCTTCAAGCGACGAAGTTTTTGCCATTTTAGTAACACGCGTAATTTCGATATTAACTACAGGTCACTATTTGAGTCTCTCGTATAAATTTTATTTCTCGTATAAATCAGTATTAATTATCAGCGTATTTTAAAATGGCGCTTCTTTTAAGGAATAAACGCTTTTAGCGATTGAGTGGCGGACGGTCGAAGGGCGACAGAAGGGCACCAAAATTGGATTTAATTTAAAGAGTGATTTCCTTGTAGGAGGAAATTAACGTGTGGTGCAAAGTGGCACTTGTCGCTAATTGTGTGTGACCCTCGTTCCCCTCTCCGCTCTCTCTCCTCTCTTCGTTTTATGCTGTATATTGGTTTTAGGGATACTGGTTTTTATATATTTTTAAACTTGGGCTTGAATCCCTCTCACGGCGTGAAATGTTTGATTTTGAATTTTCATTGTTTATTTATTCTTAAGTAAAATTGCATTGATTAACGTAACTATAAATGTGTAAACAGTACAAACTTGTACCCGCTACACTTTCTCGTTCAAGGCATACTGTAAACCCACTGTAGTGACTTAGGTCTCAGTGTAATAAATATATTTTGGCGATGACAACACAATACTTACACGATTGTGTAGATTTGCGAAACATAACATAACATAAAAATACTTTATTGCACGTAAGAATACACATCATACAACACAACAGATAACAACAAAAACAAGTACAACATAGGCGGCCTTATTGCTAAGGAAGCAATTTCTTCCAGGCAACCTTTGGGTCAAAGAAAAATGCGTAGCGGTAAGCGGGATATTGCAAATCTAGTAAAATATGTATCCTAACTACATTACATTACATATAATACATAAACTAGTTACAAGCTACTACATAGATATTGTAAAGTAAACTAATACATAATATATAATAAACTAATACATAAACTAATGGAAGATAGGATAATGCAAACTACAACCAGAACTAGACGAAGGAAATGACAGCAACAGCACAGGATAAAAGTGAAGGATAAATAATGATCAGATAGTAATTTCTTCCAAGTAATGTTTTTTAAGTCGGCTCTTAAAGGTTTCAAGAGACGGTGCACGTCGAATGTCTTCGGGCCATTCATTCCACAGCTTGATCGCTCGCACTGTGAAAGACTTTGCTTAGAAGTCAGTTTTGTGAGACGGCAGGTTAAGCGTCAATTTAGAACTGGCACGCAAATTGCGAGCCAGGGTTGCCGAATGAAAAATAAAGCGATCTTTAAGATAAGGATGGGTGTTAGGGTGGGAAAGAATGGAGTACAGGAGGGAGAGGATATGACAGTCCCTTCTACGGGTAATAGGCAACCATTGAAGTTGGGACCTATAAGAAGAGACATGTGCATACTTACGCAGGCCAAATATAAATCTTATACAGAGATTCTGCAGACGTTCGAGCTTGTTCAATAATTGAACAGATAAATCAGGATAACAAACGTCTGCATAATCCAGTATAGGAAGGAGAAGCGAATGTGCCAAGCAGATTTTGGTTTTGGTCGGCAAAAGATTTTTAAGTCGCTTAAGAGACCCGTACGCGGCAAACACCTTCCTGCTTACCTCTGATACTTGGTGATTCCACAAGAGACAGTCATCAAACATAACGCCCAGGTTTTTGACTTTGCGGCTGTAGGTAATTGGAGTTCCATCACACATGATCTGGGGTAACAAGTCATGCTTAATCCGTGCAATGTACCAATGGCTACCAATTATGATGGTTTCTGATTTGTCAGGATTTACTTCTAAGCCAAAGGAACGACTCCACTCAGCAATGCTAACGAGGTCTATGTTTGTAGTCTCAATAGCGACTGAGAGATCAGAAAGTGGAGCTTGTGTATAAATTTGGAGATCGTCTGCATACAAATGATAGGAAGAAGTGAGAGGAAGAGTGATAGAATTTATGAAAATAGAAAACAGAAGAGGTGACAGCACGACACCCTGCGGAACGCCAGCAGAAGTAACACACCACGCAGAGAAGGTATCTTCAATGAAACCAGTAACTATGAAACCAGTCAACCACCGTTGGAGATATGTTATGAGAACGCAAGATAGAGAGTAGAATATCAAAATCAACTGTGTTGAATGCGTTACTGAAGTCAAGCAGCGTTAGCACTGTTAATTTCTGACTTTCCATCCCTAGTCGAATGTCATCGGAGATGTGTACCAACGCGGTAGTCGTGCTATGGCCGGGACGGAAACCAGATTGAAAGGAGTTCAAAAGGTTGTTCGTGGAAAGGAAAGATGTAAGCTGTTGATGAACTAACCTTTCGAGGACTTTGGAGAGGAAGGGTAGAATGGAGATGGGGCGGTAGTCAGAAGGAGATTTAGGATTAGGTTTTTTAGGCAGTGGAATAATTTGTGCTTCCTTCCATATGGTTGGAAACACACCAGAGGATAAGGAGTTGTTAAGGATGCTGGCAATGACCGGAGAAAGGATATCAAGGACAGGAGTAATCATTGCACGACTAACGCAGTCATTTCCAACGGCATTCGAGGAGATTGCATGTACATCCTACTCATCATCTCTTCCTTATCCCGTATCTCATGAGGTCGGCTACCTAATCACTTTGATTGAACGAGGGTACTGGTTTTTACACAGAGCGACTGTCTTTCAACCACCGCAACCCAGAAGGAAAACCAGACCCAATCCTAGATTTTGCTTTTACCAGGTCACTCAGCTGTCAGAGTTTTCAAGCCGCCAATGCTTAACACTGGCCTCTGACATGGCAAAATTACTAATATCCACTTTAAAATAATTAGCAGGGAAAGAACTGCTTGGCGTGCCTTCCAAAGGGCGGAAAAAGCGCAAAATAAAGTAAATATGAAATTCAAAAAACCGAAAAACACATATTGGTACGCGGTAAGATTCAAACCACGTGCAAGGAAGGCAGCGGCCCTATCCACTACACCATCGGGCTCTTCATCGACAAACATTCTGCCTACTAAATTATCTATAATATCATATGGAATCTATAATATCATATCAGCTTAGGGATCCGAGGCTTTCAGAATATTGCAATTTAGGCGATGGGCTGACAACCTGTCTTTACAGCAATATTTCTACAATTCAATCTTAAATAACCCTCAAAACTTTGTCAGACGTGGTGGAAGGGCTTGTGTTTAGGTCATTTAATCCATAAGGAACACATGTATTTTTATGTGTTTATGTACCTCGTATGTAATTAAGCGTGTCAGGTAGGTATATCGAGAACTAAAGGGGTTGCTCAGTCAATGAAACTGAAAAACACACAATTATTTTTACTAGCTGTGCCCGCGACTTCGTACGCCCGGTTTGTATGGAAAACACGCAGTGTCGAACATACTAAAAACGCCTCTCCGCGCGTAGGTGCGGGATCTGGTAACCCACGCGCAGTAGCGTGTTTCGCAATGTCTGACCTTTGTTTTTGTATGGAAAACACGATTCCGCGCGCGAGCTAGCAGATCCCGTTCCTATGCGCGGAGAAGCGTTTACAGTATGTTCGACACTGCGTGTTTTTAATACGAACTGGGGTACTTACTCAATATTAGAATTGTTTGCGTAATTATTTCTAACCTAGGTTGGACACCAGATAATTGAAAAAACTTAGTCAAATAAAAATTGCTTCCTGTGCTGAACTGGGAGAGATAGAAAAACATAGAATGTTCCAGCTGCCCTTCCTCCCGGGCATACTGTAGAAGTCAGCAAAAGGGACTCGAGGGTTACAGTGTATTGTAATTTAGGAGATGGGCTGACAACCTGTCACTATAGCAATACACATTACAATCTAAATTTGCCCTCAATTTTTGTCAGACGTGGCGAATGCGCCTTTTACGAGGAGTTTAACGCTCTGCCTACCCTGTAAGGGATAAAGGCGTGATTTTATGTATGCATGTATGTAATTAAAAGTCCCTTTAAGATCGGTAAACATTATCAGAGTTACTGCCTCCGTCTAGTGGATCCAGAGGTCCTGGGTTCGATTCCCAGGGGGAAACACAAAGTTGATATTTGAGAATTTATCACTTTGGGAATTTTTCCCCAGTTTGGTTATGACATTGCAGGCTGAATCACCTGATTGTCCGAAAAAAAAAAGATTTCGTGCTTCGGAGGGCACGTTAAGCCGTCGGTCCCGGTCGCTGTCTTTGATAGTGGTCGTTACTCAAACCATGACAGAAGCCTGATAGTTGTACTACTAGGCGGTTTAAAAACTCTTACACCAAGGTTCATCGGGTCGATAGACTCGATACCCACTCGACAGAAGAAGAAGAAGAAGATCAAAGTTCAATTTCCTGCCTACCCTAATAATCACGCCACCTGACTAAGGAGTCAGGTGGCGTGATTATTTGTATCGGAACTATGAATTTAAGTATTTATTTAACAATTTATTGTACACAATAAAACATCATAAACACAGGACATAAAAAACAAAGACACAACAGGCACTGCTTATTTCTAAAAAGAAATTTCTTACAGCAGACTTACAGAAGTGATAATTTAAGTAATGCTCAGTCAAACAAAAAAAAGTTTCATCTACCCCCTAAGTCAGGTAGCGTGATATTAGGTATCCTTAGTTGAATAAAAAAAGTACCATCGAAATTGGTTCAGTAATTTTTGCGTGATGTGGAAACATACATACAGACAGACAGACAAAAAAAATCGTTTTGATCTTCATATCGTTAATAATGCCTGCTGCAATATTTTTTTTGTAAATATATTCAATATACAGACACGACCCTTCTAGAGATTTAATATATTTATAGATCGAAATAGTCAGGACTGGGAGCCGTATTTCTGAACTGCTCGTATGTAAACTGGTAAACGCATACGAAAATCATTCGTGTACGGAATCAAATTCTATCACACACGATTTTACATATTTTTGAAGCAGTAGAAATCTGTGTTGCCAATAAAGTCTTATCCCATGAAATGTTTTCGTTCTACGCAGTAATACACCTACTACACCACCAACACCACTAACAAAAATCGTTTATTTGGAAAACCGGTAATGAATCGACGAGAAACCAAACGAAAATTCAAGTAAATTTAAAAGTTAGAGTGTCATTTGTCTAAGGATTGTTTGTGTCGCTGTCATGATCATAGACTACTAGGCATGCAGAATCGCATACGTATGAGTATTCAAAAATAGTGATTTTGGGATTTCGTATGCGAATGTTGCTTTTTCGTATCAAAATCGGTTCAAAAATATGACTCAAAGTTTTTTTTTCTCAGATAAATTACTAAGTAAAAGTTGTTCAGTTTCGTTAAATACTGGGCAAACCAGTTATAAGGACATCGTTCATAAAACCCTGTATAGCTTAATATATCCAGTTCTCGGTCATGTCATTCCCATCTGTGATTCCACTCCGGATGCTTTACTCACGTCCGGTTCATAACTGCTCTGCCAACTCCATAAGAAACAGAGGCGTATTTTTTGAAGTAATCCAGGTGAGGTATCGAGAACTGAACGGGTTTGCTCAGTCAATGAAACTAAACAACTTTCATAATGAAGGTTTTATTTCTCATTTCGAAGATAAGGGAAAATTGTTCAGTTTCGTTGACTACTGGGCAACCCAGTTATTACACCCTGTATAATAATCAGTTTATTATCTCACGTCCCTTACTACTCGATCATGTCGTTTCCATCTGCGATTCCACTCCGGATGTTTTAATCGCGTCCGATGGTACAAAATCTGCTCCCGTTTTCAATTCGCGTCAAGCCTTTGTTCAAATTAATACGTTCACAAACCCCTTTTTATTTGAGGGTTTAATTGGATGAGTTTACCTTCAGGTTTCACTGATATGTTAATTTGGTTTGCGGATTTTCTATTTTGTGCTTAAATTACGTTTTCTTTTTTCATTGGTGACGGTGGGATTGGTTTAATGAGATGTGTTTTTGTAATTCCATGTTTTAAGCAAATCAATGATACCATTTCATATAAGCTTTTAAGAATTCATTTGCACGTAAAAGTAATAAGTAAAAGTGATAATAGGTATGAATATTTGGTAGTCATTTTGTGCGGAGTTTAAGGTTGCATACTTTAGTCGTGTTCATACCAATCAAATATATACCTAAATATATTTATAAATAAATAAATTAAATATACTTTTTTTTTACTGTTTAAAAACTACAAAAATGTACGGTACTATAAAAATGTAAAGTGGTGTGTGTGTACATAGTATAAAACACAGTCGCTTTCTCTGTCCCTGTATCATTATATATATACATTTTCTCATCCAATTACAAGAGTAAAGATATGTGAATGACACCTAGCGGAACTGGAACATGGATTATATCATTAGGTAGGTATACCGTTAATGGGCTCAATTCTAGATTTTCCGGCTGAAACTAAAATTAAAGTCTATCTGTCACTTTCATCATCATCATTTCAGCCCTTTGTCTACCAACTGCAGAGCATAGGCCTCCTCTTTTTTGTGCCACGACTGCCTATCTTGGGCTAGGCTCATCCAGGCTAGTCGTCAAACAATAAAATTTAAAAAGGACAGGCAATTTATACTCTATGATTTTACACTTTGTCCGCTAGATTTTGACAAGCTTTTTCACGTTTCCCCAATATTATCCGCCATATCATATGACGGTAAACAAAAAATACAAATAACGCATAAAATCACCAACTATAAATCAAAAACCGGGCAGAATAGATCTCCTATCGTTTTCCAATGTTTTTAGTCTGAATGTAACAAATATATTTTAATTTCACAAAGTCACGCCTTTATCCCTAATGGGGTAGGCAGAGCGTGTACAACCTAAACAAAGGTCGTTCCGCCACGTCTGACAAAATTTCGAGGGTTATTTAGATGGATTTTTACGTATATTGCTGTAGTGACAGAGTGTCAGCCCATCGCCTAGATTGCAATATACATGAAACCTCGGACCTCTTAGCTGATTTTTACAGCATGCCCGGGAGGAAATACAGCTGGCACATTCTATGCTTCTCTTCTCGCTTCCAGTCCAGCATGTTTCATGTTTTAGTTTTAGCCGGAAAATTTTAAATCAAGCCCATTATCGCCCTTGATTTTATGACAACTACAGTCAAGTACACATGTAAAGCCACAAGTACAACACGGCAATCGGAACTGGCGCCTATCACAGACATGAATTAGCCATTACGGCCGAGAGTAGTACCTACTTATACAGGGTGTAAGGGACAGCTTCCCGCAAACTGATAAGGGTTGCTCCCCGGTCAAAGAAACTTTATTTTACTTTCCTAAATTTGAAGAAGTAATGGAAGATGTACTTAAATTGGTAACTAAAACAAATAATAGAATAATTATCACTGGAAATTTTAATGTAGATATTTTAGAAACCACGAGGGTACCACATTTAAAAAAATAGATTTTTAAATCTTTTCAAATCATTTAATTTAAATTATGTGTTTTTTGAACCTACACGTGTGACGTCAACTTCTGCTAATTGTATTGATAATGTTTTCTGTTATTGTGACCCTGCAGAAAAAAACATAATTGACTCTCTTGGATCAGATCATAGAGGTCAAAGTGTAACATTTACATTTAACAATCCTGATAAAAATAAAAGAATGAAAATTTATTCAAGACGTATTACTACTAGTAGGTTAGAAAAATACCAAAATGTTCTCATCAATAAATTACCTAATCTTAATTTTAATAGTAATCCCAATAACGTATATAAAGATTTTTTTTCTACAATTAGTGAAAAATTTTAAATTATTTTCAAAATTGATTCAAAAGAAATTAATACGAAATTTAAATTCAGTGATTGGGCGACCACAGGTCTACGAATCAGTAGTAATAGGCTTTTTGATCTCTATGAGCAGAGAAACATGACAAATAGTGATAGCCTCAAACAATTTGTTAAAAACTATTCGAAAACATTTAAGTTAGCTTGCATAATGGCTAAAGCAAATTTTATTAGTAACAAAATTAAAACAGCTGATAGTAAAATTAAAACTGTATGGAAAGTTATCAACAGCGAAACAGGTAAAACAAAGCCACGTGAAAATAACTTTTCAATTAAAACTGACCGTGGAATAATTAGTAATGATTGCGAAGTTGCCCAGGAATTTGAAACATTTTTTACAAATATACCCCTGATAACTACTGAATCTCTCAACTCTTCACCTTTGCTTTCATTAACATTACTTGAAGAAAACGTGGGAGCCTGCAATTCTGATTTTAAATTTAGCCATGTTAACCCCCAGAAAATTGTTAAATTGTTTAAAGATATAAAGATTAAGGCAACTGAAGACTAATGGGGGATGTCAGTCAAAGTGTGTACCTCAATTATCAATGTATTAGCACCATACTTGTCAGATATTTTTAATGGTTGTATTGATCACGGTATATTTCCTGATTTGATGAAAAGCAGTAAAGTAGTTCCTTTGTTCAAGGCTGGTGACAAGGCAGATCCAAGCAACTATAGGCCTGTATCTGTTTTACCAGTATTGAGCAAAGTGTTTGAAAATATCATGCTCAATCAAATGCTTTCTCATTTTAATCACAATAAATTAATACATAACCAGCAATTTGGGTTTACAAAGGGACGTTGCACTACAGATGCTGGTGTTGCCCTTTTGAAACATATATTTAGTGCTTGGGAGGAATCAAAAGATGCCATTGGCGTATTTTGTGACCTCTCTAAAGCATTTGATTGCGTAGATCATGAAACTTTATTGTCAAAATTGAAACACTATGGAATCAAAAATCAAGCCTTGAGAATTTTAAATTCTTATTTGGACGATAGAATCCAGAAGGTAAATGTAAACGGAGCAAAGTCATCAGGGTCTCATGTTAAAATAGGTGTACCTCAAGGTTCAATATTAGGTCAATTTCTATTTCTAGTGTATATTAATGATTTGCCCTACATGATAGAGAATTTGTCAAAGATTGTATTATTTGCAGATGATACATCTCTTATATTTAGAGTTTAAAGTTGATAGACATATCCAAAATTATGACAACGTATATAACACTCTTGGACAAATTCATAATTGGTTCACTGTTAATAATTTTGTGTTGAATGCGAAAAAAACCAAATGTATAAAATTTACTTTGCCTAATGTACATTCTTCCAATAATGATGTTGTACTTAAAAATGAAAAATTAGAGTTCACCGAAAGCACAGTTTTCTTAGGGATTAAACTTGACTCGAAACTTCAATGGCTCCCTCACATTACATCTTTATCGGGAAGACTAAGTTCAGCCGCATTTGCTGTGCGAAGAATCCGAGAGCTCACGAATGTTGCTACAGCAAGACTTGTATATTTTAGTTATTTTCATAGTATTATGTCCTATGGAATTTTGCTGTGGGGCCGCGCTGCTAACATTGATTTAATTTTTGTTTTGCAAAAACGGGCTAATAGAGCAATTTACAAACTCAGATGTCGTGATTCCCTAAGAGAATTGTTCAAAGAGATAAATATTTTAACTGTACCATGTCAATTTATATATGAAAATATTATGTATGCAAGGAAAAATATTCATAGTTTTACCAAAAATGGTGACAGGCATAACCGGAACATTAGAAGCAAAAATAAAATTGACCAACTCCCGTTTAGGTTAGTTAAAGTTAAAAAAACATTTTTAGGTCAAAGTATACAATACTATAATAAAATACCTGACCATATATTAAATTTGTCAGAAAATCAATTTAAAGATACTATTAAAAACACATTATGTCGGAAAGCCTATTATAAGTTAGATGACTATACTAATGACAAAGATGTCTGGAGCTCTGATATTTCAGTGAAGCCTAAGAAATTGGCACACATTGCGGTCACAAACCCTATTTTGAACAAAAAAAAAGGACAAAAGTAAGAATGAGATAAAACAAAGGGAGGGGCGCAAAGTGCGAGTTTCTAATGCTTCTTCTTCATTGTGATATAGTTTTATTTTATTTTGTGACATAGATATAATTTAATTTTCTTTGTAATAGACTCGCTTGTGGCTTTCTAAAAGTGTTCTTAGGAATCAATTTGGAAATAAATGATTTGACTTGACTTGACTTGACTTTAACAACCATAAAAAATCATCATACACGTTATGAATTGCCTTCCCCATACAAATTGTCTGATCGAGATGGTGGTTATTTTGTATGAGGAAATATATATACACTAAATAACATTTTATAATCACGCCTTTATCTTTAATGGGGTAGGCAGAGCGTAAACAACCTTAACACAGGTCAATCTGCCACGTCTGACAAAATGTTAAGGGGTTATTAAGATAGATTTGTAGGTATATTGCTAAAGTGGCAGCCTAAATTACTATAAACTGTAACCCTTGAGTCCCTTATCTGGTTTTTACAGCATGCCCGGGAAGAAATGCACCAGGCACATTCTATGTTTTTCTCTCGCTACCAGGCCAGCAATCAAAAATATCTTGTTATATAGGTACTTATACAGTTAATAGCGCTTGATTTTATGACAATTGCATCGTACACATGTAAAGCCACAAGGAATCGGAACTGACGCCGATCAAAGACAAGAATTAGCCATTACGCCCGCGAGTAGTACTTATACTATACAGGGTACAAGAGAAAGCTTTCCGCGATTTGATAGAAGTTGCTCAGTTAACGAAACACCTTTCAAAAAGTTTCAGGAAATGAAAAAAAGATGACTTCCCCGTACAAATTGTCTAATCGAGGTTGTGGTCGTTTTGTTTAAAGAAAACAATTTTCGTTCATAATTTTCTTAAAGAATCACTTAGTGAAAGTTGTTCAGTGTCGTTGACTTAGCAACTACATTTAGTCAACAAGAAGCTGTCCCTTACACCTAGTATATTTACACGCTATTTCCTACCCCGCGCCCCTCCCCCCGCACCAATGCGGATGCAGTTGCTCTAATTGCTTAATATATTCCGCAGCACTCTCTCATTACACCACTCCAAATCCAGCGCAGATTAGGGAGTCATTTTATTGGCTTGATAGCAGGTGGGTTATACTAATGTAGATGATTTATTTATGTGAATTTTAATTTTGGTAAGGTTTACATGCATACTTATAATTACGCCTTTGTCCCTAATGGGGGCAGAGCGTAAACGATATAAACAAAGGTGATTCCGCCACGTCTGACAAAGTTTTGAGGGTTATTAAGATAGATTTGTAGGTATATTGCACTAGTGACAGATTGTCAGCCCATCGCCTAAAATGCAATATACTGAAACATGACTTATGTGAATTTAAACATTGGTATGTTACATTTTATACACTTGAACTTCTCCTATGCTGGACTGGGAGCGAGAGAAAAACATAATATGTGCTAGCTAGATTTCCTCCCAGGCATGCTGTTTACAGCTAAAGGATCTGACGGTTTCAGTATATTGAAATTTAGGCGATGGGCTGACAACCTGTGACTACAGCAATCGTAATCTCTTTAGCCTTATTCCGTACCTCACGGGGTACAGCAATATACAAATCTATATTAAATAACCATCACAACTTTGTCAGTCGTGGCGGGACAACCTTTGTTTAGAGCGTCTACGCTGTGCCTACCCCATTATGGATAAAGGCGTGATAACATGTTTGTTATATACTTGAACCGTACTCGTAAAATTTTAATTAAAAATAATGACTATCATCATTATCTCCCTAGCCTTATCCCGTATCTTACGGGGTCGGCTACCTAATCTAGAGGATTGAACTAGGGTACTGGTTTTTACACAGAACGACTGCCACGTGACCTCCGCAACCCAGAAGGGAAACCAGACCCAATCCTAGATTAGATCAGACATTTTGTGGCCTCTGACATGACTTAACGACTTATATCTACAGTATTAAACGATAATAACCGAGACCAACGGCTTAACGTGCATTGCGAAGCGCGGAAATAGCGTCGAATAAACGTACATAATATGTAATTTGAAAACCGAAAACCACATTGGTACGTGGTGGGTTTCGAACCACGACCTCCCGCTCAGGAGGCAGCGGCCCTATCCACTACACCACTGGGCTCTTATATTCAAAATAATGACTATACATACATCTAATCACGCCTCTTGCCCGGAGGGGTAGGTAGAGACCACATCTTTCCAGTTGCTACGATCTTAACATACTTCTTTCGCTTCATCATCATCATTCATCCACATTAATTATTTTTTCATACATGCTCGTCGGTTTAGGGTACTCTTGACCCGGCCTTTCTACATCATAGATCAAATGCCATAATCCTAAGCGTGTGGATCTAGAAAAACTCACCTATTCTTCTATTCTTGTTAAAAACAAATCCACCTCATTTTACGTTCTCAAGCTTATTCACCATAAAATAAAAACTTGCACGAGCTTACCATCCTTTATAAAACCCTCCAGGAAGCCAACTCCGGGCAACTCGTTACAGCCAGCTCCGCAAACGCTCCTTAATTGTAAACACACGCAAACTCATTTGCCCACTTGATGGCGCCACCGGCGGACGCACGAGAGAAGAATTTTTAATCTTTATGAGATTTTAAGGTGGATTGTTTAGCAAGGGAACACCCTTTGACCCTTACCACGGTACGCTTACAAAACATTCCGCGACACAAATAGGAGTAAGCCGTTTTATGTCGCGACTGCTACTGGGATTTTTTCCATGCTGGACTGGGATCGAGAGAAAATCATAGAATGTGCCAGCTGAATTTCCACGAGGGTTTCAGCATAATGCAATTTAGGCGATGGACTGACAATCGTACATACATACATACATATATTCACGCCTGTATCCCTAATGGGGTAGGCAGAGCGTAAACGACCTAAACAAAGGTGTCCCGCCACGTCTGACAAAGTTTTGAGGGTAATTTAAGATAGAATTCTAGGTATATTGCTGTAGTGACAGGTTGTCAGCCCATCGCCTAAATTACAATATACTGAAACCCTCGGATCCCTTAGCTGGATTTTACAGCATGCCCGGAAGGAAATGCAGCTGGCACATTCTATGTTTTTCTCTCGCTCCCAGACCAGCATGGAAGTAAACTGACAATCGTCACTACAGCAATACACCTACAAATCTATCTGAAATAACCCTCAAAACTTTGTCAGTCGTGGCGGAACGACCTTTGTTTAGGTCATTTACGCTCTGCCTACCCCATTAGGAATAAGGGCGTGACTATATGTATGTATGTACTGCCGCTCGGCCGTACTTGTCTTTTTGCTTACAGACGCGCGCCTGTCTGCGTAACTACAGGCTTACTATAGAGAACTCACACACAAAGGCAATTTGCGTGTAGATATATTTAAACTCCTCCATGCTGGCCTGGGAGCAAGATAAAAATATAGAATGTGCCAGTTGCGTTTCCCGGGCATGCTGTAAAAATCAGCTAAGGGACCCGAGGGTTTCAGTATATTGTAATTTAGGCGCTGGGCTGACAACCTGTCACAACAGCAATATCCACCTACAAATCTATCTGAAATAACCCTCAAAACTTTGTCAGACGTGGCGGAACGACCTTTGTTTAGGTCATTTACGCTCTGCCTACCCCATTAGGTATAAGGGCGTGATTTTATGCATGTATGTACATATATACATTTAAACACACAAATACGTTTAAGCGGTGGTCGTAAGATAAAACAACTATAGCTAACAAAACATTTCGCGACACAAATACCAATTAAGCGATGTTTGATCCCGATGGTCTTTTGTTTGTCCGATAGAACGCTAGTTGCGAACCAATCCCAAAAGCAAATAGAAGGGCTAATTATGAAAATAACCGCCGGTCGCTCCTATACAATCAGAAAGTTCTCGAATTTCAGACAGGGCTGCCAGGTGTGTGCTATTCATCCCCCAACCATGTCGGTAATTTGCATGAAATAAAATCAACAACGTTTTACCAATATTCAGGTTGAATATTAATGAATCAAAATTATTTGGTATAGGTAATGTTAAATATTGTAGAATTTTCAATATTGGCAGATGTGATCTATCCAAGATTGTGCTCGATTCTAAATTTGCCGGATAAAACTAAAAATAAATTCTCTTTGTAATTTTTAGAAAAGGAAAGGTGATCTACTCTCTCTGGGTTTTTTTTATAGTCTGTGGTTTTTTGCATTATATGTCATTTTTATCGGCCGTCACATATGACAAAATTAAAATCTCTCTGTCACTTAATACTCTATGGTTTTACACTTTGTCCGCAGATTTTAACGCGCATATCATAATATGGCGGATAAAATTGTCAGAAATACTGGGGAAACGTGCAAAAGCGCGTCAAAATCTAGCGGACGAAGTATAAAACCATTGAGTATAAAGTGACAGAGAGACTTTAATTTTAGTTTTAGCAGGAGGTTTTATCTAGAATCGAGCCCAATATAAGCTCAAACGATTTATTTCTTACTTAAAATATATCGGCAGCTTCTACTTAATCCCTAAAATAATGCAAATATGTTATTTAAACTTCAGAAAATGCAACCTGCAAAGCTAACATGCCGAACGCATATCGGAGGCGAAACCCGGCTGAAACTTGCCTCTACCAATAAATTGAGGCTGCAACGCCATGCGATAAAATTTGTCGAAAGCTTGTCGAAAGTTATTGGTGCAATCTATCTCCCTTTATAAAGTATAGTCTCGTGGTACCGGGCGGCTTTCCAGCTATGAGATTGCTGAGGTGAGCCGCATTGGAAAATTAACTATCGATGAGATCAGAAGGTTTGGAGTAGCCATCACGCAACGGAAAGTACAGTGAAATGCGCCTAATTAAGATGCAACAATATATTTATTAAAGTTGCAGACAGCTTTTTATGCATCTACCCATAATAATATTCCCTATCTCTAGCGGGAGAACTCAGATTGCCCAAACATAATATTTCGTCTTAAAACATTGTTGGAAAGAGAAGTTTCTGTAGATACGAATTGTCAGCTATTAATAACCACCCTATCGTAGCCTTATTAAGCGGTGGTATCTAGCAGTTGCTGATGTCTTTTTTTTTCTAAAAGATATGTCTCGAGCTTTTCTAAAAGCTCAATCTGCCTGCCTTTTATAAAGTATCGTGGCATCGCTTTCCCGCAATGAGATTACTGAGGTGAGCCGCATCGCTCGGATCACCGTAACATCGTAAGCTAGTTAACGGCTGCTTTCTATTACCGGCTTTTTGACTTTGTTAAACTGGTGTTTAGATCGATTGAAAACAGAAAGTGAGAGTTATTTTTAATCTAAGATAAGATTAGATTAGACAGATCTTGATTGTTAACTGTGTGGTTAGATGGTACATTATGGAACAATGGTATCAACAGTTTTCCATTTTCAGGCGTACAATAATAAGCATAGTTATATAATTAACACACAACTCTGGACTTACAGCTAAATATTATGAATTAAAACATGCAAAAAAGTCATTTAAGCTGTAAATCACTTCTTCAAAAAGCCATTTTTTTAGTTTATTTTTAAATGACATTCAAGCATTTAAATTGATACAGGTATGTGGTTGAATTTTTTTACATCCATAGCTAATGTGCTTTTATATAGTATATTACTTGTCGCTGATATTGTGCATATGTCATAACTATAATGAGATCGCAAATTATTTCTAATGTCAGATTTTTTTATTAAATTTGCATGGTTATTCTTAATAAATTAACAAATTTCTAAAATATAAATGCATGTCAGTGTGAGGAAATTGTTATTAATAAAAATTGATTTTAGAGAATCTGTGAATTGCATTTTGTAAATTGTTCTTAAACATCTTTTTTTGCATAGTAAAAGTTGTCTGAACATTAACAGAATTTCCCCAAAAAACAACTCCATAAGTAAGCAGGGATAAACAAAGCAATAATACGTATTTTTAGCTACATCAGTCGACATCACATTAGCTAGAATTGACAAGACATAGCAATTACTAGCTATTCTTTTATTAATATTTTCAATATGCGATTTCCAACTTAGATGAGTGTCTATAGTTACACCTAGGAATTTGATCTCACTTACTTCATGGATTTGTTCACCCCGGCTCACAACATGCAAATCGTAATATTATTTTTTATAGTTTCTAAATTACACAATTTTAGTTTTATCCAAGTTTACTTTTAAGTTAACTGATTCTAAATAGACTACACAGTTCTATTAATTTCTTGTATATAGTCACAATTTTTTTATTTATTTATAAATATAGTAGCATCATCTGCAAACATTACAGATTAATGATTAACAATTAATGGTAATTCATTAACATAAATTAAAAATTATACTGGCCTCAGGACACTTCCCTGGGGCACGCCTAATATAACATTTTCATTACTTGATTGAATAGTATCAATTGTCTTAGTTTCCTTATTGTTTGTGTCAATAACTGTCGCTTGAACCCGGTTACTAAGGTAAAGCTCAATAAATTTCAACACAATATGTCCACGAATACCTATATTAACTATTTGTATCAGTAGAAATACACAATCAAAGGCCTTTGATAAACTTAGATATATTCCAATACATGTACGTTTATTATTTATTGCAGTCCATACTTATTTAAGAATTTTGAAAATAGCTTCCATAGTATTTTTCTGCTTTTGGAAGCCATACTGGTTTGTATTTAGAATATTTTGCGAGCTTAAAAATGAAACTAGTCTTGTGCAAAAAATCTTTTCAATAACTTATGAAAAAGTTGGTATCAACGCTTTTGACCTATAATTATTCGTATTCGTTTTATCTCCTTTTTTAAGAAGAGGCTTAATTTTTCCTTTTTTGAGAATATCTGGAAGGCAACCACATTCAAAAGCCAAGTTAATTATGTAAACTAAGGAATCTGCAATATAGTCTATGCTTGCTTTAATTGATTGTTTTTTCATTTTATCATAGCCAACACTTTTTTTATTCTTCATACCCTTCACAACCTTTTTTAATTCACATGTATCAGTTTCTTATTTAGCCCTTTTCTTATGTGGGCGAAATAAGATAAGATAAGGTAAGATGTATCAGTTGGTATCAAAAACATACTTTTACAATTTGCTGGAGCTATTGGTATATAATTAGTGCTAGGCGTATGAGATTTACATAAGGTAATAAAATGCTCATTTAATGTTTCAGATATAATATTAGGATCACTTATCAGTACATCATTATTGTTAATACATTTAATAGTTTCCCTTATAGTGTTAGTGGCCTTTGTATTCTGATTAATAACGGGCCATGTAGCTTTGTTTTTATTTGAGCTATAATTTATGTACTTAATATATGATAATGACTTTGAGTTAATAGTAGCCCGTTTAAAAAAAAATACAATAATTTTTGTAATAGCATTAAATTTTCGGACACTTTCTTTTTTGTGATTGTAAATGGAAATTCCGTTTTGTTTTACAAGCTACGAGTATTTCTTTTGTTTTTCAGTTTGGATGTCTTTTATATGTAATTTTTACTTTATTTATAGGTACACAAAGTTCATTTATTAGACTAAATATTTCAATGAACCGTTTGAATTCAAAATTTGGGTCTTTTTGTTGATATATATTACTTAAGTTGATTTTTGATATATATTTGACAAATATTTGCATAAACGCCGTAGGATTTCTTTTGTTAACATACCAATAGATTTCGTTTTTTTTAGATGCTGTGGTTGGAATTAATATTTGTTGAGCCGTATGATCTGAATATGCTAATTTGAGTACTTCAACTAAATATTTTTTTAACTTTTGTTAATATATTATCAATACAAGTTTTAGAATGATCAGTGATTCTTGTCGGTTTCCAAATCGTCGCATGTAACTTGTATGTTTGTATAGTACTGAGATATTTCTACAGCATATATTTATATAGCATAACAATACACACAAATAAAGGAAAAGAAGGAATACCTTCTTTTCCTTGTGTGTATTTCTTTTTATTTTTATGATCACTCTTTACAATAACATCGATATTGAAGTCTCCTACAATAAAGATCTTTATTGAGGAATTCATTTTCTTTGTCATCGGTTTATTTAACAATATTTAACAATCTACACTACTATATTGTTGATTATATTAATGAACCAACACAAAATAAAATAACCATATTTTAAACTCTTTCATCTTAACCTAATTCACCGCGGAAAAATATATTATAGATCCATGGGAAAACTCATAGCCGCTCCTGAAACTATCAACAAATTATTACACAAGTGTATATTTTCAATTTTTCCTCCCGGGTATGCTGTAAAAACCAGCTAAGGGATCCGAGGGTTTCAGTATATTGTAATTTAGGCGATGGGCTGACAACCTGTCACTACAGCAATATACTTACAAATCTATCTTAAATAACCCTCAACAGTTAGTCAGACGTGGCGTAACGACCTTTGTTTGGGTCGTTTACGCTCTGCCTACCCCATTAGGGATAAAGGCGTGATTATATGTATGTATGTATGTATATTTACAATTTCGTCGAGTTAAATGGTAAATCACATTACAGAAAATACTAATCACCGCGATGATAGTAATTGCGATGATGATGCTGTT
Source organism: Scrobipalpa costella (assembly GCA_949820665.1). Taxonomy (NCBI): domain Eukaryota; kingdom Metazoa; phylum Arthropoda; class Insecta; order Lepidoptera; family Gelechiidae; genus Scrobipalpa; species Scrobipalpa costella. The sequence goes on from OX463301.1 coordinate 23,196,661, forward strand.
AGAAATTGCTGCTTTAGCAATAAGGCCGCCTGTATTATACTGGTTTGTTTCTTACTTTTCTGCTGTATGTATTTGGGTTTTTTTGTGCAATAAAGTATCTTGTATTGTATTGTATAACTTTTTAAAGACAATAATAATCGTTTAGCTCGTATAATACGGTATACGTTATAATACGTTAGTTATAAAAACACAATTTACGGAAGAAGAAAAAACGATGAGAGTTAAAAAATAGCACTTTCCTCTTAACAGTCACGAAACGACTTACAGCACTTCCCTCTTTCACAGATGCATATCAATCGACACAGGTAACCCTCTGTACATAAATAAAGAGCGTATAGAATGCAAATGTCTACTCTCGCCGATCGGTAGGGGCAGCAAATTGGATCACTCCAATTGACCCTTTGCTACCCTTACCTTACCTTACTTTCACTTCCTTACCGTCAGTCGGCAAAGTCGGCAATCGGCTGAATTCACTTTACTTGGCTCTTGCCAAAAAGGCAGTGGATTATGTTGCAGTTATGCTCATGAAACAAATTTTCAATGGTCTGGAATGGTAAGGACACATTTTGCTACTTAATAAAAAATGTCCTCTCAACCAATTTTCGGTGATGACGGCCAATTTCCCAACTGCGCGAGACTAGATTTTAGTGCCCAATTGTTTACGTAACGCACAAGTGCACTGTCTAATCCTTTAATCTCTTATTCTGATGAGACAGAGTGACTGACACAAGCAGAGAGAAATCATCAAACTATTTAATGCTCATCCGACAAATAAGAATCATCTTACTTTTCGCATAAACAGGTAAATTGTAATCAATTTAGAAAAGATGAATTAAATCCAGTGCCCAATAATAAAGAATAAAACAATCGTTATATTAGAGAAAAATATGAAAGTAGAGTCGTTTATCAAAGGTCCGCAATGGCTTGGACTGTAATAAAGAAAATCCGATATAAATTTCAATTTTGTTGCAGTCACGGTGTACGAAGGAGAAAACCTGAGTCTACAACGCATCAGCCGTACCGAGATGGGCGCGTACCTTTGCATCGCAACTAACGCTGTTCCGCCGTCAGTGTCCAAACGAATCATCGTTGACGTTGAATGTAAGTACTAGATAGAAAGGGCCTATGTTGGAGATTTCCTAGAATACATATCTTAAGACCAGGAATGGGTTGACTCATGCATCGTTACCAACGCTGATCCGCCGTCAGTGTCCAAATGAATAATTCTCAAAATCAAATGTGAACAAAACAGAGTGGCTTATATTTGTTCGAGGATTCCTAGAATACAGAGCAGCAAGAAATTGGCTAACGAGGTTCCGTCGTCAATGCCCAAATGAATCATCGTCGATGTAGAATGTAAGTAATCGGAGTGTTTTGGATCTGGACTCCTAGAAAGTTCTCCATGGATTTCATCAGACAGTTCATCATGGATTCTACAGCGATACGAATGGGTGGGAAGAGCGTAAACGACCTAAACATAGGTCGTTCCGCCACGTCTGTCAAAGTTATTTAAGATAGATTTGTAGGTATATTACTGTAGATTTGTAGTGATAGTTTGTCAGCTCTTTGCCTAAACCACAATATACTAAAACCCTCGGATCCCTTAGCTGGTTTCTACAACATGCCTGGGAGTAAATGCAGCTGGCACATTCTATATTTTTCTCTCGCTCCCAGGCCAGAGATAGGTAGCGAGTATTTACAATGGGTTTGAGTCGACTCTATTTTAGTCCAGATATGACAATAAGAGATTCGAAATTGCTATATTTGTACAAGCGTAGAGTCCAATGGCTGCTAATGCCATACATATTCCCCTGACCATTCTACCATGCCCTTTTCACATTTATCTAAGTGAGTGCAAAAAATTCATCAGCATGTAGATTTTTGACAATCGATCGTTGCCATGCCAAAAATACCATACTATGCGGTTTCTACTGAAAATGCAATTAAACAATTGCAATTAAAACCGTTAATACCGTTGGAATCAGTTATTTTCACGCGGTCAAAAGTAGCCTATGTTACGCAAGGTGAACGTAGTTTTCTAATGGTAAAAGAATTCTTCAAATCGATTCAGTAGTTTTTGAGTTTATTCGTTACAAACATACATACACACACAGAAAAAAAGTTATTCCATTTTATAATATTAGTGTACATAAACAGATTTAAAAATATAGATAATTTACGGTCCACCGATGATTACATTAATGCAATAACACAACTTGTTGTTCTACAACCATTGTTTTGCCTATCATCATCAGTTCATTTCACCACATTTATGCACATAAATTACCCACGGCAAAATGATAACAATCTGCTGAACTTATTGATGTAGAGCAACACCAAATTGCTGAAAAGTTTAATGCGCAAACTGTGCACGAAAAATAATAAATGATTTGACATTATCATACCGTACGATACTAAAAATAATAAATGATTTGACGGTATCATACAGTATGATAATGTCGAATAATTTATTATTTTTCGTACGGATCTGAAGAAGCAATTGTTGGAAAAGTATGGATATAATTTTGTTACTCAAGGTTCATATGTATAATACATGCATAATATAGTAGAGAAACACTGATAATTTTACTTAAAAAAACATACATTTTCCCAAACAAAACTACTATATCAGTCAGACATTTTTTTTAAATTATTTAGTGTTTTTTTTTAAACATTTTCTCTGTGGTCCTTTTTGTTACGGAATTATCCCCTAAGGCTATGAGACGCAATGAAATGAACATCCTACATGTTTTTAATTTTATCTATCTTTTTTACTTGTGTAACAAAATGCATTGGATATATCTATACTTTTCTAATAACAGCTACTTCAGATCCGCTCTCATTACTTATTTTGAAATTCGAAAACCGAAATATATATTACATAACGTATTGGTACTTGGTAGGATTTGAACCAAATACTATACCCTGCACAGGAGGTAGCGGCCCTATCCACTACACCATCAGGCTTGTTACGTTTAGTCGGCGCTCTCGGTGAAGGAAAACATACAATTCAATACAAATATTCTTTATTGCAAATAAACAACACATTGTACATGAACAAACATTACAATACAAACAGAGTAGAATTAGAGAGCCTTATTGCTACGGTAGCAAATTCTCCCAGACAACGTTTAGGTAAAGGACAGTTTGTGAAGAACATCGTGAAGTAACCTGCACATCTCTTCACTCACGAAGAAATTCAAAAGATTGTGTGTGAAGTCGATCAATCCGTACTGGACTTACGTGGTCAACTAAAGCCCGTTTGACATATCCCAGAGTAATAGGCTCGTGCCCCTCAGTGGGGACGGTAATGAGCTGATGAAAATACATACATAAATATAGTCACGCCTTTATCCCTAATGGGGTAGGCAGAGCGTAAGTGACCTAAACAAAGGTCGTTCCGCCATGTCTGACAAAGTTTTGAAGGTTATTTAAGATAGATTTGTAGGTATATTGTTGTAGTGACAGATTGTTAGCCCATCGCCTAAATTGAAATATACTGAAACCCTCGGATCCTTTAGCTGGTTTCTACAGCATGCTCAGGAGGAAATGCAGCTAGCACATTCTATGTTTTTCTCTCGTTTCTAGTCCAGCATGGAAGAAATTATGATGATGATGATACTATTATACGCTAGTTAACAGTATCAGCAAAGCATTCGATATAATAACTATCTGAAAAAGCGATTGTATTGAAACCATTAACGGTTTTAATTACAATTGTTTCATTGCATTTTCAGTAGAAGCTGCATTGTATGGTATTTATTGGCATTGTAACGTTCGAATGGCAAGAATCTACATGCTGATGGAAATTATTTGCACTCGCTGAGATTAATGTGAAAGAGGCATGGTAGAGTGGTCAATGGAATATGTATGGCATTAGCAGGCATTGAACTCCACGCTTGTACAAATATAACAATGAAATAAAAGTCGAGTTCATCTAATAAAGGAACCATATTAAGTGAGCAAAAAATACAAAAAAAGAAAAGAAAATATAAATCGCATAAAATCGGTATTCACAAGACACCTCAAATATTTCATAGACCTCGATTGGAGTTTAACTATTCCAACGTTAACGAACTAAAACTCAGTAATTCATACGGACGTCGAACACGGCCTGAATTAAAAATTAACTCGGGGCCCAGAATAAAACTGTACAAAGAGGAAATCCTTTTAAAAAGGAGATTTTTGCTTCCCTTTATTTTCAATTCTTATTACAAGGCGCAGCTGACTAAATAGACGGCAAGATGGCCGCCGTTGATAATTGAAAGATAATATTTTTTCACGGTGCAGAGGAAGATTGCGGCTGCAGGCGGCACAATCGGTGTTTTTTAAAGAAAGACAAATGCCTTTGAAAGCGTAGCGATGCCGGGAAACAAGTAAATAAATGAGAGCTTTCGATAAAATTATGAAAGGAACGAGAGACGATGGCACGGTATTGGATATTTGATACTCTGTAGAGAGCTACTAGTTCATTTTATTTTTATTAAAACTATGTTAAAACTTCCAACAGAGAACTTGATGAATGGGCAGTATGGAATTTCCGAATGAAAATTCAAATATTTTCCCTTTTATTTACATGAAATGAAAATATTTTCGAAAGTAGTTTCACGTTCGACGCAGTGATTGCTAAATGATTCCATTCGCATCAACGTACGCGATTTCACGTAAATTTATGCTTTACGACTGCGACGAATCAAGCTGTATCGTGAATAAATTGTTCGTATTTATTATCCAAATAAAACCCGGTTGTCAACCCCAAAGATTACAGCATAAATATTCAGAAGACCCCAAAAGTATTATCTCAAACGGTAATGAAGCCATCACAATAACGGAATAAAGAACGGGAACTTTATAAATATTTTAAAACTCGGAATATTAAAGCGTATCACGAGGCACAAGTAATATTCCTCGTGAAAATTGCCACCATAAACTCTGGGAATGTGAATTACGTTCTCAAAGTGTGGATTTTATTATCTTGCGTTATGTGAAAAATCGCGGGGCGTGCGCGGGGGTGAGGGGCGGTCGTGCGCTCTCACCCTAGTCTATCCATCATTATTGAAACTTTATAAATTGCTTTCTTTAAGTTTCCAATAACTACTCCCGGCGGACGGCCCTGTTGCTTTGGATTGATGAAGTAGGTGAGCTCCCGAGAATAGACAATCCTTTGTTCGAAAATAAAACTCATTCCCGTCATCTTCCTGATGGAGCGAACTGTAAATTAACTTGGAAATCCGTGTTTCCTATTACTTTTTTACGAGAATTCGTATATAAAAGACCCTTAACTGTGCGTAATTTATCAAAACGGAGGCCTTATACTAATTAATTCTTGTTTCAGAATAAACAAGGGTATCAACCCCTCGTATTACATGAGTGTATTACGTTGCAAGGCCGTAAAAAATTCAGCCTCCAGCATATTTACTTTAAGTCACATATAAAGTTCATCCGAGCCCGATGGTGTGTGTGGATAGTGGATAGGGCCGCTGCCTCCTGACCGGTGAGGTCGTGGTTCGAATCCCACCACGTACCATTTTGTTTTTCGGTTTTCGAATTTCATATGTACGTTTATTCGGCGCTTTTTCCGTGCTTCGGAAGGCACATTAAGCCGTTGGTCCCGGTTAATATCGTTTAATACCGTAAATATTAGTTGCTAAGCCTTGTCAGAGGCCAGTGCTAAGCATTGGCGGCTTGAAAACTCTGACCTAATCTAGGATTGGGTCTGGTTTCCCTTCTGGGTTGCGGAGGTCAGATGGCAGGCGCTCTGTGTAAAAACCAGTACCCTCGTTCAATCCCCTAGATTAGGTAGCCGACCCCGTGATATATGGGATAAGGTTAGGGAGATGGGAGATGATGATCCAACCTCTTGATTATCTTCTACCTTATGTTGTGATTGTGGTAAATTATTTTAGCAAGTAAGACAGATTTCATTTCGAGTTAAAACATACGGGTGTAACGACCCGGAAACTTATAGGGATTGCTCAGTAAATGAAACTTAACAACTATAAAAAAGATATTTTTAGGATATTAAAAAAACTGATTGTTTTTCATACAACCTGTCTGATCGGGGTGGACATTTTGTATAGCCATTTTTATTTTCACTTTTGAAATAATTTCTTGATGGAAGCTATTCAGTTTCATTGACTAAGCAACCCCTATCAGTTTGCGGGACGCTGTCCCTTACACCCACTACATTTTGTCTCGTACAGAAAAGAATGAGAATGACTCCAGAATATAACAGTAATACCATGTCTAATCTTTCAGCACGTTCCATTGTTTCTGTCTTGGGCTATCCTGTTTTTATTGACCTACTGCAAGCATATAGTCAAATAAACATAATCATATACATTTCTTTCATGTTGGACTGGGAGCGTAAGAAAAACATACAATGTGCCAGCTGCATTTCCTCCCGGGTATGCTGTAAAAACCAGCTAGGGGATCCGAGGGTTTTTGTGAATTGCAATTTAGGAGATGAGATGACAATCTGTCACTACAGTAATACGCCTACAAATCTTAAATAATTCAGAACTCTGTCAGACGTGGCGGAACGACCTTTGTTTAGCTCATTTACGCTCTCCCTACCCCATTGGGGATAACGGCGTGATTATAAGTTTAAGTTTAAAATGTACTTTCTATCCAATCACAATCCTAAAAACTAAAATCTCAATTTAACCATTGAAATGGTATGCGATTTCATTTCAATTTCTCTAACCCATTGTTCTTTCCCCAGTCTCTCCAATGATCTGGGTACCGAACCAGCTGGTGGGCGCTCCCGCTGGCACTGACGTCACCGTGGATTGCCACACCGAGGCTCATCCGCGCGCCATTTCCTACTGGGTCTACGACAACGTCATGGTCCTGCCCACCAAGAAATACGCCATCAATACTGAAGAGAACTCTTACAGGTAACTTTCCCTCCAGTTTTTCCATTTATCCAGATTGACGCAGGTGCTATTGTTCTTGCTCTGTGCCAACTGTGACTGGATCTACGACAACGTCATAATCCTGCCCACCAAGAAATACGCCATCAATACTGAAGAGAACTCTTGCAGGTAACTTTCCTTCAGTCCCTTAACAGGTAACGCTTCGGACATCTTCTAGATTATAGAAAACTTTAGTCTTATATTTTTCTTATGATCTTTTTATCAAATTTGGTGCTGTGTGTATCGGCATCACTCCATGCTACTAGTAAGAAACTAGTGAGTGTATTCTTCTATCGTGTGTAGATCATTAATTTATAAAAAGATTTTGTGGGTTTGAAAATAATTCAAGGTATAGTTCTATTTAAGAACGTGTCCAAGTTTTCTTAGTATACAACTACAAGATTCTCGGAACTTCAAGTTTTATTGAGTTACTGGAAAAGTATCAATATTATAAGGTAATTTTAAATCAACTGCAAATATTTTAAGGGTTATTTTATTTATGTAGAAGAAATAGAATTTACGCATTTATAATTTTAAAATTTTAGTGCAACAGTATTTTTTTAAATTTTCCTAACAATAAAATATATATTTTTGTGTACTTTCTTTACTAAGTAGGGGGTACTAGAATGCTGATTTTTCGCGTAAATTTTTGATGGCAAAGAAGCATGTTAGTGTGCGTATATTTTTTTGTTTTGATGTACGATTTTTGTTTAGTTTTTAATTTAGGAATCTACGTTATCTCGAAAACTAGCGTATATTTTTTAAAAAACTCTCTTAATAGTCTCTTAGAATTTATTTGATCATCGCCTTAAATATTTGCAGTTGATTTAAAATGACCTTATAGAATCATAAAGTAGCAAAACAAGCAGGTCAATGATTGTTCACATCTAGGTCATTGCGTAAATGTTTATTCTTTTCCCGATAAAATATTCAACCGAAGTTACAAATATTCATTCGGATGGTCGCTGACCTTTTTACGGCGGCAAACGACAAACTTTCCGCCCGAACTTCTGTCCATTTCGATGTCCGACTGAAAGTTAAGATGTCACTGAGGGACGTTTTTGTTGGGAAATGTTTGTTTTTAAAACAGCATTTTCTGCAACTTTCGTAGTCTATTTTTGTGACGATTATCCGGTGAATAGACAAATGCTGAAATTAACGTTAATTGTACAAATTACATAGAACGATAAATTGTATACACGTAAGCAGATTATGTTTGTAAGTTCAAAGACAAACATTCTGTTTAGGCTAAGGTTTAGGCAAACGTGATTATTTGTATAAGTGTAATGAATGAAAGATGATGATTAGTAGACTGCAAAAAAAATATATGTCGAGATCATCTTTGCAAGTTGAACTTCAAATGCTATTCAAATTTCGAAATAGAAACATCATAATAATTATTAAATTACACACCAATAGTTAATTGAGAAATAAAAGGAAATAACTTTATATTTCCAACATCATTCGTCTATTTCTGCGTACTGTCTGCCGTCAGTTTGATCTCGCCCTCGGCTTAATGAATTGATGTCAGCAGTCGTCAGTCGACGGGTGAATGATTCCTCTACTCCGGGAATTACCCGGATTGGGTGATAAAGGCCGATTGGGATCGACTATTAATTGTTTCACATCAGATTGTTCAAGAGTGAGTCTTATCGAATTTTAAGCTGACGGTCTTGAGAGCCCGATGGTGTAGTGGATAGGGCCGCTGCCTCCTGAGCGGGAGGTCGTGGTTCGAATCCCACCGCGTACCAATGTGTTTTTCGATTTTCGAATTTCATATGTACGTTTATTCGGCGCTTTTTCCGTGCTTCGGAAGGCACGTAAAGCCGTTGGTCCCGGTTAATATCGTTTAATACCGTAGATATTAGTCGTTAAGCCATATCAGAGGCAAGTGCTAAGCATTGGCGGCTTGAAAACTCTGACCTAATCTAGGATTAGGTCTGGTTTTCCCTTCTGGGTTGCGGAGGTCAGATGGCAGTCGCTCTGTGTAAAAACCAGTACCCTCGTTCAATCCCCTAGATTAGGTAGCCGACCCCGTGAGATACGGGATAAGGCTAGGAAGATAATGATGAAGATGGTACTGAAATGAGCCAAAAGGCATTCCTCTGTTCAGTATTTTCATTGGAATCACACAGGTGATCCAAACTAGACTAAATGAATCTTTGCGCTTTTAAATGTTGTCGCCAAGTTTTCCTTGAGGAATATGACATCTTTTTCGGTATAAAGTTGGTAATATTGTAGTTATTTCGTCAAATTTCTAATAGTAAAAGATTTTATAAATTGGTCTTAAAGAGTCTGAGCTCTTTCTTATTGCTGACAAACATAATGCAGTAAAACATGACTCTGTTTTCATAACGTACAATCTATCCAACATTCACGTTGAAACAAAACAGTTACCTACAAACCGACCTTATAACATTATTAATTTCAAGAAGGGCTTTATTCAAAGATCATTTCCCAGAAAAACAGAAAGTGTTTTTCCAGAAAACAAAATTATTTTCTGTAAGGTTGTTACGTAATGCTATCGATTCGATAAAATAAAACAAGATTCAGCGTAGCTCATGCGTTGATATTCACGTGATCTCTACTGTGAAGGAGGCGTCTCAATAATTCATGCGGCTGTGACATAAGACAACGTTTCCTTTTTTAACGTCTTTGCACTCACTTCAACCGTTTTTATTTACCATGCATAAACAATGTTTTTTTCTGAAGCAGGCATGATGTCAACAGTATATTTTCGCCACATTTTTCACTTTCAGACAGCACTGTGTATTGTTTGGAAGTGGTGACGGGTTGTCAGCCCATCGCCTATATACATTATTCCCGTAAAGAGAAACAATGGTACCTTCATTGTTTTAACAATAGCTCCATGTTCAGCCATGTAGTAAAATATATTATGGCAAACTAATAATATCGCTATTTTGTAAAGCAAATGTTTCACAATATATTTGCCAATTTTCGGTTCTCAATTACCGCTTTAGTGCGCGATGTAAATTTTGGAACGCGATATTCGGAATTGCTGTAATTTCACTACTAACACATACATACATATAATCACGCTTTTATCCTTAATGGGGTAGGCACAGCGTGAACGACCTAAACAAAGGTCGTTCCCGCCACATAGGTGAACTCATTGTAAGACGTAGTTCTTCTGCTAGATTGAACCGAAAACCCTCCCTGCTAGACATACGAATGGTAGCCAGGTCAGGAATTTAATGCGAAGACCTAAAGACAGCGCTCAGTGGCTCGCTTTATCAGTACATGTCCAGCGTGAACCTGTTAAATAAATAAATAAACAAACAATACCGATCATGATAATGCCTTTCCATGCTGGACTGGGAGCGAGAGAACAACATAGAATGTGCCAGCTGCATTTCTGCATTCCCGGGCATGCTGTATAAACCAACTAAGGGATTCGAGGGTTTCAGTATATTGTAATTTAGGCGATGGGCTGACAACCTGTCTCTACAGCAATATACCTACAAATCTATCTTAAATAACCTCAAAACTTTGTCAGACGTGGCGAAACGACCTTTATTTAGGTCGTTCACGCTCTGCCTACCCTATGAGAGATAAAAGCGTGATTATGTGTTTGTATGACGATAATAATATATTTCATAGTTGTAATTATGTTTCCTTCCCAGGGCGCACATGAAGCTGACAGTGCGCAACCTTCAACTCGGTGACTTCGGCAACTACCGTTGCATTTCCAAGAACTCCCTAGGTGAAACTGAAGGCTCCATCCGGCTGTATGAGATCCCTATGCCCTCAACCTCGCCCAAAGCGACGGAAATGAAGAGCAACGCTAATAAAGAGAGTGAGTTCATAGATTTTAAACATGGTTATTTTTATACTTCCATGCTGGACTGGGAGAGATACAAAAACATAGAATGTTCCAGCTGCCCTTCCTCCCGGGCATGCTGTTGAAGTCAGCAAAAGGGACTCGAGGGTTACAGTGTATTGTAATTTAGACGATGGGCTGACAACCTGTCACTATTGCAATACATATTACAATCTAAAATTGCCCTCAACTTTTGTCAGACGTGGCGAAAGCGCCTTTTACGAGACGTTAAACGCTCTGCCTACCCCGCAAGGGATAAAGGCGTGATTTATGTATGTATGTATTATGTATGTTATTTTTATACTTACATGGACGAAGTTTTGGCTGTCTTTAATAGATTAATCCAGCATCTCTAAATTAAACCAAATTAGTTTCCAGTTTGGAATTCTTTAATTTGACTTAACTTAATGAAGCCTTTCCTTCAAATCTGTTTTCTTTATGCCTTGCTGCTATCATAATTATCAAGAACTCATTCAGCATGTTTTCATGTAGCGCAGTGCACACAGTGACGATATTTTTATGACTGAGGCGACTGGGGGACCACACACACATTGGCACTGTACGCCTTTGCTTGTCGAGGCCTACAAAGCATTTTAAAGCTTTCTCTACGTACCGTTTTTCCTCTTGTACGACAAATCCCAGGTTTATATCCCGGTCACGGCACCAAATAATTTTGGTCCGTTGTCGTCGTTACTATGTGTTCTGTCTAAAAGCATGAGCCCAGCTTGACGTGAGGCGTGTTGCAGGCTCGCGGCGGGCGAACACGACGCGCCCGGGGGCGACACGGGGCAACAACGCGGCGGGGGGCGAGGGTGCTGCGCCTGCGACGGAGCGGCCGAGCGTCCTGCGCGCGCAGCTCGACCGCGTGCCGGAGCGCGAGGCGAGCCATGTCTACCGCCCGCCGCACCCGCATCACGTCTCAGGTCTGTATGATGCTCTTTTCTTATCCATTGACTGTAATTTCAGGTCTGTATGCTACTTTTTTGTTTTCATAATCAATTGACATAGTCTCAAGCATTTGCATGGACTTCGCCGTCTTCCATCATGTTATTATTCTTAACTTTTTTTCCTCTAATTTAATTAGGCAAGAATCGTAAATGATGAATAAGATGCAAATCTACTAGATAAAATGCATAGCAGCGTTCCCTGTGAATCACATACATATACATAAAATCACGCTTTTATCCCTTACGGGGTAGACAAAGCGTAAAACGCCTCGTGAAAGGCGCTTTCAAAAATTTTGGAAAATTTTAGATTGTAATGTGTATTGCTGTAGTGCCAGGTTGTCAGCCTCGCCTAAATTACAATATACTGTAACCCTCGAATCTCTTCTGCTGACTTCTACAGCATGCCCGGAAGGAAGGGCATCTGGAACATTCTATGTGTTTCTATCTCTCCCAGTCCAGCATGAAAGAAATGAATTAAACAATGTAACCCTGTGAATCTTCTTCTTCTGTCGAGTTGGTATCGAGTCTTTCGACCCGATGAAACCTGATGTCAGAGTTTTTAAACCGCCTAGTAGCACAACTATTAGGCCTCTGACATGGTTTGAGTAACGATCACCACCCTGTGAATTAAACATTAGTTTTACTGCGAACGCCAATAAATACGTCGATGCTTATTTTTAAATGATTTTTTACATATCTATCTAGCAATGGGGGTTGTTAATTTTTTTAGATGACGTGAAAATAAAAAAAAATGTTTAGAGATATTTGATGACACATATTTTCATATTTATATCTCAAAAAAGTCTAAGTTTATCGTAAAATATCTAAAAATTACGATGTTTTACGTGTCTACGCCCACAAAGACTATAGTTCTCTATTTTATTAATTATGCTTATGTATAAGTTTTCATTACACCTCATATTTTTGTATATTTCATGCACCTCTATTAGGCAATTTAATTATTAAAACTCCCAGTTAAATTTTAGCGTGAGTGAAATATCACGCTCTAATAATTGCCCATTTTAATTAGATACTAATCAAAATTTCATGTACAAAATTATCTTCCTAAGTTACTAATATTAAATCCCAACTGAGTCAATTCTTTCATCAAATATGTAAACACAAAACAAACCTAGTCTCCTTAAGCGAATCTTCGCTCCTTGCCAACACGAGCGTAATATTTTATTGTCACTCGAAAGCCTTTTCAAATCAACTTTTCATTATTCACGTAAACTTCAACGTGCCTCAGTTAGCGAGACCTGACTGAGCTACTAATGGCTCAGGAGCTGAATTACTTGCCACACGCAGAGCATCTTTAAACATTCACTGAGGGCACAGCCAAGGAAAGGGAGCAGTAAGACTTATACGCAGTGTCCTTGAAACTATAACCTTAAGACATGTGGTTCTTGCTATACTTTCTGCCTGGCACTTGGCAGACGGGTTAGCAAACGAAATGCAAGAATTTACAGTCAAAGCATGTATTTTCATCTTCTGGACAATTCCTGAATTTGTCCTGTAGTCGGATTTTACAACTACTACTGAAGATAAAAAATCTGAATCCATAACAGACATCTTCTGGGTGAGCTCGCTCCATCATCGACTCTGTCACGGTCATTCCTGACCTAGTGTGTCAAGAGCAAACCCATTTCTAAAAATAAAATAAGAAATAAGGTTATTTGTTAGCCAGTCCACACTATAGCCATAAGCGACTAAGGTGTACCGGTGTAAACCAAAAACGTTTGGCCAGTTAGACATTAACGGCTCTACATACCCAAGGCAACGACCGTTGGCATCAAATATCCATGACTCTGATGAAGTTTTATTGCCAACTACCTTCCGTTCAGTTGTTTCTATGAAGACGTTATACCTACTGATTTTCCTCTGCTATGCCGAGGGGAAGCCTCCATACATAATTCAGGACTCATTACTTTCATATTCATTACGCCATTTGCAACTACACTAATTAGTGACTGAGCAATCCAGTGCTGTTATTTCCATTTAGTAAGCCCATCATTCGCTTGGTGATAAATTATTCTTCTCTGCTGCGTTGTCATTTGTGACAGTGGGATCAAATCGCTAATGAAGGATGTTTCTAACATTAGATACATGAAATATTCACTGCCTCTCTGCGTGTTTAAGCCTTCAGTGGTTCTAAATTTGATTTCCGTAGAGTACACCAAGTATATGGCTTTAGGTACGTAAAGTATAGTTTATCTTATACGGATTGTAAGGGACAGCGTCCCGCAAACTGGTAGGGTTGCTCAGTCAACAAAACTGATCAACTATTAGCAGGTTTTTTTTTTCAGGAAATGAAAATTAAATTTCTGTGTTCTCCTTCTCTGTGTGTTCTCCATACAAATTGTCTGATGAAGGTGGCCATTTTGTATGAGAAGGTATTTTTTTTTTTCATCTCCTTAAAGATTTTCCCGGTGAGAGTTGTTCAGTTTCGTTGACTAAGCAACTCCTATTAGTTTGCGGGACGCTGTCCCTTACACCCGGTATAAGTATCAGGATTTGAAGAATCGTCTGTTTGTCTAATAATTAAGACTTATTGCTTTGGAGAGCAAGTTAAGATGGGCTATATACGAAACCTTTTGCAGTTTGAAATGCAGTTTAAAAACACCAGAATTTATCGGATCATTCGTCTACCATACAAAAGAAGAACATTTTAAAATTTGCTTGTCATTTTTGTAAAACTTTGAAGGCAGTAATTCAATAAATATAATTTCCATCGTCTATTGTACGTAAATAACATTCTCTACGAGCAGTGTTTTCCCCACATGTACAGTAACACTTTATAACTACCGTATTTAACTTCCATGCTGCACTGGGAGCGAGTGAAGAATATAGAATGTCCCAGAGAGTTTCTGTACATCGCAATTTAGGTGATGGGCTGATAACCTGTCACTGCAGCAATATACCTACGAACCTATCTTATATAAGCATATAACCCTCAATACTTTGTCACGTGATAAATAGACCTTGGTGTAGGTCATTTACGCTCAGCCTACCCGCCCATATGTATTTATGTATTTTATTTCAACGTCAATTCAATTTCAATTGATTTATTCATAAAAACTGATCATAGGCTACTTATTCTGAAACATACCGACTTCGAAATATGAGTATAAGTATTATCTTAAACCGACATACTACATCTTTTATTCGTAACGTCTGTTCCAGACAGCACAGACATACAGCTAGCATTTCAACCCGATTGCTTTTTCTTACAAGCGGGTTGAGTGACAGTATAAATATTCTCAGTATTGTTTATTTTAGTGCTGGAAATTGTGATGGTATTTCAAACGTTTTCAAACATATCGAAAATTATTACCCTTTAGTGCAGTCTATTCTTGCATTGATAAAGAAATGAAAGCAAATTCTTATTTTTATTTTATTTTATTTATTTTGTATTTCCAGGAAAACCAACAGCTATTAATATAAGAATACTTAAAATTAATACAAGACAGAAAGCCAATTACAGGTTTTCACCAATAGAAACAGAATAATAAAAACACACACACAAACTAATTAAGCATCAGGAGAAAAGCATGTTATGTTAAATTTCAAACTGTGAAAATCAAATTGATAATAACATAGAAACTAACCAAATTCAGAATGTTAGTTATCATATAAAATAACAAATCAAAATTAAAATTAAAATCCGCTATGTAATGGTTTGGTCACTCTTAAAAAACGGCTGGCTAAGAAGACGCCTAGCTGTTTCGCAATTGGTGTTGAATAAATCTATGTCATGTTGATCGGATAAAATATTGAAGTTATGGCACGCTCGCACAATGTACGTATTTTTCCTATAGTTAGTGGAAGCAAACGGAACAGAGATAAGTGAATTTGAACGAAGGGTCTTTCTAGGTGGTTTAATGGAAATTTGGGCTAGTAAATCCGGACAATCTAACCTACTAGATGCTATCTTAAGTAAGAATATTAAGTCTGCAATTTCACGCCTTTTTTGTAAGGGCAATAAATGGTGTTTTTTACATAACTCAAGATAGTTAGTTGAATTATAACTGTGACGTTAGAAACATTAAGTACGACGTTGTGAATATTTTAACAGATAGACGAAGGTATTTACTATAATAACACCTCATTTACTAAAGTTGGTTGAGCACTTTAGTTGTCGCTGTCGTGGAACCACATAAATAGTATATACTTACATACATACATATAGTTCTTAAATCATAACCCATCTTTTGGCTTTGCCGTAGTCGGGTAAATACGGCTCAAATATAATCTTTTCTTCCATGCTGGAAGCGAAAGAAAAACATAGAATGTGCTAGCTGCATTTCCTCCCGGGCAAGCTGTAAAAACCAGCTAAGGGATCGGAGAGTTTCAGTATATTGCAATTTAGGCGATGGGCTTACAACCTGTCACTACAGCAATATACCTACAAATTTATCCTATATAACCCTCAAAACTTTGTCAGACGTGGCGGAACGACCTTTGATTAGGTCGTTTACGATCTGCCTACACCATTAGGGATAGGGGCGTGATTATAAGTATGTATGTATGTATAATCTTTTCTTTACAAAATACTAAACACAAGCGAACTTTCATTCCTACTAGAAAAAAAAACACGCTTTTTAGTAATCGGCCTTAGTGTCATTTCCCAAAGTATTTACCTCTTACGTTCTTTCAAGAACACAAGTGAATTACCCATTACCCGACGGCAGCCAACGAAACTTACAAAGACTCAGAAGCGGGTATCAAACAACGCAACCACAGGGGGCTTACTCCGCCGCTTTGTATTCTTTGTAACAATATACTGCATTATTAAAGCAGTCTTCCCTCCGCGGTAAAAAATAAATGCTCTAAGACTTGGCCCACACCGAATCGCGACGCGATCAGACAATGCTTGAAGACGTTAGAGGTTGCATGTTGTGCAGCGCAAGGCAGCCCAAAGCCGTTGTGATGACTTGTCTCTGAGTATAAGTCTGCTGTGTCGTGATGCGTCCCACGGCGTAGCGGCGAAGCGCGGTGTAGTGCGGCGTAGCGCGGTGTAGTGCGGCGTAGCGCGGTGTAGTGCGGCGAAGCGCGGTGTAGTGCGGCGTAGCGCGGTGTAGTGCGGCGTAGCGCGGTGTAGTGCGGCGTAGCGCGGTGTAGGGTGGCGTAGTGCAGTGTGGCGCGGCGTAGTGGCGTAGAACGGCGTAACGCAAGACGTTACGAGATATTTTCGGATCCTTGTGTTTCTTTTTATGACACAAATAAAGCTCAGTTTTTCGTTCCATGCTGATCTGGGAGTGATAAAAAATCATAAAATGCGCCAGCTGCATCTCCAGCTATCTTAGCTGCAATCAGCTAAGGGATTCGAGGGTTTCAGTATATTGCAATTTAGGAAATGGGCTGACAAACTGTCACTACAGCAATATGCCTACAAATCCATCTTAAATAACTCTCAAAACTTTGTCAGACGTGGCGGAATGACCTTTGTTTTAGGTTGTTTAGGGTCTGCCTACCCCATTTGGGATAAATTCGTGATTATATGTAGGTATGTCAACTTTTCGATAATCTTTTAAAAAATGGGTGTCGTATCGTGTCACATCTCGGTATGAACTGACCCAAAGTCGCACATTCTGAAGACGGGAATACACGTCCCGTCTAGATATGGCAGATATAAATATGCGTCATAAAACAGGTAAAACGTAACGCGTAATAAGCACAATGGGGTCTGGGAGTTGCCTTGAGTTTTTGATACTCTCAGGAAAAACAACATGAGAAATTATAGCGTACAACAATTGCTTGGTTAAGTGCCTTTTCCACTAAATTGTCTCCGAGGTCTAGTGGTCAGAGCCATGGTCTTACCGTCCGGAGGTCTTGGGTTCGATTCACAGAGGGGGAACACAAAGTTGCTATTCGTCAATTTATCACTTTGTATGGTTTTCCCCAGTTTGGTTTGGACATTGTAGGCTAAATCACCTGATAGTCTGAAAAAAAGAGGATTCCGTACTTTGGAGGGCACGTTAAACCGTCGGTCCCGGTGGCTGTCTTTGATAGTGGCCGTTACTAAAACCATGTCTTAACCTAAATAGCTTTGCTACAGTCGGTTTAGGCCCAAAACTTCTCGTGGGTGTCGTATAAAGCGACTAAGGGATAAGTCCGGGGAATAGGCAGCAGCGTTCCCTGTGAATGGAAAATTTCGTATGGATTTGACAGGCCAGTTTGTACTGAAATTACATTTCTGATACGAACTCAAATTCGCTGTCACTAATGAGAGCTAATAATAAATACGACCTTTAGAGACCACACTCAATTTCATACACAAGGATCAAATTAATATAATAGATAATTATGCAACCAGATATTTTGGATTTCGTATAAATGAGAACAAAATATTTTTTTAATGCTTACAGATAAACTTCACTATAATCCTACTGATTACAATAACATAATAGAAAGCCATATCCAGAATCCAGATCGTATCTAAACGAACTCTTATAACTGCCTATAGTGGTTTGAGCCATGGGATCTCGACCCGGAGGTCACGGGTTTGATTCTCGGCAGGGGACAATGACTTTGTGTTGTTGTTTCTAGTTTGGTTAGGACATTGCACGCTGATCACCTAATTGGCCGAAAAGTAAGCTGATCCATGCTGATGGATGAGCATGTAAATAGTCGGTCCTGCGCCTGATTTCTCTCTGGTCGTGTCAGTCAATCTGTCCAATCAGAATAAGAGATTGATAGAATTGAGAGTGCATCTGTGTGTCTGCGCAAATACTTCGGCACTAAAAACTCGTCCTGCGCAGTCAGCCGATCTCTGGAAGATTGACTGCCATCGCCGACAATCGGTGTGAGGACTATTATTCTGTTCTGTTCCCATAAAATAGTCTATACCCAATGTAAGGGACAGCGTCCCGCAAACAAATAAGGTTTGCTCAGTCAACGAAACTGAACAACTATCACCAAGATTTTTTTTCAGGAAATGAAAAAATATTTGAACTTCCCGTACAAAATGACCACCTTATTCAGACAATCTGTTTGGAAAATCAAATACATTTTTCCCCTCCTGAAAAAAAAAACCTGTTGATAGTTGTTCAGTTTTTTTTTTAGAGTTTTATTCAAAATTAAAATAACATATTTTACATAGTTAAAGATGAGACGTCCCTCAGAAAACCCCTACAGGTTTATGCGAGGCACGAATGAGTTGCATTGAATTATTTATGATTTTAAACAATAATTAAATTAAATAGAGCCAGGTCCCCAATCAGGTACCCAAATGATGGGATTTTTCCCTAGTTCGGTTAAGGACAGATTCTTGTTACGGCAGATTATTTTTACGACAGATTATTTTAACGGCAGATTCGTGTTTGGGCAGAAATACAATCATCAAAAAATATTTTAAATACATTTATTAGAAAGTGAAAGTTGAATAACAAGCTTGTAACAATATTTTTTTTTTATATATTTTTAAATCCGCCAATTCTTTTAAACAATCTAAATTCGAAATAGTATTTCGCTCCAATTTTGATATTATTTCGTTAATAGATTTATTTTTTTCAATTAACATTTTAGTTCTCCGTTGACCACTCGATTTGCATTTAAATTTTCTATTTTGAAATTTTGCTTCCTTTTTCAGTAATTGAATGAAATAATATATGCTGGGTTTCTTCGGGAATCTTGCATTCACGCGACGGTGCCAACCTTCGATGGCGTTTGTTCTTACATTTTCTTGGTAGCAGCTAAAAGTTTCGCTAGTAATTTGGTTAATCCAATAAATTGAAAAATAACTGTCAAATTTTGAGAATTCCTCACAGCCCATCGCTTCCTCACGAATAGTAAAATAGCTTTCTGGTATGTACTTCGGATCTAATAGAGCCAACATGGTGTACAATCGCGTGATTTTATATCCATCTTCAGTTTTTGTGTATCCAAGTTTTTTGCTGTATCTCCACAAAGCATTGCAGAAATGATAAAAGCATCCCGTGGTCTTAGCTTCCGGAAATACTTCTTTTAAAGCTTGTACTTGTGCGATTTCAAAGTCACATTTGTAATGTGTAATATTTACTTTGAATTGGTCTCTGAGGATCTTAAACATTCTGGTATACGATTCTTGCATTTTATTTGGTAGTAAAACATACACTAATGGTACGAAATTCACAGTATTATCATCATTAGATATATTTATGTGCATAGTGTAGACTTGAAAATATGGAGTAGGAGTTATCCTAAATGTGCCATCGCCACAAAATATTTTATATTTTTTCAAATACTCTCTAGCTAAATCAGTACCAAATATTAAAATTTTGTCATCGTCTTGGCCATCATCATACAAAAAAATATCCTCAACAAGTTTATTGGGTAGTTTAAGCTTTTTCAAATTTTTGCAAGTAGTTCTGTCTAAATGTAAATAGTCCTGTCTTGCCTTGTATAGCGAATCTTTCTTTGAAGTAAATAACGGTATATCTTCTGAATTCAGGCTGCAGGTGTCAAAATAATCTTCATATATTTTAGGTATAGGTTCCAAATTACTGCACACTTCTTGCTTGCAGCCGGTCATTAATTTGTCCACTTTGTTTCGGACGAAGTCAGGGGAACATGTGTGCTTTGCTTCCTTTATTATTTTATTTTCTTCGTTTAAAGTTATAGACGAATTGCACTCATTTTTATTGAAGCACCGCCAATTTGTACTCCCTGATTTATTCTTTAATACAAAATTATAACGATGTCCACCGTGGAGAGCAACGGGCTTGCCTTTCTTACTCGTAATGAAATTAATTTCATAATATTCTCTACTTGGTCCTGGTTGATCCATGATGATAATTTGCAGAACAAATGCTATATCAATCGCGTGGCTGAAATTCAGATTGCGTTCATAATAATGACAAACATCAATGTCAAGTCACCACTTCATTTTATTAATTACATTATGGTCAAGTAGCTAGTTATTTACGAAGCAGGTAAGTAGGTACTTCAAATAGATTAGCCATGTTTCTTATTTGTAATGTTACTAATAACCGCGTAGGTACCGCGTTCGATAGAGCGATCGCTGATTGGTCCAACTAACGTAACCTAACTCATTGACCAATCAGAACACGCGGAGCTACCACTACCACCATGAAGTCAACTCATAATAAACCAAGATTTTTTATAATATTATTGTTTAATACCAGTGAAATGACAATGTCACTGAAAAGAGCTCGTGAATTTATAAGAACCAGTCGTTATTGATAATAATCTGTTATAATTACACTAGTGAAATTATAATTACAATATTACGTCTTTGACAAAATCTCTGCGACATATAAATAAATAATTTTATTTTGTACGTGACTGTTTAATTTCTGCCCAAACACGAATCTGCCGTTAAAATAATCTGCCGTAACAAGAATCTGTCCTTAACCGAACGAGGGATATTTTTTGAGTAGACGTTTACAAGCTCCGTTGACTGAGCAACCCCCATTAGTTTGCAAGACGCTGTCCATTACAACCCGTATATATTTTTTACCAGATATTTGCACTAAAAAATCCTATTCAAACGTAAATAAAATTAAAGGCCTACAGATAATCCGAACTATCAGCTAGAACCAACCGAAAACAGTAAGCGTAACTGCGTAACGCAACAGAAAGCCATATCCAGACGTCTAAAGATCCTCATACCAATACGTTCGTCCCGATATGTGCGCTGTAGAGTGTGGGTAAGGCCCCGAATAGAAAAGATGAATACGAATGTAGATGGCAAATGCTTGGTTGAGTACGTTTCATTTTATATGGGTCTGCCAAAATAGTGAAATCCCATACAAGCGTAGTTTTGCTTCTTAGGAATCTAACCAGTAAAACCAAACTTACCCAAACTTCGTATACATGTTCAAACGCATAATATATATGATTTTAATAAGGTTTGGTTAGATAATATTAATCATAAACAAAATAAGACCAAAAATACGATTTGGTGTGAAAATAGCCTAAAATTTAATTTGCTTTCTAATTTTGTACTTGTTTGTTTAATATTTTCAAACCAAACCTAATTAAATATAAGCATAGATATGATGCATTTGGTCATGTGTACGGAGTTTGGTTAACTTTGGTTTTACTGTTTAGGAATAAAAGCGAAACTACGTTTGTATGCGATTTCACTACTCCGGCAGACCCTCAAGAGGGTCTGATTAGTTAGTTTTTCAGCCATTTATTTCATTGAAGCATCTCTGTTGAACGAGCACAATTGCAATAACATCTTATACTCTTAAGATAGGTTGAACCATCAGCTAGAACAGAGCACATTATCAGCACATAATAATATGCGTAACACAATAGAAATCCATATCCACATCGCGTCTAAACACACCCAGTCCTACTCATATCAACACGCTTGTCCCGAGGTGTGCGTTGTAGGTAGAGTGTGGGTACAACCCCGAATAGAGATTAAACATTCACACAGTTCGCATACACACTTAACCCTCATAAATATTCCTCTCAGACCACGTACAATCAATTCTTGCAGCTAGTGCCTTCAAACTGCTTTTTTCGTGCCACTATTTTCTAGTTTAATAGCTTTTGCTTGCTCTTTTTCTTCAGTGAAATTCGGAGTACTTATAACATGCGTAATAACTATGCAAAATATTTTATCGAAAATTGAGCTATCTTAAGATTGAGAGCCATATTAAGTTTGGAGTTGACAGGCCAATTTGTACTAAAATTAAATTTCTGATACTAACTCAAACTGGCTGTTAGTCTCAAGAGTTGATTATAATTACGGGCCATAGAGTTTAACCAGTAGCTCCTTTTTCTATGAAGTAATATTTTGATTTAGCACCTTTGCCAAGTAAAATAAATATCTTACTTATTTTAAAAGGAGTTATTTTTAATTTAAATACCGCTGTATATTTGGAACGAGATTGCTCTTGGCTTATGTCTAGGCCAGTGGTGATCAAGAAAGAAGAGCTATTTTGCCCAAGGACCACAAAGGTACTTGCATTCCCTTATTACCTTTGAACCCAGTAAACTGCCTAAAGTTTGCCGCCGGACCTCTGTAGGGATATCCTTATAACAAGTATCTTTATCTGTTACCCGCATTTGGATCGCATTTTCTCATAAACATTTACCTTATCTGTGCCATTGTCGGCTCTATTGTGACTTTCTCCCCGAGGGATTATGCTATAAAACGTGACCTAGTAACAAATATGTACCTGTTATCGATACATCTCTAGTGCAGTAGGCTCGCGAAGTGTTTGAACAGTCAAATAATATGATGATACCAAATAGAGCAGGAAAGGCGTTTGAATAAATATAAGGGGATCTATTTTGAAGATTGGATTACCAATGGAGGCGAAATATGAATCCCGAATTTTAAGCGCTCGCCTACGTGCCATCTTATTTTAATACAAGGGTATTTGATTGTGAGATCCTAAACAAACATTCGAATGAAATTCATATGTAAATCAGCACCAGAACTAGCAATGAAAATAAAGTTTATATCAGTTTACTTATCTGCCAGGACACGCTTCAGCGAGTTAGAAATACAAATCATATCGTCTATGTATAGCTAAGTTATCGGTATTCTTTCATTCTCGTATTTTGATATTACGAAGTGTTGTTATTCGATAGTAGCATTGAGGAAGACAATTTTAACATGTAGTTTCCAGGAAAATGGGTAAAGAAAGCATTCAGCTGTTTATGATAGAGAGTTTCTATATTTACACACTTCAGTGTTTTATGCACAGATGACGATAAAATACATGAAAAAATCAACAAGAACTATTTCGAGGAGCCCGTTTCATGATACTTAAACTAACAAAATTTCAAATAAAATTCTATGAATATTGCGCAGCTGCTACGCCTTTAGGATACTAGGGATATATACATTTAAGACCTAATATTTTTTTCATTGAATTGTATTTGTAAACTGTCATTTTGTTAACTGGGTATCTTATCCGTTTCAAAATAAATATTTACATTTAAACTATAAATAACATACTTCCATGCTGGACTGGGAGCAAGAGAAAAACATAGAATGTGCTTGCTGCATTTCCTCCCGGGCATGCTGTAAAAACCAGCTAAGGAAACGGAGGGTTTCTGTAAGTTGCAATTTAGGCGATAGGCTAACAAACTAACACTACAGCAATATACCTGCAAATCTATCTTAAATAACCCTCAAAACTTTGTCAGACGTGGCGAAACAACCTTTGTTTAGGTAGTTTACGCTCTGCTTACCCAATTGGGGATAGAGGCGTGATTATATGTATGTATAAATAACATCCTTTAAGCTTTTTATTCCTTTTTTTTCCAGGTACAAGAAGCGTGCATTGCTGCTGGAGGCAATCCTTCTTGGCTGTCATCGTTCTTGTTCAACTGGATCTTGTGGTCTGATTTTGTTCCCTTTATTTTCTCTAATTTACATTGTCAAAGAAATTTTATCATTTTGTTACAACCGATTCGAAATATTATAAAATAACGAATATTTTTGTCATTGTTAAGAGTTTAGACGTACCTTTTAAAATTATTTAGTTTGTGTTTTAAAAAGTAAATTGAAACATATCACCCCAGAGTTGTCGTACCTATCATATCGTGTAAAAGCAAGAATAAGTTTTTACGGGGACTGTAAGGACAGCGTCACAGGCCAACTGATAGGGTTTACTTAGTCAACGAAACTGTACAACTGTCATCAGGTTTGTTTTCAGTGTCAATTGTCTGATCGAAGTGGTAATTTTGTATGGGAAAGACAATTATTTTTTCATCTCCTGGAAGAATTTCCTGTTTAAAGTTGTTCAGTTTCATTGACTGAGCGACCCCTATCAGTTTACGGTACGCTGTCATTTACAACCTGTATTTGTATTAAAATTAAGTTGGAAAAAAGGAGAACCTAGTGATTAAGGCAAACGTGAACAAACGAAAGCTGATTCTGTATCTCTTTCTAGAAATAAAAAATCTTCTTTTAATCTTCCTATTCCTACAATTTTAGACTCAATTATTCCATTGCTCACTTTTTATTGTTTTACAACATCAATTTTGATTAGTGTAAATTATGTTAACATCGTTAGAAGTAAACCCCCTTGTATTTTCCTTCTATAAAAGTATCTAAATCGCGGTCTATTCACGTTCTATGTCCTTCCAAATAGACTAGCAAACATAATACTATCATTATAATTATTGTGATGCCATGCTTTGCATAGCTATACCTAACTACCTTAATAACTAAATGTGCCAAATTTCTAACATATTTGTAAACAAACTCTTACTTTTCCTTTTGTAATTCCAATTACCTTCTAGTCGTTGCAATTTTGTTACAATTTCTTTAATACGTAAGTGATTGTTGGGAATGTTGGATGATTTTATTAATGTTATTTTTTACTAGAATATTTCCACTTAGTGTAATCGAATAACCAAGCTTGCCCCTCACGCTTGTTAAATAAATGTAAATAAGGAAATTGATGCACAGTAAGATCGAAAAAATTTAAACAATTATATAAACTTAATAATATTTGATATATATTATTTGTTAATCGATCGACCTAGACATACATTAATGTATAATATTGTATCTTTTATTAAGAATAAGAGATATATCACTAGGTTATATTTACGTACTTTTATTGTACAGATTGTGTGAAATTTTGACGATGTAAATAAAGATATTAAAAATTAGTATAAAATTATGGTTGTGTTTTATTATCACAATCTTCAAAGCTGCACTGAAAGCGGCAGCAAAACAAAGAATGTTTCAGCTGCTTCAACACTGCAATGAACAGTTGAGGCAGATTATGTTTTCGGTGTATTGCAATTCAGGCAGTTTCACAGTTTTATGAGACATACACATGCAAAACACCTTATTATTTGGTTGTTTACTCATTACCTACCCCTAAAGCAATCTGCGATACAGGTGATTTCACCAAATAATCGAAACAATAATGAATCTTTACATAAAAAGGAGATAAACGATTGAAATAATTAAAGGTTAGAACTTGGTTCAAAAGGCAGGGTGAAGTTGGCGAGCCCTGCCCGGCGGTCCCGGCGGCCGCAGACAATCTTATCAAGCATTTTCTCTCCCCTGACGGACGTTATCGGAGCCCCACGATCGATGGTTCTCTTTAATTGATTCTCCGTTCTCAACGCCGAACTCTACAATCGGCTCTTTGTCTTTTCTAATCGAAATTCAGGCCAAGTAGGGCGACGCTAACGAATTTTTCTTAAAAGAATACCGACTGAACTGAATAAACGCTGTTATCGGTAAAGTGGCTTTTGGCTGCGGGAAAACAACAACCGGGAGATGCTGTGTTGCGATTTGTGGCCGTCCAAGTAAATAGGATCCAGTTGTAGGGAGTGACTGGGTAGTTTAAGACCAAATTCGGTATCTAGGTCTCGTATTTATTACGCTATCTCAAGATTGAGAGTAATATTAAGTATGGATTTGACAGGTCCTTTTGTACTTAAATTACATTTCTGATACGGACTCAAACTAGCTGTCAGTCTGAAGTGCTGTTTATAATTACGGGCCTTAAATACCTTATTGATAGTATGAAATAAAAATGTTATTCTTAAAAATTCAGTTTATTTTTGAAATAAACTGAATTTTAAGAAGCTTTAAAAATTAAAAAAAAATACACAAATCCACGGATTAAACTGAAATACCTTATTATTTTATTTTAAGAAAAAGCATTTTAAAAATAAAATCGACTAATAAAATTATTCTTATTCTTTTCGTTTGTTTTGTTACAAAGGTTTTTATGTATTTATGCAAAATACAAACATGGCGTAAAGTCATGTTTATGACGATTTGGACTCCGTTTAATAAGGTTATTATTTTAAACGGGATTACTAAAACGATTATAATTATTGTAATGAACAACCGCGAAAGCTTAAAAAAACTATAAAGCCTTTTAATGTAGAAAAAATGCAATGGCATAAGGAATTTAATAATTGAATTTTCCACATCACTTTACAAAACTGCGTTTATCTCGGAAACTAAACGCCGACAACTGGGGTCTTATTTCTTGAACGCCACAATTATTTAGAGGAACAGAAATAGAGCGATGTGAAATATATCTAGTGCTCCATGGACGGTTATATTGTAGACCCGCCGTATAGGTTAAGCCCGGGGGGGGGGGGCGGGGGGAATATGACATCGCGATTTTAAACGTACAATTTCCTGGGAAATGAGGGTATATTTTCTTCACAAAGACAAATCTGTGTGCAGTGTCGGCGTGGAGTAAGCAGGAGGAAATAGACTGAAGTCTTTTTCTCATTGACTGGGTTTTCGAGTCGTATGACCCGATAATCTCTGGTGTCTCAGTTTTTAAACCGCAGATATCATGCATCTGACAAAGATTATTTATCAATACTTAAAACAATACAGCTTTGCCCACGGACCACTGATCTCACCGGTGATGCTTATGGCAGTTAACGTGTTAACGGCCACTATCAATCAAAGAAAAGGAGTGCATATTCTCTAATGCTTGGTTATTTTTTTCTTACAGATAATCAGTTGCTTCGGCCTACATCTTTACCAAACTAGAGAAAATCTCACAAATTAATAACAAATATCGAATTATCACTTCTTGGAATCGAACCTACGACCTCCTAATCAGGAGCACGTGGCTCAAACCAGTTACAATCTGAAGTAAACATTGGGTAGAGTTCCTAGTGGTGATTTCTGCCAGCCTTGTCAGGAACGGGAGGGGGGGGAACCGCAGCCCGACTGCAAGTTTAATTGACACCGGCCGCCGACTTGTCTTTAGTTAATTCCAGTTCAGACAGGTTCGGTCTGCTCCTGCTCCGAGCTGAATCATGCTGGTAAAGCCATTATAGTGTGCTAGTTTGGACCAATTTATTTCTCTAAAATATCGGTAATTTATAATAATCTTTGTTTTACTTGACCCAACACGATATTAATTAGATTTGAGAAATGCAGTTCTTCTACGTATGTTAAAGTTTTCAAATCGATAAGAACACTGCTGAACTTAAATAACTCGATTGATTAAGATAAGCCCTTCTTCTTCTTAGCGCGAGAATTCTCGAGTCGAACAACGACCCGAAGAACCCTGGTGTCAGAGTTTTCAAACCGCCTAGTAGCACAGCTATTAGTCCACTGACATGGTTTGAGTAACGACCACTATCAAAGACAGCGACCGGGACCGACAGCTTAACGTACCCTCCGAAGCACGGAATCCTTTTACTTTTCGGACGATCAGGTAATTCAGCCTGCAATGTCCTAAACAAACTTGGGAAAACGTCACATAGTGATAAATAGACAAAATAAACTTTGTGTCCCCCTTGAGAATCGAACCCAGGATCTCCGGATCGTAAGCCCATGGCTCTGACCACGGAGAGAAGTCCTAATAAAGATAGAATAACAACCGGATTACGTTTCGGCAAATATATTTTTGCATCTTTTTAGTTTATAAACTGAAGCCAGGTTATTCTTAAAGACACTCTTGACCGTCAGTTCCTATTAAGACCCTTCTTACATGATTTTCGCAATTTCGTAATTTTTGACGCTCTATTTCTCAATAACAGTAAAATTTAATAATTATTTTGGTAATAAATATCAATAGTGCCACTATTTTTATTGCATAGTTTTGTAACACATTTAAAATTTTCTTTTCATATAATTTATAATTAATATTTTACGAACACGGTTTACAAGAAAAACTGTTGACGATGTAATTATGACACTCAAACTCATATGGTTCTATTCAATTTTAATATAGTATAAAATTTCAGAAAAATATTTTCAATGATTTACTTGTATATTTATTTTATGATTTCTTTAAAATTGCTTCGGTATACATACATAAATACATATAATCACGCCTTTATCCCTAATGGGGTAGACAGAGCGTAAACGACCTAAACAAAAAGGTCGTTCCGCCACATCTGACAAAGTTTTGAGAGTTATTTAAGATAGATTTGTAGGTATATCTGTAGGTTTTCAGTCCATCGCCTAAATTATAATATACTGAAACCGTCACATCTCTTAGCTAGTTTTTACAGCATGCCCGGGAGGAAATGCAGCTGCTGGCACATTTTATGGTTTTCTCTCGCTCCCAGTCCAGCACCTTTAGGCGGTTTAGTCCACCTGACCAGACTTAGTGAGTTTCACGGAGCCTATTTTTGTATTTAGCTATGTTGAAATAAACATATTGTTTTTTTTTAAATATTTTCCACAACTGTATTGAAAAACGTCGTGTGTGTGATGTGATACACTGTGCCTCGCCTTTGGCTCGGGCTTGTTAATGACAGCTCGTTTGCAATAACCTACTTTCCACCCTTGTATCACAATGTACTATTTTTTTATACTACGAAAGTGAGCAAGCAAGCAGATGGAAGAAATGCTTCGGTAAATCATAAAGCATGCCGATTTTTTCGATAAAACGTCGTTAGAACCTCGAAATAAAGTGATTACAATTGGTAAGAGGGCTCTTAATCACGATTTACTTCAACAATAACATACCAAAAGTGTTCACTCTCCACATCTAAGGCAATCTTATTTTCCACTTTGGTAGTTCTATTTGTGGTAAAGTGGGCATTGTGACGTCAGGCGAGTCTGCTGTGATAATAACATTTTGGAACGATTCTCATCTCATTTTATCTCTGTTTATATCGTAGGGTATATACCTAAACTGCCCCGTGGTTTAGTGGTCTGAGCCATGGGCTCTCGATCCGAAGGGTTCGATTCCCAGGAAGGTTGCAAGTTACATACATACATAAACATAAATCACGCCTTTATCCCTTACGGGGTAGGCAGAGCGTTTAACGCCTCGTAAAAGGCGCTTTCGCCACGTCTGACAAAAATTGAGGGCAATTTTAGATTGTAATATGTATTGCTTTAGTGACAGGTTGTCAGCCCATCGCCTAAATTACAATACACTGTAACCCTCGAGTCCCTTTTGCTGACTTTTACAGCATGCCCGGGAGGAAGGGCAGCTGGAACATTCTATGTTTTTCTATCTCTCCCAGTCCAGCATGGAAGAAGGTTGCAAGTTGATCGTCGCAAAGTTGATATTTGTTAATATCGTGAGCCCATCCATGACTCTGACCACGGAATTTATAAAACTAATTATAATAATACAGAAATTACGCCCGTGATTATAATCAGCTCTCAAGAGCGACAGCGAGTTTGAGTTCGTATCGGAAATGTCATTTGAATACAAAGGACCTGTCAAATTCTTTTTAAATTGCTCAATCCAAAAGCTAAAATCAATCATCAATTCTTCCATGCTGGCCTGGGAGCGAAAGAAAAACATAAAATGTGCCAGCTGCATATCCTCCCGGGCATGCTGTAAGAACCAGCTAAGGGATCCGAGGGTTTCAGTATATTGTAATTTAGGCGATGGGCTGACAACCTGTCACTAAAGCAATACATATTACAATCTAAAATTGCCCTCAATTTTTGTCAGACGTGGCGAAAGCGCCTTATAAGAGGCGTTAAACGCTCTGCCTACCCCGTAAGGGATAAAGGCATGATTTATGTATGTATGTAATCCAAAAGCCGAACCGCTCAAGAATTCACATAAGAAAGTGTAACATTCCCATGCCAAGTAACTCTCTCGTATGCAAATTACCTTTCGAGCAGTTCAACATGCTTGCCTGGGAGTGAGAAAAACACATAGAATGTGCCAGCTGCATTTCCTCCCGAGCATGCTGTAAAAACCAGCTAAGGGATCTGAGGTTTCCAGTATATTGTAATTTAGGCGATGAGCTGACAACCTATCACTACAGCAATATACGTACAAATATATCTTAAATAACCCTCAAAACTTTGTCAGACGTGGCGAAGCGTCCTTTGTTTAGGTCGTATACGCTCTGCCTACCCCATTAGGGATAAAAGCGTGATTATATGTATGTATGTATATGAGCAGTTCAAAAATAAGGCTCCAGGTCAGTCCCGTTTGTTCCACATCGCGCCGGGCCCCACGCTGACCGACACTTGTAAAATTTCCCGCTCGGTTGCGCGCCTTATCTCCCGGGATATACGGGGGCACCAGCGGAAAACTCCTCGCCAGTGATGAAGTACAGCTTATTTTCCGATTAAGTAAACTTGTTGGAAGAACTACGTCTAGCTATAGTTTACATATTTTATACGGGGTGTAAGGGGCAGCGTCCCACAAACTGATAGAGGTTGCTCACTCAACTACACTGAACAACTTTTACTTCTTTTTTTAGAAAGTGTTTATTTACCTAGCCTTATCCCGTATCTTACGGGGTCGGCTAATTAATCTAGGGGATTGAATGAGGGTACTGATTTTTACACAGAGCGACTGCCATCTGACCTCCGCAACCGAGAACGGAAACTAGACCTAATCCTAGATAAGGTCAAAGTTTTCAACCCGCCAATGCTTAGCACTGGCCTCTGACATGGTTTAACGACTAATATCTACGGTATTAAACAATATTAACCGGTATCAACGGCTTGACTTGCCTTCCGAAGCACGGAAAAAGCGCCGACTAAACGGACATATGCAATTCGAAAACCAAAAACCACATTGGTACGTACGGTGGGATTCGAACTACGAGCTCTCGCTAAGGAGACAACGGCCCTATCCACTACACCATCAGACTCTAACTTTTTTTCAGGAAGTATAAAATAAAATTTGGCGTTTCCTTATAAAATGTCCACCTCAATCAGACAATTTGTATGGAAGAACAAAAAAATATATTCCTGGAAGATTTTTTTGGTGGAAGTTGTTCAGTGTCGTTGAATTAGCAATATCAGTTTGTGGGACGCTGTCTCTTACATCCGGTTTGTCGTCTAGACCTGCTATACCTTGAAGGATATGAGCTGTCAAATAAGTAGGAACTTGGCTTGCACCGGTCTTGAAGTGAGCAGGATTATAAATTTATTTAAGATTTCTACGGAGAACAAGCATATTCTTAAATGTAAAATATTACATATAACAAAATGACGCCTTAAGTTTCAATCACAAAACAATCTCTTCAACAATGAAGGCATAATCAATGAAAGACTTGAATCAAAGCAAATATTGGGTTAGAGATTCTAGACTTGCTGGCAAAAACTGAAATTAAAATCTATTTAATTTGTCACTTTCAGACTAAAAACACTTTAAAATGACAGGAGATCTATTTTCTTCGGTTTTAGATTTATAGTCGGTGGTTTTATGCGTTATCTGTATTTTTTATTCGCCATCATAATATGATATGGCGGATAAAATTGACTGAAATACTGGAGAAAAGTGTAAAAACGCGTCAAAATTTTGCGGACAAAGCGTAAAACTATAGAGTATACATCGCCTGACCTTTTTAAATTTTATTATTTTGGAAGTGGTTGATAGATTTTAATTTGACTTTTAGCCGGTGGTATCTAGAATCGAGCCCAATATGAATGAAACAAACGAAGACATTGAATGTTATGTTAAAGCTACTTTTCTTGCTGGGCATAGTATAGTAATCGGTAGAGGGGCAGAGGTTTTGGTGTATTGCTTTTTAGGGAAAAGAGCTACCTATACAAAGTTCGTTCTTTGTAAGATGAACCTTAACACTTGTAAAACGTAGCGGAAACACCCTTTTATGTTTTTGACACTCTGCCTATCCTGTAAGGTATTTGGGACTATACGTATGGACTATAGATCTATAGATTATAGAGGGACTATACGGTGACTATACGTAGGTATTCATATTTCCACACACGACGTAAACTTCAATGCGTTTAATTTAAATGCGATAACTTTCAAAGTATTGTAACTGGCGGCTCCCAGCTGTTGCGTGAAGGGAAGCTCCGCAAGGAACTAGTTACTTTAATTAACTAACATTACGAAAGACTACTGATTTAGTTGGATATTGGGTTCAATTTTAGATACCACCGGCTAAAACTAAGATTCAAACCTATCTGTCATTTTCAAAATAATAAAATTTAAAAAGGACAAGCGATTTATACCCTATGGTTTTACACTGTGTCCGTTAGATTTTGCACGTTTCCTCAGTATTTCTGACAGTTTTATACATGCTGGACTGGGAGCGAAAAGAAAAATATACAATGTGCCAGCTGCAAATCCTCCTGGGCATGCTGTAAAAATCCGCTAAGGGATCCGAGGGTTTCAAGAGGAAGGAATATAATATGTATAATATATGCATAATATAGAAACACTGATAATTTCCGTGAAAAGCCGAGGCGGGTCGCTACTAACGTATAAAACCACCGACTTTAAAGTCTCACTCGCTAAGAAGGAGTCTGAAAGAGACAAATAGATTTTAATTTTAGTTAAAGCCGGTAAATCTAGAATCAAGCCCATTCGCTGTCTTAATTCAATGCCATGGAATGTTCCAGCGGCATCTTTTCCCGTTCAGACAGTTGAAATCAGTAGAAGGACGAAGGTTTGCTAAATACAGCAATACATTCTTAGGCTCGTATTTATAAGTGATCTCAAACTTGAGACCAATATTAAGTATGGATTTGACAAGGCAGTTTGTACTGAAATGACATTTCTGTTACAAACTCTAACTCCCTGTCACTCTTGAGAGCTGATTATAAATACGGCCCTTTGTTCGTTAGTTCTAAAATGTCCCTCAAAACTAGAAACATCGTGAACGCGGAAAAATAAGTATTTATGAAGACGGTTAACGCTCTACCTACCCAATAAAGGACTAAATGTATATTGAATGCCTGACTTTCTAAAATGCGCAATCGTAAACGTTAATGCGTTTAATTTGAACGCGATTACTTTCAAAGAAAAAAAATCTATCTTAAATAACCTTAAAACTTTGCCAGACGTGGCGAAACAACCTTTGTTTAGGCTGTTTAAGCTCTGTCTACCACATTATGGATAAAAGCGTGACTATATGTATGTATGTATGTAACTTTCAAAGTACTGTAACTTTCGGCTCCCATCCCAACACATACATCAACTTTGTACCAAACCTTACTTTACAAAAAAAATGGAAATAACATTATATTTCAATTTAACAAAACAACAGTTCTTATTAGCCTTCTTTTTTATAAAATTTGATACCTTGTTTCATTCAGTCAGGGATCCTGGAAAAGGTTAGCAAAAATATAATGTAACAGGTACGCCGGGGGTGAGTGGTGAGGAGTGGGGGGGGTTGATAAAATATACAGGGTGAAAAAAATACATTTTGTTTTGTAAGTTTTCAAATAAGGTTCTTATTTCTTTTTTTAACAGGAAATTTACCGTTTCCGGAAATATCTGGAATATGCACTGTTAATTTGTTTGGTCTGAAAAATCCTTGATTTATTTGTATTGATTGTGGGTTCCAATATATAAGAAATAATAAGTCAAAAAATCGACGGACTGGAATTGTACCTGCGGCATTTTGAATTCTGTCCCGTCGCTCTACCAACTGAGCAACCGAAGCCATACCCTGAGTGGTATCTTATAATGAGCTGTTACTTCTTAAATCGTCAAGGTTGTATGTGGTAACTACTTTAGGCACTTTATTATCGATATGTATTTAATTATTGATGATTTTATAATCTACAGATATTAAGCTAACAAAACAGATATGAAAAAATAGGTCGTGAAAACTGACAATAATGTCCCTTTTCATAGAAAACATACATATA
The DNA here is from genome assembly GCA_949820665.1 of Scrobipalpa costella. Classification (NCBI taxonomy): domain Eukaryota; kingdom Metazoa; phylum Arthropoda; class Insecta; order Lepidoptera; family Gelechiidae; genus Scrobipalpa; species Scrobipalpa costella. The sequence goes on from OX463301.1 coordinate 23,230,849, forward strand.
TAAATTCACGCCATTACGGGCAGAGCGTAAAACGCCTCGTAAAAGGCGCTTTCGCCACGTCTGATAAAAATTGAGAGCAATTTTAGATTGTAATGTGTATTGCTGTAGTGAGAGGTTGTCAGCCCATCGAATAAATTATAATATACTTTAACCTTCGAATCCCTTTCGCTGACTTCTACATCATGCTCGGGAGGAAGGGCAGCTGGAACATTCCATGTTTTTCATTCTCTTCCAGTTCAGAATGCCTATATAACTGCGTGGTCTAGTGGTCAGAACCAAGGGCTTACGATCCGGAGGTCCTGGTTTCAATTCCACTTTGGGTTCGGGCGCCGCGTCGGCTCGATTTTTAACACAAATTTGATATTTGTCAATTTATGACTTTGTTAGGTTTTTCCAGTTAAGTTTGGTCAAGTCCGAAAAGTAAAAGGATTCCGTGCTTCGGAGGGTACGTCGCTGTCTCTGATACTGGTAGTTACTCAAACCATGTCAGAGGCCTATTAGCTATGCTACTAGGCGGTTTGAAAACTCTAACACCAGTGTTCTTCGGGTCGTTGTTGGACTCAAGAATCCACTCTCTAAGAAGAAAAGAAGTCCATCATGGATGAAGAACGTCACATTTATTGTCATGTGGAGGATACTAGGATATTTTACAAAAAGTCACAAGTTCAGAAACGCATATTAAGAAGTGCAAATCATCTAGTACTACGAAGTCCACGAACAAATTATGGCAAAAAAGCATAGTCTATGAGGGTGCATAAATATACAATAAATTACCAACAGATATTAAAGACTGCATTTCACAAATAAGTTTCAAAAAAGCACTTAAATTCCACATTTTAAAAGAACAGAATGTACTCTAAAATATTGTCACTTCCAGTAACTCAATGATCCATGTATAGTGTAAGATGCACAAAATAGTTACCTACCCACTAAGCTCAATCGCAATTGTTTGTTTTGTTTTGCTAACCCTGTTTATTTTAAAATATTTATTTTGTATATGCTTCTCATATAAGTGATTTTATGTATTCTTTTTGAGATTGCTCTAGAGCAATTTGGGTGTGACGACTTTAAAGTGTACGTCAATAATCCAATGTTGCATAGGAAGGTAGCTAATGAAGCGCTAATTGTACCTAGAGTTGTGAACTATTACGGTGAGAGGGCTAGACCGTATCTCCTTCCCAAAATATATAATGATATACCGTTAACTATAAGAAAGAGCACAACTAAAAATGTTTTTAAAGCTAGTCTAAAAAAATACATACTAAAAAATCTTAAAGTAAAACTGAACTCGAACTGATAAATAATAACAATCATTTGTTTTTATAATATTTGCAAAACTGTAACTCATTTAAACTTTTCTTGCTAAACTTACAATATTAACTTAGATAACATAAAGCAGTAATGTAAATGTTTAATACAGGGGAGTCTATTTCTGCCAACAAACTGTTGTACAGTTTGGCGGAATTTGTTGTACAAATATAAACATGCTGTCTTATGTTAATAAAGGTTTTTTTTTTTTTTTTTTGAAATAAAGATTTCTTTAACCGTACATTTTACTGTACCACCCAGTATAGGGTAAGGACGGGCCAATTCATTGTTTCCCCAATGAAGACACATCGCGGCGTCTACACGGCTAACCTGACACGGGTTTACCCTTTTTCTTCATAATACACGAACACTTCGGCGTAATATTTCATATTTAAAAGCAATATCATATTTTTTCCTTCGGGAAACGGGACTCGGTTGTTATTTTCATTTTAGTTTTATACACTATACGCATTCGGCTCACGATTTTATTTGGTAATATATTTCGGGGAAATAGGGGGAAGCGTTTTATGTAGTAAAATAATAATTATTAGCAGCTTTACTCGTTTTTCCGTTTGTGACAAATTATTGGCTCATAATGATGTATACAAAAGCTCGTACTTATGATCAGCTCTTGAGACTGACAGCAAGTTTGAGTTCGGATCAGAAATGTCATTTCAGTACAATACGAACTGTCAAATCTACACTCAAGATTGCTCTCAATCTAGAAATCACTTTATAAAACTACCCTATGTCTTTTGAGACAATATAAATATTTGTAAAAATACAAGCTACCGTTATCAAAAACGTGCTTCATAGAGCAGAATATAAACAATTTGATTAAATTATTCTTCCATACTGGGAGCGATAGAAAAACACAGAATGTGCCAGCTGTATTTCTAGCTTGTTTTAAAAATCAGCTAAGGGTTCCTAGGGTTTTAGTATATTACAGTTTAGGCGTTGGGCTGACAACCTGTCAATACAGCAATATACCTACAAATGTCTTAAATGACCCTCAAAACTTTGTCAGACATGGCGACCTTTGTTATTAATATATTAATAATATAAAATAAACATACATACATACATAAAATTACGCCTTTATCCCTTACGGGGTAGGCAGAGCGTTAAACGCCTCGTAAAAGGCGCTTTCGCCACGTCTGACAAAAATTGAGGGTAATTTCAGATTGTAATGTGTATATAAAATAAAAGTGTGATTATATGAATATATGTGGATTAAAATTACGCCACCAGCGCAGTGCAAGTAGTAACAGATATGTTTGTGAATTTGACCTGGAGTATACGGGGGTAAGGGACAGCGTCCCGCAATCTGATAGGGGCTGCTCAGTCAACGACACTGAAAATTCACAAATGCAGCCGTCAATGCACCCTCAGATACCAATATAAGCTCAAACCTAATTCGCAAGGTTCAATAGGAATCCAAACATGAAAAACGATGCAGAATAACATGCTAAAGCAGCTTCTGAGACATTCTATAGACTTCTTCTCAGACAAATGTCCGCTCCGTGGATGGTAATAGACATGAATGGTAGCTGAAGAATATATATAGAAATGGCACTAAAACTCACCAAACAAAAAGTTCACCAAAATCGGCAACCACGAGCACATTGCCACCTTACGTCGGTGGAAACAAACCGAAACCAAATCCTTTTTTTAATTATTTTTTTACTTGAAAAGGTTGCTCTTGATTTTAGACACAAAGGTCAGGGATGACCGTGACAGAGTCGACTATGGAGTGAGCAAACCCAGAAGATGCCTATTATGGCACTGGCAGAAGACAGCTAGCTAGCTGTTTGGTGCCGGACTCCGTTGAGAGGATGGTCGCCAGCCAGGCGGCCCCTTGCGGAGCCTACCACCGCTTTATTGGGATCGTTCAGCTAGACTTATTCACAGCCAGGCATGTGGGGTGGACCACTAGGAGATATCCCATCCCACCCCAAAAATCCTTTCGCAAATGAGACTATCTGTCCAAAAAACGCCAGATGCAGACAACTTTTTTTTGTAATACAGATACTTGTTCATTGTGTATTTTTAAAAGTGATAGTGATAGTTAAGGTAGTTAAGACGTTATCTAAAACAAAACTATTTAAAAAATAAACGCTTTCAAAGTATAGGTAAGATTTTCGTTTTCTAAAATAAAACCATCAAATAGATAAAAAATCACGATTTATACTATAAATCGTGTTTTTTTACATTATTTACAATACACGATTTATACTAAATGAAACTTCCCTATATTTTACACGCGGTAGCATGATCAAATGTTAACCCACTCCAATATAATGTTAGGCAACGTTCAAGAACCGTTGACTATCCAAAACCAATTAGATGAACACTTATTGATAAATAATTATAAATAAACATTTATTTATTTCATACTTTTACATCCATTAGTAGTACAATCATTGCAAAATAAATAATAAATAAAAATCATTACAAATAACATATTTTTTAAGTACATCAGTCTCCATTTAGATTACAAAACAGAATAACTTAGGTATAATAATTATTAAATGGCCTAGGAATATTGTTAGGAACTAGGGGCAGTATTTATAATCAGCGCTCATGAGTGACAGCGAGTTTGAGATCGTATCAGAAATATCATTACAGAACAAACTCGCCTGTCATATCCATGCTTAAAATTGCTCTCAAGTTTGAGATCGCTTCATATTAACGAGCCTAGGAACAGTGTAACCATAATATACACTTAAATGTAATTTCAATGACTGCTTATATTCTTATTTATTATTTATTATTTTTATTTATTATTCTTAATTGGGACATGCAGTGGGACCCCACAGGCACAAAATAATAATAATAAAAAAAATCTTATTTATATTATAAACATTTGCGTGTGATGACGATTTTGACGTCTATTACACGCGAATGCTCGTAGAAATACACTGTCAGTTTGTAAATGTTTTTGAGCCGACGAACGACCTGAAGAACCCTGGTGTCAGAGTTTTTAATGTCAGGTGAAATATTTTAAAAATGATCACATCGGAGAAGGGCCACCCGCATTTTATGTTTATTTATACTGGCAGACATAAAAACCATCGGGCGTGCAGGACGTGCGCGGGAATATGAAGAAAGGGGATTTACCCTCGTCAAGTGCGAGACGGGCGATGTAATAACTGGAAGCAAGAGAGATAAAAGGAACTCACGCGATTTGATGGACTCGGATACAATGCTGATAATGTGCCATTAGCTTCTGGTGCACTAAAACCTATCCTTTAATGAACCTTAATTAGAACCTGCACAAATTCCTAAGAGTTGCCTGAAATCTCATACAATTATAGTTTCGTTCTTATTTTTAATCGGTAAGACTTAACTTTACCAAACTTTGTATACGTCATCAAATCCCGTTTATTCATGTGTATTATTAAGTTTCGTTGAAAAATATCGACAAAGAACAAAATAATGGCGGAAATACGATTATGCATGAAAATTACCTAAAATAAAATATGCTTTCTTATCTATTGCTTTTCTATTTGGTGAATATTTGAATACTAAAACTATAATAAAGGCAGGGGACAGAGTTCCTTCACTTTTTCCTTTCCTGTGTTAGTGTTATACTGGCACAAGCAATCTTTATTTCGGATGTAATAGTGTCTCATCACAATTACGAACTCAACAGAGGGATCCGCTTGGGCCAGTTTTATTTATTCTTGCATAACATAGATCCCAGCCCCACTAAATATATGGTATTTGGATGACGGGACAATCGGGCGCACGCCAGATGCTGTTGCCACGGGCTCGTAGTCAATGAAGAAAAATGCGATGATTTAGTTTGCGGAGGGTATCCAGGCACTCAGGTGCAGCCACTGCTTAATTTGATTCCCAACGTCAAAGTTTTAACAAAATATTATTTCTACCTTTTCGGGTCCCCCATTTCGAAGGATGCAGTCCGCGAGGCTCTTGAGAATAAATTATCTATTGAGAACCATTCCGACGTGGCTCTTCCCTGAAGAGTTATCTCGAATTGAGGATCTATAGGGCCACGTTGGAAAACATTCTCAACGTCAGGTTCGACGAGAGGCAGTGGTTGCAGGCTTCTGTGCCCGTTCTTCATGGCGGTATAGGTGTGCGGAAAATTCAGGATATTAGCCTGCTGGCTATCCTGGCATCCGCTCATGAGGTTGTCAAACTTGTCACTAGCATTTTATCCTTTGAGGGAGTCAATGTTTACATCCCTTATGCGGCGGGGCCTATGGTGGCCTGGTCGACGAAGTATCTTGGATTCGATCTCGAACTTATAACACACCCACCCGCACGTGCAGCGTCAGTAGGACGACCAGCTGTGGCCACGTATAAACAGCTGATGGATTCAAGCTCGGGGAAGGAACTGGTGCATCTTAAAACTGTTATTTTCCCGGAAACTGGAGCATGGCTTCACGCCCTACCGTCCCCTTAGCTTGGGACTTTTCTGGACGATTTGTGCTTGCGTGTCGCAGTGGCTCTGAGGTTAGGGTGCACCACCTGTGAACCCCACATTTATCGATGCGGAAGCAAGTGGACGCCGACAGATACCACGGTTTGAGCTGCATCAAAAGCGCGGTAAGATTTCCCCGCCATCACATGCTCAATGATGTGGTACGTCAAGCGTTAGTGTCCGCAGGTGTCCCATGCACTCTCGAACCGCCAGGCCTGAGCCGGACGGACGGCAAGCGCCCAGACGGCCTGACGCTGGTAGCTTGGACGTACGGTCGCAGCGAGGTATTGGTCGCGACGTGTGTGAGTACTTACGCTGCATCACATCTGCCGCGCAGTATTCGGGGGGCAGGTTCCGCTGCTGAGTGGGCGGCCGCCCAGTAGCACCGAAAATATGACTCCCTTAAGGCCCAGTATAACTTCATGCCTTTTGAGGCTAAAACCTGTATCAAAGAACTTGGAAGACGCCTGAAAAATAATGTCGTTCCTGGTACAACGCATCTCTTTAACCATCCAAAGAAGCAATGCCGCCAGCGTAATGGGACCCAACAGGATCAACAGGAAAAACAATTCGGTTTTGTATTTATAGTATTAAGTTTAATGTGACATTGAATAAAGGTTGACCTGTTTTATAAAAAAACTAATTATAAACATTGATATGTCGCATTTTATTGTTTGGTGAAGTTTGGTCTAACCATTTCAAAATTAAAATTTAACTACCGTTTGTATGGAATTCGATTTCCGTTCCAAACCTTTCGATGAACTTAGCATTAAGTGTATTTTGGAGATATTTTTATATAATTTATCTAAATTTAAATAATCTGCAAATGCTATGAAGTTTTCATAAAAACATTAATTTTGAAAAATATTACAATAAGACTGTTATTTTGAACGGGATTATTAGCGAAATCATATTTATTGTTACGTCGATGTATAAAAATAAGTAATAACAAAACCTGAATGTTAAAAACTATACATAATTGTAGGTATCTTTTCGTTTATTACTACGAGTATGCGGAAAAAAGCATATGACGAAATAAGTATGTATTTTAATTTTTATTTCAAGTTTATTTGGATTTTCTTCATGCGTTTTAAAAGCATAACTGTAAACTGGAAAATCTTAATTGAATTGAACCTTACCGTGTGCACTTTAGATCATCAAGTAAAGATTTAGTTTTTGAAACAAAATGAATAAAAAACTGTTTCGTATACTGCTTATTATAATCATCAAATTTGGGACTTTAGTTACATATATAAATATGCAAGAGTTGCAAGTTCGACCACAGAGAGGATTTGATGGGCAATCGAACCTTTTAAATAAATTAGCAGCTCACTTGTTGTTACAAATAAATGCCCCGGGTTCTAATAAATATCATAAACTGAGCCTAGGAGACCCACCAGATATAACATCCAGTACTATGGCATTATTTGAAGCAGGAAATCCTCCAGACCCTATAGCTCCAGATACAGTCTGTGGAAAATTTGCCATCTGTAACAGTCCTATATGGACCTAGAAGTAATATTAGTGCAGCTAATATGTAATACAAAATATAACGTATAATAAAATAATTACGTGAGTAATATTTCATTTTTTAAATCTATCTTCTATATATAAATTGCTTTGTTCTGAATCACATAATGAATGTTTGACTGACTGACGGATCGCACGCACAGCCTAAACCGCTGATCGTACAGATCTGAAACTTGAAAGGTGAGTTTTTTATGACGTAGGCATCCGATAAGAAAGGATTTTTCGAATTTCTGCCCCTAAAGGGGTGAAAAAAAGGGAGCTAAGTTTGTATTTTTCGACAACGTGATTCTTTGTATTTTTGCATAAGCATTCTTTAACAGAATTGATGGAAGACGTGTTTCGTACTTTAAAAGTGTTTCAAAATTCATCAGTGTTTAAAAAGGGTGGTAAAAATATTTTGTGTGATTTGCTGAGAATTTTGTATCAATACTCCTTACTTTTGGCGCATGTTAAAGGTCTGAGCTGAAAAAAGATGAAATCACAGATTCCATGGAAAATTCAGTCCTAAAATTACGAATAAATTTAAAATATCTGTAACCTAAACTAAGTACATAGCGAAAAGATATCCAGAGATGGAAAATTAAAGTGTGGAAGAAAACAGATAAGTGTGAAAATAATTACGAAAATCTGGACAAAGGTTAATATAAGAATGAAAGCAGCTCAGTACTCTGACACCAGGGTTCATCGGGTCCATAGACTCGATACCCACTCGACAGAAGAAGAAGAACCAGCACTATAATGATGACGACGAAGACGTGATAGTGCTTGAGTTTTAAGGAGAGGATCATTTTTTTCGCCGAATGACGTTTTGTTCTCAAAGGGGTTAACAAGAAAGAAAGAAAGTCATGTTCCAAATGGACACGAGATCCGAAGATTCTCGCTTGCGATGCGCTGTGATGGTGCTGCTATACTTGCCTATTGTTAAAATCTAAATATTTAGTATTGTTGATCTTGTTTTCTATCTATTTTTCTTTTTGTATTTCTTTGTGTATTTTTCGTTTTAAATGTTTTAATGTGTGGCGCGGATTGGTTCCATGCTGGACTGGGAGCGAGAGAAAAACATAGAATGTGCCAGCTGCATTTCCTCCCGAGCATGCTGTAAAAACCAGCTAAGGGATTCGAGGGTTTTCGTATATTATTATTTAGGCGATGGGCTGACAACCTGTCACTACAGCAATATACGTACAAATCCATCTTAAATAACCCTCAAAAGTTTGTCAGACGTGGCGGAACGACCTTTGTTTAGGTCGTTTACGCTCTGCCTACCCCATTAGGGATAAAGGCGTGATTATATGTATGTATGTATGTATGCGGATTGGTGCCGAGACACACAGTAAGTTTAACGGCCCATTTATATGTTAACCTGTAATAATTCTTGTAAAAAATATATATTGTCTACAATTTTGATACAGGATAAAGAAGTTTATTTTTAATATGTTGAATTTATTTAAGTGTTGTTTATTATTTTTAAATTGTTAGGTACGTTTAAGAGTTTAAACGTAAGACGTGTAAGGTGTATGTGTGAGGTGATGCTGAGGGCAGACATGGTGCATAACGGCTGAGGGTAGGATCAGATATCTATCGTGAATGAGCTATTTGCTGTATGATAGATATTTAGACAAACATGAGAGAAAAACACGAATATAATGAATGACCCATTTCCAAATACCTATTCAATAATTCTTAACTCGAAACAAAAATATTATTAATTATATAAATGTTACTGTAAAAGCCCGAAGTCCTGTAAGACCTAGGGTTTACCGGTAATGCCTAAGATTTACCTACCATTGTTATGTCCATTTACTGACCCCGAAAGTTTCATGATCAATGTTGCTTACGGACTTTTACCTCCATACACTTGGTATATCCCAGGATTTATCACAGGAGACGGTAAAACTTGAGATAAACATTTCACATGTTTGGCAAGCCGTCTCGTAGTCATAAGTATCCGTAGATGGTCTGTAGTCCCCTGCTGCTCTTTATTATTCATCAGTGGACTTTTGTGACTTTTTTTATAAATTATGACAGTTGTGTTTTCAACATATATTTTTTTTTTTTTAAATCTACGACTAATCCTGTTGTTGTGTTTTTTGCAGCTTTAAGGAAAATGTTAAAGATAGCGAGTATTGGGACTGTAATTGGGATTTATAATGAGAAATACGACTTGGTTTTTGTTCATCAATTCGTGTACTGACAGAACCTTTCAAAGATACATTTTTAATAAAAAATACAATTTAATGGTAAAAAGAGGTTTCGCTGCAGCCAGTTGCCAACATCCTCCGCCCCAGTGCAAGCACTCAGTCGGAATTGGCTACTGGCTGAGGCTCACTTAGCAGCGGCACCAACTTCCTAGTCGGCCGACGAAGGACTCCACCCTTGGTAACAACGTCAGCCACTCGAACAACGCCGTCTTGGCCAGGATAACCTTTCGAAACCCTTCCCAATGGCCAGGTTCCCCTCGGAAGAGAGCCGTCCGCAATGAGTACGATGTCACCAATCTTCAATTTCGCCGTGGAGCTGCAGGTTGGGCGAGGTATCAGCGTGGGCAGGTATTCGCGCACCCATCGCGCCCAGAAGAAATCAGCGAGACGCAGAGTCCGCCTCCAGTCGCAGCGCCGAATCAGGTCACCGTCGTCCAGTTCCCCCGAGAGCCAAGCGTGGTTCGACGAAGTCCCAATGAGGAAATGAAAGGGTGTAATTGCCGTAGGGCTGTCGGGGTCCGCTAGTAAAACATATGTCAATGGTCTTGAGTTTACTATTGCTTCAGCTTCTGAGAGAAGTGTGATGAAAACTTCTTCTTTAGGCGCACACTCTCGAAGCGTCGCATTTAAAGCGGTCTTTACGCAGCGCACGATTCGTTCCCATGCGCCACCCATGAACGGCGCGGCTGAAAGAATGAAGTTCAATTCGATATTGTTTTTAGAAGCGAAATTAAAAAGCGGTGAAAGCAGGCCGTCAGCCCCTCTGAAGGCGGTGGCGTTGTCGGAAAATAATTTACGTGGAGACCCGCGGCGTGCGATGAAGCGACGTAAGCATAAGATTGCGGCATCCGCAGATAACTTGCTCACTATTTCTAGGTGCACAGCTCTGGTCACAAGGCACGTGAAGAGGCCGACATGTCTTTTTTCTTTTCTTCTTCAAATTGTGACGTTGTGGGGCCCGAAATAGTCCAAGCCCACGTTGGTGAACGGGCGTGAGTGATGTTGCAGTCTTTCGAAAGGTATATCGCCTGTAAGAAGCACTTCAGGGCGCGCCCTCGCTCTTTTGCAGAATGGGCAAGTATCCAGAACCTCTGCCGTAGCTCATCGGCTTTCACGTGGTAGTCCCGGATTAGAAGGCGGACCGCTAGATGCTGACCATCCAGGACGATGGGTAATTTTGTCTCTTCCGAGATGCCAGGAGCGCGGGTTATTCGAGAGTCGATGAGTAGAAGTCCATCGTCGGCTCGTCTTCATCTTGCCACATTAGCCACAGGCGGCAACTGGTCTAACGAAATCGGTACGTAGTAAATAGCTGCGAACTCAGTGGGCATCATTTCTTCAAGACCGGGAACTGAATCGTCACTTGGCGGTTCAGAAGGCCACCCCTCAAGAGCAAGAAAGGCGGGAAACCACCTGTCAGATGCGTCCACACATTGGCTTAGATCTCGTTGCATCATCGGCAACATTATGAGCACTTGGGAGCCAACGCCATTGGGCAATGTCCGTGGTTTCGCAAATCTCTCCCACCCTGTTGGCGACGAATGGCTTAAAACGCTTCGCGTCTCTGCGAAGCCATTTCACAACCGTCATGGAATCGGTCCAGAAAAAGGTCAATTCGGGTTTGATCCGATGACTTTCCGTGATTTTTGACGCTAGACGCGCGGCAATAAGAGCAGCCTGAAGTTCTAAACGCGGGATTGAGACCGGAGCCAAAGGACTAACGCGAGCCTTACTACCAATTAGCGACAACTTAACGTCTCCATTTGGGTAAAGAAACCTCCAATACGCTACCGCCACGAATGCCTGTTCGCTAGCGTCAGCGAAGACGTGGAGTTGCGTTTCTATCGGGTCAGATCTAATCAAATACCAACGAGGTATGCGTAGCTCAGCTATAGCCGCCAACTCCTTGCGCCACTGGAGCCAGAATGCTGCGTGTTTCAGCGGAATTTCATCATCCCACCCCAAACGTTCTCTCCACAACTGTTGGATAAAAATACGACCCTTTACAGATACGGGCGAGATTAAACCTAGCGGGTCATAGACACGCATGACTTCCAAGAGCACCGAACGCTTCGTAAACTTGATGCTGGTGCTGTCGTCGCGTGCGCCGATACGAAAACCTAAGGTATCAGCGCAGGGGTTCCACTTGATGCCTAAAGCGCTTACGTCCTTGTTGGGTGGAAGGCCAACGTTGTCTTCAGGTTCAGCCCACAGTTCCTTTGGAACTTGCGAAAGCGCTTTCTGATCATTGGAAATTCAAGCTCTCATCTCGAAGCAGCAAGCCTTGTGGACGGTGACAATCTCTGAGGCTATACGAGCGGCATCTGAGACGTTAGAGACGCTCCCGATATAATCGTCCATGTAATGCTCGTGAACGATCGCGTGAACCGCGTCTGGATACAGGTGACGATGCTCCTCGGCATTTTTATTTTTAACAAACAGAGCGGTGCAGGGGCTCGAAGCGGCTCCAAAGGTCATTGAAGACATGCGGTACTCCTTTATGGCGGCGATACTGTTGTCGCGCCATAGAAAACGCTGCTCGTCTTGATCTTCCTCGCGAATTTTAATTTGCGGAAACATCTCCCTTATGGCTGAACTGGGTTTACATTCAGCGGTTGATAAAGCAACAAGATATGAATCGTGTCTGTCCAGACACGATTCATCTTTTTGTCAAGCCAAAAAATCCGATTGAGTCAGTAATATATCCATGCGCGACTACTGACCATGACCTGGTGTTGGCTGGGATCGGTATTACCACAGCTAAACCACCTCATCCAAAAAGGTACCAAACCAAGCTGGATATGAAAAGTGTAGTCTTAGACTTATCTTGTGTGGATTGGTCTCCCGTTCTTTCTTGCGAATCAGCGACTGAGGCGGCCAAAATCTTTGATTCTGCTATTTCTAAAATAATTTCAAGACACTCTTCAAAAATACGTGTAAGTAGGTCTAAACACAATTTAAAGGTCTGGATGACACCAGGACTGATGAAATGTTCGAAACATAAAGACCGCTTACATAGCGATGCACGTGCGCACCCCAATGACGAGTTTAAAAAGTTGATATTTACACGCTATAGAAATTTTTACATCGAGTTGTTACGTAAAATTAAAAATCAAAGAGATGGCGCGGAGTTAGAAGCTAATCTAAATAAACCAAAACCACTTTGGAAGACGATAGGACGAATTACTCATACGCAGAAAATAAGAAGCGAGCCTCTGGATCTCTGCAGGATTAGGGAGACCCCTGAAAAGTCTTTAAACTTTTGTAATTACTTTTTTGCATCAGTTGGGTGTACTTATGCAGATAGGATTTTGAAACAATTAAATGAAACTCAGGAATCGCTGGCATCTAAAGTAACGGGTATCCAATCTACGCGGCATTCCCTATTTCTAAAACCTACAGACTCCGGTGAAGTGGAAAGGCTTATTCTACAACTTAAGCAAGACTGCGCTCCCGGTTTGGATGGGCTCAATAATCGACTTATTAAAGAAATTAAGGATTACATTGTTCTGCCCCTGACCCATATCTTTAACCTCAGTTTAGCTACAGGGGTCTTTCCGGACAGTTGGAAAACAGCTTGCGTGGTCCCAATTCACAAGGGTGGAGATCTTAAAAACCCTTCTAATTACAGGCCTATCTCACTTTTGGGAACTTTTTCCAAACTCTTAGAGAAAATTGTCAAAAGGCAACTAATTGAGCATTTAGAAACAAATAACCTGCTATCTAATCATCAGTATGGTTTTAGACAAAACGCATCGACTGAAAATGCGGTAACTTTTCTATCCGATACCATCTCAGCACATTTAGACAATGGGCGTGCGTGTATCGGGGCCTTTCTTGACTTAGCAAAGGCCTTCGATACAGTATCCGTGCCTATTCTCCTTAGGAAGCTGGAGTTCATGGGAGTTCGCGGAATTTGTTTGGATTGGTTTGGGTCGTATCTCAGTGGGCGTGAACAGCGTCTTAAACTTAATAACACAATCAGTGACGCACGCAGTATCCAATACGGTGTACCCCAAGGAAGCATCCTAGGGCCTACACTTTTTCTAGCATACGTAAATGACATACTTACCCTTAACTTAACCAATTCTGATGTAGTTTGCTATGCAGATGACACGGCAGTCATCTTTCATGGTTCTTCATGGGAGGAAGTAAGACAAACTTGTGAAGAGGGCCTAAACAAAACTGCAGCTTGGCTGAGTCAAAACCTTCTGACCCTCAACACCAGTAAAACCAAAATAATTTACTTCCACAAAACAGCCGCGTCTGCGCCAAGGACTGATTTGGATATCCAAATACACAGATGTGGACTACGTATTCATAATGTGGATGATTCGGGTCAAATCTGTCAGTGTGAGAGCTTGCAAAGAAAAGAAAATGTAAAATATCTCGGTGTCTTTGTAGACCAGCACCTGTCTTTTAAAAAACATATTGACGAATCAGCCACAAGAATCCGTAAATTAATATACATCTTCAAACCCTTAAGATATGCTGCTAGTCCTAAACTTTTGAAGAGAGTTTATACTGCCCTTTGTGAGTCGGTTCTATCCTATTGCATACTAGCAGGGGGCGGAAGTGCAATGTCAGTGTTACTCAAATTGGAAAGAGCACAGAGATCGATTCTCAAAGTAATGTTGAGGAGGCCTTTCCTTTTTCCAACAATTGCACTTTACGAGGAGGCGCAGGTTTTGAGTGTCAGAAGGCTGTATATACTTAAGTGCACCCTATGTACTCACAAACGTGTTTTAAACTCGGATGACTACCAGAGACTGTTGCGGCGTCGAGTCTTCAAGATTGATAGCTACCAAGTGAAAACATCCTTTGCTCGTAGACATATAAATTTTCTAGCCCCTTTTATTTACAATAATATAATTCGTATGTATGACTTCAGGAATAACAATCTCCGTGAGACAAAAGTACACTTAATTAAGTTATTGTTGACTTGGACTTACAGATACTCCGAAGATTTCCTTAAAATTGTTGAGTAACATCAGGAAACTTTCTTGACCAAAGTTAAATGTTATATGTAAAGTTATTTATTTTTGTTTTTATTTTTAATTATAATTTTGTAGTAATTAATATTTCCAATGCCTTGTTTATTGTAATTGAATATAAATATATATTTTTTCTTTAATTATTATTATTATTTTTTTATTTTTTTGAGTATGATTATGAAATAAAGTTTATGATTTGTTGATATTTTAATAAAATTTAATTAATTAATAAATTAAAATTGTTTAATGTGATTTAAATTGTTTTATGTTATGAAATTATTTTTAACTTAATTAATTATATACTTCTGCATGCTATTTATTTTAATGTTTTAAGTTTTACACCCGCGATACAGGCCTAGCCTAGTGCGTGGTGTATTGTAACCGGAATGTTGGCTGCAACCTAAAACTAATAGAATGTGATGTTAGTTTGTATGTAGCCTGATAAGTTTTTTTATGAATAAATAAATAAAAAAAAAAAAAAATGACAGCAGTGAGTGCGACCTGCCCCTCCCGAAACCGATAGAGGATCCCTAAGAGGGAGCAGAGAAGGTCGAGTCCCACGAGGAGTAAACTATTAAGGCTGACTCCATCCGTTGCCGCGGCAGAGTCGTGAACCCCGTCTTTATAAGCAGTCGCGAACTTGGGGTCTTTTGTCATCTGTTTCTCCAATGACAAGAATCTGGTTAGCTATCAGGGAGCGACGTTTTATTTACGCCACGGGAGTCCCTCTTCGAAGCAGCCTGAAGGAGCCGTCGCGTCGTCGACTCGAGAATTTCCAGAGCTCTCTTTTCTTCTTTCGACAAATGCGGTTCACGTGCGGTTATTCCTAACGCGTCTAGCTTATATTGCTCTTTAATAATTGATGTTAAATCTTTATTTGCATGCGGGGAATCGAAGCCCCGACAATTCGCATGATTAATAAATTCTACGGGCTTACATCGACTTGACATACCGCCGTGCAAACACCAGCCCAACAAACTTCGCGACGCTGTGGGTTGAGATTTTGTACCTTCACGTCATTCTCTACTCTTTGACACGTACCAGTTTTTCGCGCCTATGAGAACCGTGGGTGTCACATTGACGTGAGTTAACTGACTCACTAAGCCATTCAAGTGAGGGAGGTCCCTCAAATCACTCTCATAAATTGTTTGAGGAGATAAATCTAGTGAATTCATGGACTTAGCTTCTTTAATAAGATAACGTTCTTTTAGATTACGGCCTATTATGTAAAAGTTTACGATTTTAACGCGTGTGTTTGTGGACATGCCGCCAATACCTTTTATCGACAAAGACTGCTCTGGGCCGCCGGTAGCGCGTACGTCTCGTATGCACCCGCCGGACCGGACACCACCACTGGCACCACTTTTGGTCTGAAATGTTTTTATTGGAAGAATCAGTGGTGGACTTCATGTGCTATTGGTTGCGGGCGCGTGAGTCCGTGAAGGAGTGAATGGTGGCGACCGCGGCAGCCCTGAATTCCACAGGCGCCGCGTCCAGAACACGTGCTCCATTGGTGGGGTTTATTTTTCAAGCATCTGTAACAATACTTCGCTTCGCGGAGCCAGCGCCATCTGTCATCTACTGAGAGTGCTTTGAACTGCCCACAAGATTTTATGTTATGGCTATCTTTACAGTAAATGCATGCCGGGCTATGCTCAGTTGATAGATGCACAGTGTCGCGCCTAACTATTATTGGTGGTCTAACGAACCCGTGCGCTAACGCGTGCTGCCGTGGGTGAGATGGCGGGGCGGGCGGCACAGCTTCCGATTCCGAGCAAAACTTGATTTGTGCATCCGCTTCACTCAATAAGAACTGTGCGAGAAGCTCTAGCTTTGAAGAATTTTGGTCACTAATAGATTGGTGGCGCTCTTTAGCGTAGTCGCACCAGCGAGGTTTGAGTAAGGCGCTAAGTTTAGAGAGAACGCTTGAAAACAATTCGGGAGAGTCCAAATATTGCCTTTGTTTAAGCGATTTTATAGTCGCGACACTGTTGCAAATTTTGCATGAGAGTTTATTTAAATCTTTCGAGTCGTTACTTAACTTAGGCAGACTTCGCAACGTGGCGACCTCCTGCTGCACGATGAGTTCCGGACGCGCGAAATGGAGTTCGAGAGCAGTGACCAACTCGTCCGGCGACTCTGCAGAGAAGAGGTATGAGAAAAGCGTTTCACGAGCTTCACCACGTATCGCGTTGCGTAGCCGGGACAAGTTCTCTATGGGGGAATAAGATGGTTTAGTATCGTCGTAAGTACGTTTAAAAATCAACCATTCGTTTGGTTTTCCGCTAAATGGCGGCAGCTCTATACATCTGCCGCTGCGTTGGGTCGTGGCTAATGCGTGCAAAGCCGTAGCTAATGAAGGATGATCGGGCACGCATGATCTACGTTCGGAGCGTTCTGCGCTCGAAGCGCGTGCCTTGTGGCAGGATCCTCAACCCACATCGCATGGTCTACATTCTGATCATTCTGGAGTTGTTGCGCGTGTCTCGCGGCGCAGTCCTCGACCCACTCTTGGGTGTCAGCGAGAGACTTGCTACAATTGCTACGGGGGCGGTGGAGGGATCTAGCTGAGCCGCCTGCTTCGATGGCTGCTAGTCCAGCGAGCAGCTCTTTCTCCTCCACCACTCGTGCCTGCTGCAAGTGCGAGCTGTCGTTCCAGCTGTTTCATAAACAATTAAAAAATTGTTAACCGTAGAAAAAAGACTGACTAAGAAAAAATGGATATGTAAAATATTGCTATATTATATGATAGTCATAAGGTAAAAATTAGGCATAAGCAAATAGTATTAAGATGTATGTTTTATAGAATTAAAGAACTTTGTTCAATAAATGTTCTACTTACACCCAAGTTGTGCCACTTGCTTAAAAACTTGAAGGACTCCCGTACAAAAATCCGGAGTCCCCCTGTTTATATAAAACCGATTAAAGACTACTATAAATATATCCTGGCGTCGAAGTTCAGATTAGCTTAATAATACCCATGCTATAGGAAACTAGCAAAACATAATTTCTTTCTAAAACGTAACCTGTTTTAGAAAGAACTAGCTCTCGCAGTTTTACGATTCCTTTAGTTGTTTAGGCTCTGCGTTGATGAATCAGTCAGTCAGTAAAACAAACGATTTTATAAGTTTAAGATTTGATAGAAGATTATACAACACAACGCCCATAATTTCGTTTCCAAAACTTTATATAAACGCATTTGCATTAAGTGAATTTTGGAGATTTTTAATAAGGTTTATCTTAATTTAAATAATCTGCAAATGCTATAAAATTTTAGTGCGAATCATGCATAAATTTTGAAAAATACTATTTTTCAACTAAATTGTTATTTTGAACGGTATTATTAGCATAATCATATTTATTGTTACCTCAATGTTTAAATAAAAAATATATTTTTTGGCTTTCCAATAACACAGAGTAGAGATTAGATGTATAGATTTCATTTCTTATTTTCTATGAACACGTTAAATCAAATTTATTGAAGTTAATTTAAAGCATGAGTGCCAGTTAATTAAAATCTTTCGGAATATCTAGAGATATACCCAGTTGACTTCTTGTAGTTGTAATAATATAATGTTTTTAAATGTATCGTGTATTTTACTATTATATATGTTGTGTGAGTATCACGCTACGGAAATAAGAAAAGTATTATTCGGTAGTGAATCTCTAGAAAGATTGAACCAGCAATTGGCCCAACATTCACTTCGAGGAATCATTCGCCAACCAACTGATGAAGACCCAGACGAGGTAGTGGATCAAATGTTAAAAGAAGGCTTTCAAAATCTTCAAGATAAGCATTTTGGAGAACAGGAATTCGAGAACCATAAACGTGAAATAGAAGAAAGAAACAATCCAAATCCATTAATACCCGATACGCCATTGATCGAACTATCACGTGCAGATTTTGACCATCAAGAGAAAAAACGGTCCATCAAAAAGTTAGGCATGCAACAGTACGCAACAGATTTGAAATCTCAGGGTTATCTTTCACCTTCAGTTAATATTCCAAAGGGTTTAAAAGGCCTCATTAATCAAAAAGGATCAGAAGCACCAGCGAATTTAGGATTGAGGTCTGGATTACCTGAAAAACAAAATATAGAGGGTTTAGCTAATTTAGTAGAGGCAGTACAGAATCAGCAGAATGCGTTTGAGATGATGAAACGAGGATATTATCTACCCTCACAATACCCAGATATAAAACCACCAGCAGACTTTGAACAGCCTTTGCTGAAGATGATACAACACACATTTAGTCATGAAAAGGAAGGACTTCTAGAAGATATATACCGACAAAACCTGAATGCTAAATACAAAACATACTTGTAGGTATATTTTTAGATCATTAGTTTGCAAAGTAAGCAAAACAGGTTTGTTTTCTTTTTACATACATAAAATCACGCCCTTAGGGGATCCCTACGGGGTAGGCAGAGCGTTAAACGCCTCGTAAAAGGTGCTTTCGCCGCGTCTGACAAAAATTGAGGGCAATTTTAGATTGTAATGTGTATTGCTAATGTGTAGTGACAGGTTGTCAGCCCATCGCCTAAATTACAATACACCTCGAGTCCCTTTTGCTGTCTTCTACAGCATGCCCGGGAGGAAGGGCAGTTGGAACATTCTATGTTTTTCTATCTCTCCCAGTCCAGCATGGAAGTAAGTAGTAAGTTTTCTTTTTTATAGCGCTTTTTGTAGCGCGCTCCCTGCTAGATTTTTTCTCGCTCGATGTAGGTTTTTTTCTATAGCTTTTGTAATGTTTCGTAATTTTGCATCTAAGAATTTTGAATACTTTGAAACAATTTGTCATAACTTTTTTTTCTGCTTTGGTACTTTAACAAACACTGAGGAGTGGCATATCAACTTCGTAGCAAATTACCCCCAAAATAACTTTCTATCACTTTTTAACGCTGTTAGTGGTTGAATTTAGATAAAATACGAAAAATATTCCATCAATTATGTAAAATAATGTTTATTCAAAGTTTTAAAAATATTGGACCAAGGAATTACGATGTCAGCTCAGTTTTTATTAAAAATAAATTCCCCGAATTCTAATAAATATCATAAATTGAACCTAGGAGGAAATATAACATCCAGCACTTTGGCATCAAAGTCAAAAGTCAAAGTCAAATCATTTATTTCCAATTAGATTCCTAAGAACACTTTTAGTCTAAAGTCACAAGCAAGTCTATTACAAATAAAATTATATCTGTGGCACAAAATAAAATAAAACTATATCACAATCTTCATCTTCTGTCGAGTGGGTATCGAGTCTATCGACCCGATGAACCCTGGTGTCAGAGTTTTTAAACCGCCTAGTAGCACAACTTCAGGCCTCTGACATGGTTTAAGTAACGACCACCATCGAAGACAGCGACCGGGACCGACGGCTTAACGTGCCCTCCGAAGCACGAATTCTTTTTCTTTTCGGACAATCAGGTGATTCAGCCAGCAATGTCTTAACCAAACTGGGGAAAAATTCTAAAACTGATAAATTCTCAAATATCAACTTTGTGTTTCCCCCCTGGGAATCAAACCCAGGACCTCCGGATCGGGAGTCCATGGTACTAGCCTAGTCACCACGGAGGCAGTTATATCACAATGAAGAAGAAGCATGAGAAACTCGCACTTTACGCCCCCCCCCCCCCCCCCGTTCGTTTTATCTTATACTTACTTCATACATACATACATACATACGGGTTGGCATTAAATGCAACGACTGTGCAAAGAATGCAAAATTTTCTAATTATATTTATGAGAAAAGAAAGAATATTAGTGCAACTAGTATTGAATATTATTTATATTTGCGATTGTAGGCGCTCGGTGGAATAAATTAAGGAAACACTTGTTCTCATTCGACGTATACAAATTTGGTTAATTCTACCCTACAAGTTGCTCACATGAGCATCATCAGGGGCATTAACACGTTCCCTGCCAACTACGAGTTTATTCGTAGTAGCTGATCTGGTGCCCAGTGCCACCTACGAGTATATTCGTAGAGGTTTGTATGAGATTTCTAACAAGTTTTTTAGGATTAGCAATGAAAGGAGGGCTCAATTAAATTCTTTGGCATTAGAAGTAAAATAAAGTTTAATCAGAAAAATTGTAACTGGTCTTTTTTCGGGTATACATTGATTTGAAATCATGAATAAAAAAATATATTGAAACAATTTTCTACACATAGAGCAGATATTTCGAGGCAAGTTATAAACGGTTTCCTTGTGTTTTTTTCTTTTGTGCAAATACGACATGGCTTTGTTGGTTTTTGTTTTTTTTTCCTGTAGGTGGTGAGCAATCTAGATAATGGAATATTTTTATAGTTGTGCGTATTTTCTTCTGTGTTTAGCCAATTTTTCACCCAAAAGATGTTCAACCACCTTATCTTTGAAAGAGGGACTATTTAGATTTTCTTGCGGAGGAAGAAACGCTTGGTTGTTGTAGATCATACATGCATTATGTATGCATATTTCAAAGATGTGAAACGCTAGTTTCTTGTACCAAAATAATGTCTTTCTCAGTGCTGAATAGTAAAAAAGCATTTGGTCTGTAAGATCGATACCGGACATTCCCTCATTAAAATCTTTAACGACATTGTACTTTGTACTTGTACTTTATCTGAGTAACCAGTTGGTCTTTTTTCAGTTTAGTAGGCCTTCTTTTTGTGATTTTTTCTTAATATTCCATAGATGTATGTCGATCTTTTAGTTAGTAATTTTGCGAGCAAGACTGAGTTATAACAGTTGTCTGTTTAAACTTTGTATCCTTGGTCCAAGTAGCCTTGTAAAAGATCCATAACAATTTGGTTGAAGTGATTATATTTAGCTTGGGGTCCTCGAAGATTAGATTCGTGAGTTTTGCCAGTATAAATACGAATCTTTAAGACTATTCCATTTGATCGACATAGTTTGTAAAGTTTTATTCCGTATATATGTGATTTGTTCTTTATATACTGGCGGATCACCAAACGGCCTCTCCACAATACCATCGACTCATCTATAGAAATGTTGACATTTGGTGTATAAATCTCTGACATGACTGAATTGAAATGATCTAGCACAGACTGCAGCTTATAAAGAGGGGATCCATCGTCTTCTTTATTGTCAGTGAAATGAAGATAGCGGAGTAACATTTGGAATCTATTCCTACTCATGATTCCACCAAAAAGCGGCATGTAATACAAGTCGTCTTGTTTCCAGTAATGTTCTAGGGAAGGCAAGTTGACTGATCCCATGTGTAACAGAAAACCCAGGAAAACGCGCATCACTGCAGAATTTGTGTCTTTCCAGGCCTTTAGTCGTGAATGGCGTCTAAGGTTACGTGCAAACAAATTGTGCATTGCAAAGAGCTTAGTTTGTACAACAATTAGTTCAATTAAATCATCGAATTATCATGTGCACAGAAGCTTGCGCGATGCGTCCGGCTCTCATACGCAAATGAACAGGGCAAGGGGACGCACGCGAAGCCATGTTTTTGCGCCAAATTTGTCTACGATTATACTCGTAGTTGGCAGTGGTCAACAAAAATCATAACAAATTGCCAAACTACGAGTAAACTCGTAGTCTGTACTAAGTCTGCTTGCCAACTACGAGTATACTCGTAGCTGTCATTTTGTATGGTGGCAAACACCATAGGAAATATTTACTACGAATATACTCGTATGGCAGGCAACGTGTTAATCTATCGTATATAATACAAACTATAATGTGTAATAAAATAAATTACGTGAGTAATATGCATTTTTGAAATAAACTTTCTTTTTTTCTTTCTAGACAAAATATCAATTAATATAAAAATGATCTAGACACGTGGTAGCGTGTCCAGCCAAGTTCAATCCAAACGAAGAAAACTGGCTGACAGCACCCTGTATAGATTTACAGGAACCATTTAGAGCCACTTATTACTTGTTCATAAATCATAAACTATTTAATATAAACAAAACATATCAAAATTGGTTCTTAATAACAAGATCTCTATATAAACAAGTATAAGAATTACATATATCGTATTTTTTAAGATTGACTCATTCACATATACACATAAAATGTGGTATGATGACAGATTGATGATGATCATTATATGATGCAATTATATGGATAATAATAATATTTTATCACTATGTTGAGTGAGGTAACATTTCATCTTTAAACAAGTCTTAAAACTGAAGCTTGTTTTTTTTTAAATAAAGCTACGTTCCTTAAATACGAGATAAACTTGAAAATAATACATCTAAAACAAACCCACTTCCAGATAGTCTATGCAGATAGTGGTTAACAAAAATGAAGTTCAATATGATATTTACCTACAAAAAGTAATGCCTAGTTCATGGTTGTGTGGTGTGCGGTATTCTATAAGTGTGATATTTAAAAAGTGCGCCAAGTCCAGTATTTATTAAGGTAATTGAAAAGCTTTTTTTATATCTTTTCATGTGAGTAGGCCGTCGTAGAAAAAATACGAACTGCCATCTATAACCATACCTACAACGGCGAAGTCACATGAAATGTTACCTTATTGAAGAGTTTGATATTAATTTGATAAACAACTCATCAACTCAATATTCACATTTTTTTTAAACCACGCCCACACCACCATGAACTTGGTTTTAATTTTTGCATTTATGGTTTTGATGGGATAGTTATTGCACCTTATACTAAAAACAATCCAAGATGGTAGCTCTGACAGATGCGACGTTTTTCTTCAATTTTCTTTCTGAATGGCATCTGTCTGAGCTACTAGAGTTGATTTTACCGAGTTTATTCATTTTAAACATCATCTCATCATCAAACTAGCCTTATCCCGTATCTCACGGGATCGGCTACCTAATCTAGGGGATTGAACGAGGGTACTGGTTTTTACACAGAGCGACTGCCATCTGACCTCCGCAACCCAGAAGGGAAACCAGGCCCAATCCTAGATTTGGTCAGAGTTTTTTAATCCGCCAATACTTAGCACTGGCCTCTGATATGACCTAACGACTAATATCTACGGTATTAAACGATATTTACCAGATCCAACGGTTTAACATGCCTTCCGAAGCACAGAAAAAGCGCCAAATAGACGTACTTGTGAAATCCGAAAACCGAAAAACATATTGGTACGTGGTGGGATTCGAACCACCTCCCGCTTAGGAGGCAGCGGCCCTATCCACTACACCATCGGGCTCTCTGTTTAAATATTTTAAATAAGTATTAAAATTATTTTCTTCGTAGATGCTAACCCTGAGTGAACGGTAGTATTTGGCGGACCAAAAGGTGTCCTGCACTTTGCGTTTCCATTGCATGTCTCGTCGTCATTATGTTTGTCTTGCTTCTCTGGCGGACCATTTTCCCACAAAATAAATGTTGAAGCTGTACCATCTTGAACGTTGTAAGTGGTGTCTCCTTTTTTTGTAGATGCTGTTGCTAAGCGACTTCGTGTACGGAAAGGAATCCATTGATCTTTTATATTCTTTTTGGTAGTACTTTTAACTGGTAATTTTTCTCTTGATTCGTTACCTTTTAGTTTTTGATTTCCTTTTAATTGATGACCATCTAAATATTTAACTTCCTTCATTTTGTTTATTTTTATTTCTCTATCTTTTAATATCTCATCGTATCCAGCAAAGTCATCGTCGTAATTAATTTTAACGGTTTTTTTTACATCATCACCATTTTCTTTGATCGAATCGAGGGCATCATCAGGCTTTTGCAAACTATCTACCAGTGGTGGAATAGTCGATGACTTTAAATTGTTATCATTTTCAATGTTTACCTCAGCTGAAATCACTTCTGGTTTCTTTGATGTAAGGGTTTTGTTTATTTTATCACAGTTGAAATAAATATCTTCAAGAGAGTCCACACCACAAACTACATGTTGATTTCGTCTGAAATCCTGACCATGTTGATGACCTATGTAAAAAAAAACTATCAGTTTATCTGATCTTTTATTACATTCAGTATTATAATAGTACTATTTAAATTATTATAAGCTAGTATTAACTCAACTATTCTTCCACGCTGGTCTGGGAGCGAGAGAAAAACGTAGAATGTGCCAGCTGCATTTCTTCCCGGGCATGCTGTAAAATCCAGCTAAGGGATCCGAGGGTTTCAGTATATTGCAATTTAGGTGATGGGCTGACAACCTGTCACTACAGCAATATACTTAGAATTCTATCTTAAATAACCCTCAAAACTTTGTCAGACGTGGCGGGACGACCTTTGTTTAAGTCTGCCTACCCCATTAGGGATAAAGGCGTAATTATATGTATGTATGTATTAACTCAAAATATTCGAATTTTAAGGAAGAACTCTGAAAAAAATATTGCTTAAGGTCACAATCTATTATCATAGAATAAAATAGTATTTCCCCTGCCAGGTATTAAAAATACCAGTCATAGAGGAATCATAGAGAAGGGCTTATAGGAAATGAATGCATAAGACCATATTCTGTCTCTATTATTCTCTATGATAGGTATGTTCCTGGAAAGGGTATAATACTAATTTAATTAATTAAATATATGATGGTGTAGAAATAAAAGTATGATATTAGCATTGTAAAATTGATGTTCAAGTTATGTTGTTATTATTATTATTACCTGAACTTGTGTTTGTGTGTAAAGACGCAGAATTTACAATATTGAAGCAATAAACAATTTGTAATATAATTATCATCATCTCAAAAAATATTTAAAAGTATCAAAATTGTTTTATTTTCCTTCTCAACAACTGTAAAAAAAATAAACATTTTATATAAATTTTAATGTAAAGCAAATAGGAAAGCCATAAAGTTTGTAAAAATACATCCATGAAATGTATTCAATATATACTTGCGTTCAAGTGGAACCAATATTTAATAAGCGAATCATAAAACTGCTTAAGAATATGTACTATACCGGGTGTAAGGGACAGCGTCCCGCAAACTGATAGGGGTCGCTCAGTGTACGAAAACTTTCATCAGGATTTTTTTCAGAATTTGTATTTTTTTTTGCTTTACCATACAAATTTTCTGATCAAGGTGGTCGTTTTCTATGGAAAAAGCCAAATTTCCTGAAAGAATTTCCTGTTGAAACTTGTTCAGATTAATTGACTGAGCACCCCCTATCAGTTTACAGTACGCTGTCCCTTACACCCCGTATCACAGTTCTCTTCAGTCTAACAGTTTGCTTGTATCACCGTCTGGAGGTGACCGCAGCTTAACCTCCGTCACGCGGACGGACAGACGGACGGACGAACAGACGGGGGATTATAATAATAAACAACACGGTCCGCTTGAGAGGACGGTATTGTATTTTTGACGGGGCCCTGCATCTGTTTCTGTGTTCCGGAACTGTCGGCTAAAAGACGGTTCATGGTTTGTAATGCGTTTTTTTTAATATGGCCCATATCGTTTTACTAAATACTTATTATTTATTAGTTATGAGTCTATCGCATAGCGTATACTAATAACATAATATTTTTTTCAACGATTTCTCTTAAACAGAACATTACTTTAAGTATAATTTCCCACTTTTGTTTGTTAATACGGCGAATGTAAATGTTTTGGAGGTATTAATAGATATGATTATGACTTAAACTTTTCAGACATGGCGGAACTATCTTTGTTTCGATCGTTGACGCTCTTCCTACGCCAGTATGGATACAGGCGTGATGGTATGTGTATGTATGATTATGATATCCATTTTCATCAAATAAGCTTCACATAAGAAGCATTTCAACTCCACAAGTAGCCCCGACCTTTGAAGTTCATTTCGATTCACATGTAGGAGTTTAGCACTTATATTTAAGGCTTTCAGGAGAAACGAATTTCCATACAAACGAAGTTTCGTTTTCATTCTCAAACTGTAGGACAGATCTTAACCAAACTTCGTACACATAATTAAATGCAACATAACTACGAGTATGATTCTAATTAGTTTTGGATTTAAAATATTAACGCAGTACAAAATTAGAGAGCAAATTTTAATTTTTGGTATTTTTACGCAAAAAATGTTTTTTTTGTCTCATTTTGTTTAATATTTTTAGACCAAAGCTAATTAGAAACATAAAAATGTTGCATTTTTCTTCTTCTTTTTCGAGTCAATTGGTAAGACGGCAACGGCGATTGCTTTGTCGTTTGCCTCCTGCAGATCCTGGAGTGTGCATGAGCTGGTACTTTTGGGGCAGTACAAGAGATGTGCCATTGTTTGCACCGCTCCACAGTCACACTTGTTATTGCTGGAGAAACCCCACCTCATCCAGTTATCGTGGCATCTTCGAACACCAACCCGAAGTCGGAAAAATTGCGAATAACGGCCACCAACGGCAATTTTTCTTCCTGTCACTACAACAAACTAAGAATCGCTAATTTAAAAGGTTCTAAATTATCTTTATAACTATTATTTGAGTCTGTTGGACTGGATCTTCGATTCATTGTGCTTTAGTGAGTTTGCAAGTGCTTCACTCTTGTGAGATTAGCTTGTTTGGTTCGGAACGGAATCCAACTCTTTAGAAGCAACCGTTAAGCATGATCTCCGCAGAGTGGTCCTCCCCGAAAGAGGACCCCATTTCCACGTGTATCCCTGTCTAAATATTGCAACGTTTAGTGTAAAGGTCCTTTGGCCTTTGTGATGACTGTGAGAGAAATCGAAACGCATCGGTTCGTCGTTTATTGACCACTGTTTGGTCTTTATTTCGGCTCATCAGATGCGGAAGAGTTGGATTCCGTTCCGATCCAAACAAGCTAAGCTCACAAGAGGGAAGCACTTGCAAAGCAACTGTAAAACGGACAGTTTCGCATCTGATGAGTCGAAATGAAAACAAAACAGTGTTCAGCAAACGACGAACCGATGCGTTTCGTTTCGTTTTCTCTTACAGTCATCACAAAGTCCAAAGTGCCTTTACAGTAAACTTTTTCTTTAGTGAGTTATAATTTTTTTGCCGATGTTTTTGCCACTTAGATTTTATAGTCATCTTAAGTGAACATACAAGTTTGGCGTCAGAGGCGATCGGGCAAGTCGAGAACTAGCACTCGATTATAGACTTGATTTGAGTTACCAACTCCACGAACTCAAAGTGGAGTCCAAACTCCAAGCGGGGTTATCACCTACGTGAGCATTTTGGCGCCTCTTATAATTATATAGGAGGGAAATATGAGCTGAAATGTAGAACCGAGGTGCAAAAATAAACAGTCAGTTTAATTTTAAAAATTCTAGACGAAGGAATTATATACAGGGTGTTAATTTAATTGCGTGTAATAGCTTAGGGGGTGCTTCAGTAACGTAAAAGGAGCCTATAAAAAATATAACTTAATTTTTAAAATCAAATGTCAATAGGTATTTATTTATAATGATAAAATTATGATGCCTAAAGCTGTGTGCGAGGCCACACAGCTTCAGGCCGCTCAACCATAACCGATTCCGCGTGATGCCAGAAGTTGAAGATTGAGAGAGTGAAAAAAACTTCGATACCGCGTTTCAGAACTTGTGTTTCTTGATGTGGCGTCATCTGTCGGCTACAGTACTCTCCCCTTGGACTTGAAGTTGATACCATAGTTGCTGCACCCAGTGAGTCAGTCGTATTGTTGCTCTGTCTACCTAGTGAGTCGGGCGTCTTATTCCTCTGTCTAGCCAGTGAGTCGGGCGTCTTATTCCTCTGTCTATCCAGTGTGTCGGGCGTCTTATTCCTCTGTCTAGCCAGTGAGTCGGGCGTCTTATTCCTCTGTCTAGCCAGTGAATTGGGCGTCTTATTGCTCGGTCTAGCCAGTAAGTCGGGCGTCTTATTCTTCTGTCTACCCAGTGAGTCGGGCGTCTTATTCCTCTGTCTACCCAGTGAGTCGGGCGTCTTATTCCTCTGTCTACCCAGTGAGTCGGGCGTCTTATTCCTCTGTCTACCCAGTGAGTCGGGCGTCTTATTTCTCTGTCTACCCAGTGAGTCGGGCTTCTTATTCCTCTGTCTACCCAGTGAGTCGGGCGTCTTATTTCTCTTTCTAGCCAGTGAGTCGGGCGTCTTATTCCTTTGTCTACCCAGTGAGTCGGGCGTCTTATTCCTCTGTCTACCCAGTGAGTCGGGCGTCTTATTTCTCTGTCTACCCAGTGAGTCAAGCTTCTTATTCCTCTGTCTACCCAGTGAGTCGGGCGTCTTATTTCTCTGTCTACCCAGTGAGTCGGGCTTCTTATTCCTCTGTCTACCCAGTGAGTCGGGCGTCTTATTCCTCTGTCTACCCAGTGAGTCGGGCGTCTTATTTCTCTGTCTACCCAGTGAGTCGGGCTTCTTATTCCTCTGTCTACCCAGTGAGTCAGGCGTCTTATTCCTCTGTCTAGCCAGTGAGTCAGGCGTCTTATTCCTCTGTCTAGCCAGTGAGTCGGGCGTCTTATTCCTCTGTCTAGCCAGTGAGTCAGGCGTCTTATTCCTCTGTCTACCCAGTGAGTCGGGCGTCTTATTCCTCTGTCTACCCAGTGAGTCGGGCGTCTTATTTCTCTGTCTACCCAGTGAGTCGGGCTTCTTATTCCTCTGTCTACCCAGTGAGTCAGGCGTCTTATTCCTCTGTCTAGCCAGTGAGTCAGGCGTCTTATTCCTCTGTCTAGCCAGTGAGTCGGGCGTCTTATTTCTCTTTCTAGCCAGTGAGTCGGGCGTCTTATTCCTTTGTCTACCCAGTGAGTCGGGCGTCTTATTCCTCTGTCTAGCCAGTGAGTCGGGCGTCTTATTCTTCTGTCTACCATCATCATATGTCATCGGTGTGGGACAGTCAGGTGCTGAGTAATGTCTGTGACTGCAATATTGTGGTGTTGAGAGCTGTGGTCACCAAATCCAAGTTGAAGATTGAGAGAGAGAAACTTCCATACCGCGTTTCAGAACTTGTGTTTCTTGATGTGGCGTCTTCTTTCGGCCACACATCCTACTAATATTAAAATGCGCAAGTTAAGTTCGAATCTTTAGATATTTGTTACGATTCAACTAATGCACAGTTCGTAATGAATTAAGATAGGGCATAGCTTAATTTTCATAGTGAAAAACCTTCAATTCCACGGGATATCTCATTTAATAGAAAAAAATATAACAGGTGGCGCAAAAGAAATCACCCTATTGGAAGATGCTCTCATTTTTGCAAATGGCCGCCAATGTCAAATCTGTTTTGACATTTGTGGACTAGACAGATGCAGAATACAAGTGAACAAGCCATGGAGCGATACACTCCCCAAGAACGCGGAAAAATCGTGTCTATTTTTTTGAGTAACAATTCGTCTGTGGTGTTGGCGCAGCGCGAATTCCGTCGCCGATTCCCCGGCCGTCCGACACCGACTGCGCAAACACTGCGACGTTTAGCCACCAACCTTGAAGAGTATGGGACCACACGAGACGTTGCTAAGAGTGGCCGGCCCCGGAGCGCCCGTTCTGCCGAGAATATCGCCGCTGTAGCCGAGGACGTTGAAGTGAGCCCCGAAACATCGACCAGACGACGTGCCACGCAATTGGGCCTCAGCCGGCGGTCCTTGCAGCGAATTTTGGTGCGAGACTTGAAGATGTTTCCTTACAAAGTCCAGACCGTGCATCAGCTGCTGCCTGCCGACCGCCAAACGCGCGTAACCTACGCCCAAGCCATCCTCAATCTCGAGGAAGAATTGGACAATTTTTCGACCAAAATCATCATGAGCGATGAGGCTCATTTCCACCTCAGCGGTTACGTGAATCGGCAAAATTATCGCTTCTGGGGCACCGAGAATCCACGAGTGATGCACGAGGAGCCGTTACACCCGCTCAAAGTGACTGCGTGGTGCGCTGTTCACGCTGGAGGGGTCATCGGGCCATTTTTTTTCGAGAACGCCGCGGGTCAAACGACAACAGTGGACGGTGCGCGCTATAGGGCCATGTTGACCGAATTTTTTCTGCCGCAATTGGACGAATTGGGACTGGAAGACATGTGGTTCCAACAGGACGGGGCAACGGCGCACACTGCACGAGCCACAACCGACATTCTGAAGGCGGCATTTCCGGGTCGCCTAATCTCTCGTTTTGGCGATTTGCACTGGCCGGCCAGATCGCCCGATTTAACGGTCCCGGACTTCTTTTTATGGGGTTTTTTGAAGTCTCGTGTTTACGTCAACAAGCCTGAGACCTTGGAAGCCCTCAAAGACAACATTCGACACGAGTGCGAGAATCTGTCGCCCGAAGTTCTCGCCGAAGTGATGAAAAATGCCATAAAACGAGCCCGTATGGCAATCAATTGTAACGGCGCCCATTTGGCCGATATCATCTTCTCGACTTGACCAGTAAAATTCTAAAGGTGCAAATAAATATAATCAAAAAACAGATTCGAAGTTTTTCATTTAGAAAAAAAATGAGAGCCAAACAACATCGGATGACTTCTTTTGCGCCACCTTGTATATATTGTACACATAACGGGTTTAACGGGTAGCTAGTACCTGAGGCCCGTATTTATAAACAGCACTTTAAACTGACAGCTAGTTTGAGTTCATATCATTTCAGTACAAAAGGACCTTTCAAATCCATATTTGATATTGCTCTCAATCTTGAGATAGCTTTATAAATACAAATCAAATAGGTAGAATAAATATTATTCTTATTTTTCAATGAACAGATGACCTTGTTCTCTGCTATTCTTTAACAAGAGGGAAGAGAAAGACAATGCCTTTAAACTAATTAACAAAGGAACTTGATAATTAAATTGGTTTGCATAGAATTGTCTTGGCCGATTGCGAGGTAGGTAATATACCTTTAGCTTTCTTTACCTGTAACTTTCAAAAGTTGTGAATAAAATTATTATGAGGTGAGTTTTTTAAATAAAAACAAATAATAGTACAAATAGGCGGCCTTAGGGTACAGGAAAATTTTAACTAGTGGTAGTGAAATATGTGAAATTATCCATCTTCTTCTCGTGTAGTTTTCGAGTTGATCAATCTGATGAATCACAGCTAGTAGGCCTCTGATAATTTACCCATGAAACTGCAGAACTTTTTCCAATGGGCATACCACAAAAATGTTTTGGTTTTCTTTATTAAATAAATGTGCCATCAATTGATGCGTATTGTATGAAAAAAATATTAAGGCTCCTATTTATAAAGCAATCCTTAAGATTGAGAGTAATATTAAGTATGGATTTGACAAGCTACATTGTACTGAAATCAGTTTCATGGGTCAGTATTTAGGGTTAATATGGCCTTTTTGTTACACGTTGTATAACTAGTTATGAGTGTTATATTTTATAAATTACTTATCAACTCCAAATCTATAGGTAAGTAAAAAAATTGTAACAGAAAGAGTATATGATGTAACTAAACAACTAAGTTACTTATTTGAGTAAGGAAGATAGGGCGGACCTCCCATACTAAATACGCTATCAGCTGGTGCATTTTTAATCCCTTTTTGTTAGACATTGTTCTGAGTGTTACATTTTATGACGTATCAACTCTAAATCTAAAGGTAAGTTCCTACCTATATAGCGACGCCCGTAGAGTAAGCGATCGAGCGAAGGCAGCGGCGCGGTGCCGCTTCAACTTTTATTGCAAAACTTCCCCCGAATTTACATGTCCCGCACATTATTAAAAACCGTTGTAAAACGCTATAAAGCTGCAGCAAACCTATCATTCTATTCTCAACTCTCTGCTAAAGTAATATAAGCGAGTTTTGCACGAGAGTTTCTCTAGGAAAGGTAACTCGGAATTTGTTTTTGCCTCAAAGGCTTGAATTTTAAGTAGATGCTGTTGTTGCGGTTAAAGGTAAAGAAATTGGTGGGAAGTAACTCAATTGTTTTGAGAATTGCGCTTTAAACTTGTTAAACTAGATTTTCGGATATGCACAGAGAGGCGTGACTAATATACGGGGTGTGAGGAACAGCGTCCCATAAACTGATAGGGGTTGTTTAGTCAACGGAACTGAACAACTATCAGCAGGATTTTCTTTCAGGAGGTGAAAAATAAAAATGTTTCTAGTTTTCAAATTGTCTGATCGAGTTTACATCTCCTGAAAATAAAACCTGT
Source organism: Scrobipalpa costella (assembly GCA_949820665.1). NCBI lineage: Eukaryota > Metazoa > Arthropoda > Insecta > Lepidoptera > Gelechiidae > Scrobipalpa > Scrobipalpa costella. The sequence goes on from OX463301.1 coordinate 23,263,270, forward strand.
TGAACGTTGTTCATTTTCGTTGACTGAGCAACCCCTATTAGTTTGCGGGACATTGTCCTTTATATCCGGTACGAATACGATAACTAATTAAACTTAATTTAACAGTATTTACGACATGACAACATACGACAATACAGTTTTCGTAAATCAAATCTTGTCTAAATATAAGGTTAGTGAAAACTGAAACAAAAACTTAGCCGTATAACCTTTGCCTACTAAGGAATATATGTATAGTTAAGTCCACTTCACATTCACTAGTACAATAAATTGTTCAATAAATCATCATCTCCCTACTGTACCGTACTGGTTTTTACACAGAGCGACTGCCATCTGACTTCCGCAACCCAGAAGGAAACCAAACCCAATCCTAGATTAGGTCATAGTTTTCAAGCCGCCAATGCTTTGCACTGGCCCCTGATATGGCTTAACGACTAATATCTAAGGTATTAAACGATATTAACCGGGACCAACGGCTTAACGTGCCTTCCGAAGTAGGGAAATAGCACCGAATAAACGTACATATGAAATTCGAAAACCGAAAAACACATTGGTACGTGGTGGGATTCGAACCACGACCTCCCGCTCAGGAGGCAGCGGCCCTATCCACTACACCATCGGGCTCTCCCCTATCCACACACCATCGGGCTCTCGATAAATCAACCACCTAATAATTTATCCACCGAGATTGTTTGTACTATGACGTAATGACACGAGCTAATTTGTGCGCGGATTGGGGTGCGCGCACGGAGGAGCGCGGCGCGGGCGCGGGCGCGAGCGCGGGCACTTCCCGCTCCTATATTTACCCAATTAGGGAGGTGTGCCTGCGACTGGAAACTTTCCCGCGAAGTTAGGCTGCTGCAGCCTGCTTTGAGCTGAAGCGGGTTGTGGTGCAAGTTATAAGTAACTTGTTGTTTGACGTTACATGCTGAAGTAGGCTAAAATCAATCAAATATGCTAAAACGCGCATCTTTGTATGTTTTTTTTATAACGTAACTTGGTGCTTTTTGAATATTATTCAAAGCCATATAAATGTTTCAACTGCTAGTCAGTAGTATCAATTCTCGCGTCAAAATACTAATTTTTAGTAGCGCTCTTACTTCCTTAACTTTGACGTAAGAACAAGATAGCATGCTAAGTTCAGATCTTATTTAAGGCATCTTACGTCAAATTACGAATGCCAAATGTCATGTGTTTATTTTGTGACAGCGCTACTAAAAATAAGAATTAGTATTATATCGCAAGAATTGAAGCTATTGTGAAAAAAGCATTCTTCTCCTTAAAAAATCACATACTTATGTGGTTGCTACCTATTATTTTATCAGGCAAAATAGTGAAAAGAACACTTTTCAATTTTTATGTTATTAAAACAGTTTGCCACACCACAAAAATAGATCCACCCTTTCCACGTTAAGATGTACTTATTTAATTGTTTTTATGGAATCTGTATTCCTGTTTCCAACTTTAAATCCAATAAGTTACAATAAATATAATATATATAACTATGACGCGTGGGCACTACCTCAACGAAATCAGTGGAACGCCTTCTTTTAACACTTATACCACCACCCCGTAGCCGCCTCGCCAGAGGCAAGTTTTATTGCAACTTCAGCGAGTCAACTGCACTTTACACACACTGTAACGCATACGTGCCCCCTCCCTTACTTCACCCCCTTCAACCTTTCTTCACCCCCTCACTCGCCCTCGCATCTTCGTCATCGCGAAACCCCGCCCCCCGTGTTATTTAGACGTGCTGGTTGTCGCTTGTTAGTAAATTTTGGAACATAATGAAATTATTTGAGAGCTAACGTCTGCGTTCGTCTCAATAAACGTTGGCTTAGTTGACTCACTCGCGGGAAGCAAGAGATAGTTGTATTCTTGTATTTGCGCAACAATTGTAGCAAGACGAATAAATAACAGATGGAAATAGAACTAAAATGTGTATGGTTATAATATCAAAGTCTCACGTGCCTAAACGAGACTTTAAATGAAGAGTCTAAAACTGGATTACGTATGGCTTCTTAATACGATTACTCTAGTGACGGGATATTATCCATTTGCGTGTTTTGCAATACTCCGAAATCTACTCAGACACCTCTACTGATAAAAACAAAACTATACGAACATTTTATGATTTTTATTGCTTTTAGTCCAATATGTATTTTTTTTTAATTTGCAGGGTATTTTAGGTTAATTTCCAGTTCTGGCAGGTGCCCAATAGCCCAAGCTCAATTATAGAACTATTCAGCTTTTGGGGACCTGTTGTGTGGTGTAAAAAGTGAAAGCGTTTTGTGTACTTCTCTACTTGAAGATTTTGACAATCTATTTAATAAAACTTCTTTTACTAAGCAACATCGTGCCGATATTGATCCCACATTTAGTACCAGCGTGTATTATATCACCTTAACTATCAAACGAGTTAGTGGTCTTAAAACTCACAATAATATTCCGAAATTCATTTCACATAATACTTATAATTATTAAATAGACGTTCACAAGGCCTTTCATAACAGTTCTAGGTAGAAATTACAGAGCGTTGTAAGTCAAGTGTAATATTCTTCAGACCACAAATTAATGGTTTTCGTATAATGTGTAGGTGGGTATATTATTATATGTATGATTATACAGGGTCGTAAAGTAAGTTTTACTTAAATTATGTTTATATTCTAACTCATCTATAACAGACTCATCCCGTATCTCACGGGTCGACTACCTAATATAGGGGATATAATGAGGGTACTGGTTTTTATGCAGAGCAACTGCCAATTGACCTCCGCAACCCAGAAGGGAAACCAGACCCAATCCTAGATTAGGTTAGTTTTCAAGCCGCCAATGCTTAGCACTGGCCTCTGACATGGCTTAACGAATAATATCTACGATATTAACCGGGACCAACGGCTTAACTTAGTTATTCTTTAATTATTGTATGAACTGAACTAATGTTATAGTGCTTTGGCTACTGCTGTGAACTATAATTTAATTAAATAAATTTAAATTTAAATTAACGTGGCTTACGAAGCACGGAAAAAGCACCGAATAAACGTACATATGAAATTCGAAAACCGAAAAATACATTGGTACGTGGAAAGTGTCGAACCACGACACCATACCATCGAGCTATAAATGTTTACTTTGTAACTACTATTATTAATTAAATATTTATTATTGTCTGCCAATTCACAACTTTTTCAAGTCTAAATCTGTAAAAAGATCGAAATTTTATTACAGAAAATATATTAAATACTAGCTTTATGCGCCGTGCTAGTTGAAATAGACATTTTCCTGCGGTAAAACCTAGCTAATGTTACTCTGTAGTAAACGTAGCTTTCTAACAGTGTATTTTTTTAATTATTCTAGTAGTTTTTTGAGTTTGTCAAAATATGAATCTTTACTATTTTTAATTTATTTTAGTAAAGAAGCGTAGAAAGATCTTCTAAAATGCAGGTAGTTATATCAGACCACATCCAAAACCAAATCATTTAATCATTACACCCGATTCTTCATACAAAACCTTCACATGAAAACCTTCATCATAGACTTTTAACAATATGAAAATCCAAATAATCAGTTCAAAGCTGACGTAATTGCTAATTCATAAGACCCATTATACTGTTAGAGAAACTTATCTTCTATATTTTAATAGAAGTTTGCGTAGAACGGCATTGTAATAATACCAATTCATAATATCAGGCTTTATGGAGCTTCACAAAATTAAGTCCCGAGAAGCCTCACACGATTCGGTTATATTCAAACTTATGATTGCGAGCAATTTGTGATTTAATTATTTGTTCTTTATGTAAGTTTGAATGAAATTAACTTTAATGGTCTACTTTAATACAGACTCCCTAGTACTATTTAGTTTTTTACTTACATACATACAAAAAATCACGCCTATATCCCTAATAGGGTAGACGGAGCGTCAATGATCCAAACATTAAGGTCGTTCCGCCACATCTGACAAGTTTTGGGGTTCTTGAAGATAGATTATAGTGTTGTAGTGACAGTTTGTCAGCCCATCGCTTAACTATAGTGAAACCCTAGAATCCCTTAGCTGGTTTTTACAGCATGGCCGGGAGGAGAGGCAGCTGGCACATTATATATTTTACTATCGCTCCCAGCCCAGTTTGGAAGACTAGTTTTTGTGATGACTCTTTATTTAGTATTTTTTCCGATTTTTTGATGCATGATATCTACGAGTAGATAAGTCTAGATGCAATCCAGACTAGAGGGAGATGACACATAATCTTAAAGTCACAGTATAAATTATAGTAACAATTACTTATCTTCTAGAATATTGCAATACCAAAAATAACAATGAGACGATCGTGTAGAACCTATAACTTAACTGGGAAGACATAAGTCAATATGGCGGCCATAAACGAGGGTGGGAAGCGGGGTCCTCTGGACTGCGATACGCAGGTTTTCCCTCGACAGGGCAGCCTAGTTACATAGTGGCTCGAGTAGCGGGGATTCTAATTAAGATTTTATGACATACTAATTTAATATATCGACTGTTTCATTAATAAATTTTTGCCTATTTCAAATTTTTTTTTTTACATTTTGCTGTAATCAATATTTTTATGACATATTTATTCATATTCATATTAATCTTAGTTTTTAATTTTATATTCAATTTAATGACAGTTTTCAATTTGCAGTGCCCTCGACAGGGCGTCATATGTGATACTATCTGTAATATTAGATCTTAATACACCATGTGACAGCAAATAAATGAATTATGAATACGTAAATATACTATTTATTGAAGAAAATACATGTTTATAAACATAATTATGATTAAAAGAAAACTTACTAGCTACTTAATTAAACTAAATCGCAAATAGTCTTTACTATGGGTAATTAATATAAATATTTTTTTTTTTTAAGATTTTTAGCACTTACAATGCTATTTTATTTCATATAATATGAAAGAAAGAAAATAATAAATTCATCCCGGGAAGAGCTCAAACCTGCGAGTGCCTCTGGAACGCCGGTCCAACGCTCTACCACTGAGCTACTGAGACGGTAGCTGATGTAACGATCTTATCGTATTCTATCTTATGTACACGTCATAATAATTAAAATGTGTGAAAGTAAAGAACAGGATACGTTTAAAGTAGGTGCGCCGATATCATGCCAGAAGACAGTGATAATTGTTTGTGTTTTTGTTATAGACATTAAAAAACATAAAATACAAAATGCTAAAATCATTTACTATCTTATCTTAAATTACAATAAGTAACTGTTTATTGATTTGATAAAAAAAATATTATTCCATACTTTCATGCTGGCCTGGGAGCGAGAGAAACACATAGAATATGCCAGCTGCATTTCCTCCCGGTCATGCCGTAAAAACTAGGTAATGATCCGAGGGTTCTAGGATATGGTAATTTAGGCAATGGACTGACAACCTGTCACTACAGCAATATACCTACAAATCTATCTAAAATAACTCTTAAAACTTTGTCAGACGAGGCGGAACGACCTTTGTTTAGGTCGTTTACGCTCTGCCTACCCCTTGAGTTATAAAGGCGTGGTTATGCCTATAAATGTATGTATAAAAAATACAAAATTACAAAAAAAAAGGTATTTAATTGATGACGTGTTTTACTAATTTTAATCTTACAAGCAGAGATAGATATTATAATTTACCGCCCTGACGGACTTAGCCTTCCACTATAAATACAAGTAGGTGCAAACACGAACACTTTTATCCGCTGACTCCTCCCACTACGTAACCAGCCTAACTCAGACAATAAATGAGTGGCAATCGCTGGTAGATTACAGCAATTGCCGGGCAGAAGTTTGCCGCTTAGTAAGACGTTAGCGGGATGTCGGCCATCAGACTCCCGACGAGACGACGGATTAGTGCGTGCGTGTGCGTACCTTTTGTAAGGCGGTTATTTGTCTTGCGTTTTTCTGACTACAGGGATATTTAGGCCCGTATTTATAATTAGAACTTTAGAATGACAGATAGTTTAATTTTGAATCAAAAATGTAATTTCAGCACAAAATTACCTGTCAAATCCATACTTAATATTGCTTTCAATCTTGAGATAGCTTTATAAATACGGTCTTTAGGTTTGGTGTAATTTTATGTTTCTCATAATATTTTAAGGACTCAATTTTCAATAGTACCGCTTAGTAATACGTTAGCGGGATGTCGGCCATCAATCAGACTCCCGACGAGACAACGAATTAGTGCGTGCGTGTGCGTACCTTTTGTCAGGCTGTTATTAGTCTTAACTACCTCCGTGGTCTAGCGGTCTGAGCCATGGGCTCTCGACCCGGAGGTCCCGGGTTCGATGCCCGGCGGGGAACAATGACTTTGTATTATTGTTTCTAGTTTGATTAAGACATTGCAGGCTGATCACCTGATTGCCGTCGGATGGGCATGTAAATAGTCGGTCCTGCGCCTGAATTCTCTCTGGTCGTGTCAGTCAGTCTGTCCCATCAGAATAAGAGATTGAGGAAACAGAGAGTGCACCTGTGTGTAGCGAAAACACTTGAGCACTAAAAACAAGTCCTGCGCAGTTGGCCCATCTCCGGGAGATTGGCCGCCATCACCGAAAATCGGAGGGAGGATTATTATTTTTATTTGTCTTGCCTTTTTCTGACTACAGGGATATTATAACGTTTGGTGTTTTAATAATGTCTTATCATGTCTTAAAAGATAGAGCAAAATTGACACAGATTGCCTTGTGTGCCTTAAGAAAGACCCCGAAAGAGGTGGTGCGACGGAATTGATACATTCGACAGTAACTTAATGAAATTGAACAGGACCGAAATCAAAGGAATAGAAAAGCCTTTGCCGAGCAGTGAGACAAATTTGATAAGAGTCGTAAAGTTTTTAATATGTTCTTTTACAATAAATTTCAGGCAGAAGAAAATATCCATTTAAGCTGGATGTGTATTATTATGTTTTAAATGCTGAATTCACAATTTTACGTTGAAGTTTACTTCATATTGCTTTAAATTTTGAGATAGCTTTATAAATACGGCCCTTAGGTTTGGTATAATTTTATGTATCTCATAATATTTTAAGGACTTAATTTTCAATAGTATCGCTTAGTAAGACGTTAGCGGGATGTCGGCCATTAGGTTTCCAACGCGGCGACGGATTAGTGGGTGCGTGTGCGTACCTTTTGTGACGCTGTTATTTGTCTTGCCTTTTTCTAACAACGGGGATATTAAAACGTTTGGTGTAATTTAATAATGACTTACAATGACAATATACTGAAACCCTCGGATCCCTTAGCTGGTTTTTACAGCATGCCCGGGAGGAAACGCTGCTGGCACATTCTATGTTTTTCACTCGCTCCCAGGCCAGCATGGAAGAAGAAGAATCCTTTAGTCACCTTCTAATACTACACCAAAATGTCCCGACATGCCTGCTTAGTCCGGATAATCTTTTCTCTTGGACAGCCGTCCGGAGAGACAGACGGGGGACGGACAGCGGTCGCTCCGGCGGTCAGGCGGCCATTTGCGGATATTGTCCTTTTTTGCGCCACAATAGATGACACTGATGGTTTATTTCCAGTTATATAAAACCAGTAATAATCATATTTATTTCCATGCTGGACTGGGAGCGAGAGAAAAACATAGAATGTGCCAGCTGCATTTCCTCCCGGGCATGCTGTAAAAACCAGATAAGGGTTTCGAGGGTTTCAGTATATTGCAATTTAGGCGATGGGCTGACAACCTGTCACTATTGGAATATACCTACAAATTTATACATATAACCGTCAAAACTTTGTCAGACGTGGCGGAATGACCTTTGTTTAGATCGTTTACGCTCTGCCTACCCCATTAGGGATAAAGGCGTGATTATATGTATGTATGTATGTAGTAATAAACATTTAACCAGTTTTGGTATTTTTTTAAGACTGTGTGTGCCATCGCAATGAAAACATTAGAGATAGGCCCTAAAGTTAAGAAAACAAAGGAATCTTAGGCCCGCATGATAAACATCACTTGAGATTGACAGCTCGTTTGAGTTCGTATCAGAAATATAATTTTATTACAATATGACCTGTTTCTTCCATGCTGGACTGGGAGAGATAGAAAAACATAGAATGTTCCAGCTGCCCTTCCTCCCGGGCATGCTGTTGAAGTCAGCAAAATTGACTCGAGGGTGACAGTGTATTGTAATTAAGGCGATGGGCTGACAACCTGTCACTATAGCAATACATATTACAATCTAAAATTGCCCTCAATGTTTGTCAGACGTGGCGAAAGCACCTTTTACGAGGCGTTAAACGCTCTGCCTACCCCGTAAGGGATAAAGGCGTGATTTATGTATGTATGTATGTATGACCTCAAAACAGCTTCTTGCGGAGGGCAACCGGGGCCCCCTGGTACCTCCGCAATTCTGACATTCACATCGATCTCGATGTTCCGTCTCTCAAAGAGTTCATGAAGCAAGCGGCCATACGCTTCTTCGACAAAGCCCCTCACCACCCTAACCCTCTTGTAGTTAGCGCCTCTGACTACGTTCCCCAACCTGCGACTCGTTACAAACGAAGACCTAGGCATGTCCTTACCGACGGCGATGACCAAATTACCCTTGCGTTTAATGCTGCCAATAAGTCGAGCCACACTCTGCACAAGCTCTTCCGGCAACCGCGCACCCCGCCAGCGGGGTCGCGGAGGTCCCTCCTTTGCTCCCCACTTTGGGGTTTACCGGCACGTACCGGGCAGATTCTCTCCGATAAGGAGTCCCCAAGGCAACGCCATAAGCCGAGGTTCGAACCCTAGTGGGCGCCCTTAGGCAGTTGCCATTTCATTAAGGATGTTGATTGCGTGTAGCAACTCCCCGCCTTAGCCCGGTGACGCATTATATACACTTTGTAGTATTTTGCAAACAGGTCCATTAAAAAATAAAATAAAAATTATGTATGACCTGTAAAATCCATACTTAATATTTAAGCTTTATAAATACTAGTCTTAGTAATTCCTTGAGACTTGATATTGCAAGGTAGGTATTATTAATTTATTACTAATAGCATCAAATAGTATTTAGTGGCCACCGATTAGTAGCCATTGGCCCATAATAGTCAGAACCGAACACGTGACGCCATCCTGCATAATGCCAACCACATGGCTGCGTGGGCATAATCCATGTTTACTGTTATTAGATGGCATACATACATACATATATATAATCACGCCTTTATCCCTAATGGGGTAGACAGAGCGTAAACGACCTAAACAAATGTCGTTCCGCCACGTCTGACTAAGTTTTGAGGGTTATTCAAGATGGTTTTGTACGTATATTGCTGTAGTGACAGGTTGTCAGCCCATCGCCTAAATTGCAATATACTGGAACCCTCAGATCCCTTAGCTGGTTTTTCAGCATGCCCGGGAGGAAATGCAGCTGGCACATTCTATGTTTTTTCTCTCGTTCCCAGTCCAGCGTGGATTAGATGGCATTTTGGGGACAAATTGTCCTACAATATAATAGTGGAACCGTGACTCCTGCCCACAAACAAAACACGACACATACCCCCGCGGGGCAGAGGGGAAGGGTTTCTCAAACATTTCCCTTCCCCTCTCTGCCCCGCGGGGTATATCTTCTGTAATCTTTGAGAGCAGGAGTCACAGCTATATAGCTACATTATTAGAAAATCACCTTCCTGATTGTCCGAAAAAGAAAAAGATTTCGTGCTTCGGAGGGCACGTTAAGCCGTCGGTCCCGGTCGCTGTCTTTGATAGTGGTCGTTACTCAAACCATGTCAGAGGCCTGATATTTGTGCTACTAGGCAGTTTAAAAACTCTGACACCAGGGTTCATCGGGTCCATAGACTCGATACCCACTCGACAGAAGAAGAAGCAGAAAACTAACATTATCTTTATTTTGATTGTAAATTACATACATACATACATATAATCACGCGTTTATCCCTAATGGGGTAGGCAGAGCGTAAACGACCTAAACAAAGGTCGATTTGCCACGTCTGACAAAGTTTCGAGAGTTATTTAAGATAGATTTGTATATTGCTGTAGTGACAGGTTGTCAGCCCATCGCCTAAATTACAATATACTGAAACTCTCGGATCCCTTAGCTGGTTTATACAGCATGCGCGGGAGGAAATGCAGCTGGCACATTCTACGTTTTTCTTTCGCTCCTAGGCCAGCATGGAAGTTGTAAATTTATTGATCTTTATAAGAGCAGTAATAAATCAACACTCTTTGGGAATTTTATTTTGAAATTGCAAAATCTCTACACCGTCCATGCTTAAATGAACAATTCAAAACCTAATGACATAAGGTCAAAGGGTTCAGCTCCAAGTAATAAAGGTTAAACTTCAAAGGCTTGCCGACATAACGTCACGACATAATATCAGAGCGTTCTCACAAATGTCTTTCAACTATCTCGTCCTCATCGAGGGGTCCCGATAATGGAGAATAACTCGAGTATTAATATCGTCACATTAGTACGGGTCAGACGTCAAAGGCCTCCTCTCAACCCGCCCCGCTACCACAGAATTAACTGCAAATTAACTACAAATTGACTACACCGCCACTACAAGGCAATTTCAGAGACGCGGCCGATACGAAATTATTAACAGGGCCAACTCATGCCTACAATTTTGAGTGAAATTTGAGAATACTTGGCATCAATATTCATAGAAGTTTGCTAAGAGTAATGAATGAATGATCTTACTAATATCACTTCCAAATTCAGCAGGTTATCTGAATATCCCACCAGCCCCATTCTCCCTGCCGTAGCTCGTAGCTGCTCGTACCTCGTAGCATTATCGTAGCGTTTGTCTACGTCGTAGACATTCATTACGATTTCATACAATCGATTTCAATCTATTAAGAAGCTGTTTGTGCACATAAGCATTTATATAGGGTACGTTTCCACACAGAGTTGATTAAGAATTACCTAAGTGATTAGATCTAGTGAAATAAGTAGTTTTTCCCGAATAAAAATCATAATGAATCATTCTTGCTAAATAGAAATCATACTCTACTTTAAATATTTCTAAATTGAAAAAGGGCACTTTCCAGTAAGACTAATTAGTGGGGAATGCTATACCATGTAAGGGACAGCGTCCCGCAAACTGATAGGGGTTGCTCAGTCAACGAAACCGAACAACTATCACTGAGAAATACTTTGTAAAAGAAAATGTCCTTCCCATATAAAATGACCACCTCGATCGGATAATTTGTGTGGAAATCCATTTTTTTATCACTTCCTAAAATAAACCTGGTGATAGTTGTTCAGTTTCGTTGACCAAGCAACCCCTATCAGTTCGCGGGACCCCGTATAAATCAGACATAGTAAAGATAACAATTATTATACTAACATCAGCAAACTGTAGCAATAACTGTTTATGGTAATTCGTGCATCCACGTTGCGGATGCAAAGGCAGCGCCGCGCCGAGTGAGCGGTTTTATACCCGCTGTGTGCGTAAGCGGAAACATATCAAACATTGCACGAGCCACCTCTCACACCAGACAGTAATACACACTAACACCAACCACAGTAGAGCCGAATCCTAAAGTTACGTATAACAGCTAAACCACAGGTCGCTATAACCTTGTTACGTCGTCATCTTTTTAAGTCAAAATTTAATAATACCATATCTCCCTAATTAATTACAAACTAGAGATATACATTATCATAAATCTTAACTATTTTTTTTTTGTACTTATATTAATATCATTTGAAATGCTAGAAAACATTTTATTACTCATTCTGTAATACGCTCCTGCTAGGTTATGC